>JAQQAC010002701.1:28907735-29062235 GCA_029783875.1 Phataginus tricuspis
TCTGTTGCTTTCCTATACACTAACGATGAACTAACAGAAAGAGAAATCAGAAAAACAATTCCATTCACAATTGTATCTAAAAGAATAAAATACCTAGGAATAAACCTAATGAAGGAAGTGAAAGACCTGTACTCTGAAAACTACCCGACACTCCTAGGAGAAATTAAAGAGGTCACTAAGAAATGGAAATGCATCCCATGCTCTTGGCTAGGAAGAATAAATATTGTCAAAATGGCTATACTACCTGAAGCAATCTACAGATTCAATGCAATCCCTATCAAACTACCAACAGCATTCTTCAATGAACTGGAACAAATAGTTCTAAAATTCATATGGAACCACAAAAGACCCCGAATAGCCAAAGCAATCCTGAGAAGGAGGAATCAAACAGGGGGAATTACTCTCCCTGACTTCAACCTCTACTACAAAGGCAAAGTAATCAAGACAATTTGGTACTGGCACAAAAACAGACCGACAGATCAGTGGAACAGAATAGAAAATCCAAACATTAACCCAAACATTTACAGTCAATTAATATTTGATAAAGGAGCCTTGGATATACAATGGGGAGATGGCAGCCTCTTCAGCAGCTGGTATTGGAAAAACTGGACAGCTACATGTAAGAGAATGAAACTTGACTACTGTCTAACCCCATACACAAAAGTAAACTCAAGGTGGATCAAAGACCTGAATGTAAGTCATGAAACCATAAAACTCTTAGAAAAAAATACATAGGCAAAAATCTCTTGGACATAAATATGAGCAACTTCTTCATGAGCATATCCCCCCGGGGAAGGGAAACTAAAGCAAAAATGAACAAGTGGGACTACATCAAGTTGAAAAGCTTCTGTACAGCAAAGGACACCATCAGTAGAACAAAAAAACATCTTACAGTATGGGAGAATATATTCATAAATGATGTATCTGATAAGGGGTTGACATCCAAAATATATAAAGAACTCACGCACCTTAACAAACAAAAAGCAAATAATCCAATTAAGAAATGGGCAGAGGACATGAATAGACACTTCTCTAAAGAAGAAATTCAGATGGCCAACAGGCACATGAAAAGATGCTCCACATCGATGGTCATCAGAGAAATGCAGATTAAAACCACAATGAGATATCACCTCACACCAGTGAGGATGGCCAACATCCAAAACACAAACAACAACAAATGTTGGTGAAGATGTGGAGAAAAGGGAACCCTCCTACACTGCTGGTGGGAATGCAAATTAGTTCAGCTATTGTGGAAAGCAGTATGGAGGTTCGTCAAAAAACTCAAAATAGAAATACCATTTGACCCAGGAATCCCACTCCTAGGAATTTACCCTAAGAATGCAGCAGCCCAGTTTCAAAAAGACAGATGCACCCCTATGTTTACTGCAGCACTATTTACAATAGGCAAGAAATGGAAGCAACCTAAGTGTCCATCAGTAGATGAGTGGATTAAGAAGTCCTGGTACATATACACAATGGAATATTATTCAGCCATAAGAAGAAAACAAATCCTACCATTTGCAACAACATGGATGGAGCTAGAGGGTATTATGCTCAGTGAAATAAGCCAAGCCGAAAAAGACAAGTATCAAATGATTTCACTCATATGTGGAGTATAAGAACAAAGAAAAAACTGAAGGAACAAAACAGCAGCAGACTCACAGAACTCAAGAACGGACTAATAGTTACCAAAGGGAAAGGGACTGGGGAAGATGGGTGGGAAGGGAGGGATAAGAGGGTTAAAGGGGCATTACGATTAGCAGAGGTAAGGTGGGGGGGCACAGGGAGGCCTGTAAAACTCAGAGAAGACAAGTAGTGATTCTATAGCATCTCACTACGCTGATGGACAGTGACTGTAATGGGTTTGGTGGGGGAGACTTGATGAAGGGGGTAGTTTAATCACCATAATATTGCACATGTAATTGTAGATGAATGATACCAAAATAAATTATACAAAAAAAAAAAAAAAAGAAATAGACAGCAATGCATTCATTTTAGGTGACTTCAACACACCACTCACCCCAAAGGACAGATCAACCAGACAGAAAATAAGTAAAGACACACAGGGACTGAACAACACACTAGAACAGATGGACCTAACAGACATCTATAGAACTCTACACCCAAAAGCAGCAGGATATACATTCTTCTCAAGTGCACATGGAACATTTTCCAGAATAGACCACATACTAGGTCACAAAAAGAACCTCAGTAAATTCAAAAATATTGAAATTCTACCAACCAACTTCTCAGATCACAAAGGTATAAAACTAGAAATAAATTGTACAAAGAAAACAAAAAGGCTCACAAACACATGGAGAATTAACAACATGCTACTAAATAATCAATGGATCAATAACCAAATTTAAATAGAGATCGAGCAATATATGGAGACAAATGACAACAACAGCCCCAACTTCTGTGCAATGCAGCAAAGGCAGTTCTAAGAGGAAAGTATATTGCAATCCACGCCTATTTAAAGAAGGAATAACAATCCCAAATGAATAGTCTAAAGTCACAATTATTGAAATTGGAAAAGAAGAACAAATGAGGCCCAAAGTCAGCAGAAGGAGGAACATTATAAAGATTAGAGAAGAAATAAATAAAATTGAGAAGAATAAATCAATAGATAAAATCAATGAAACCAAGAGCTGGTTCTTTGAAAAGATAAACAGAATAGATAAACCCCTAGCCAGACTTATTAAGAGAAAAAGAGACTCTACACACATAAACAGAATCAGAAATGAGAAAGGAAAAATCACGATGGACACCTCAGAAATACAAAGAATTATTAGAGAATACTATGAAAATCTATCTGCTAGCAAGCTGGAAAACCTAGAAGAAATGGACAACTTCCTAGAAAAATACAACCTTCCAAGACTGACCAAGGAAGAAACAGAAAACCTAAACAGACCAATTACCAGCAACAAAAGTGAATAGGCAATCAGAAAACTGCCCAAGAACAAAACCCTCGGGCCAGATGGATTCACCTCTGAATTTTATCAGATATACAGAGAAGAAATAACACCCATTCTCCTTAAAGTTTTCCAAAAAATAGAAGAGGAGGGAATACTTCCAAACTCATTCTATGAAACCAGCATCACTCTATAACCAAAACCGGGCAAAGACCCCCCCCACCAAAAAAGAAAATTACAGATCAATATCCCTGATGAACATATATGCAAAAATACTCAACAAAATATTACCAAACCGAATCCAAAAATACATCAAGAGGATCATATACCATGATCAAGTGGGATTCATCCCAGGGATGCAAGGATGGTACAACATTCGAAAATCCATCAACATCATCCACCACATCAACAAAAAGAAGAACAAAAACCACATGATCATCTCCATAGATGCTGAAAAAGCATTTGACAAACTTTAACATCCATTCATGATTAAAACTCTCAACAAAATGGGTATAGAGGGCAAGTACCTCAACCTAATAAAGGCCACATATGACAAACCCACAGCCAACATCATACTTAACAGCAAGAAGCTGAAAGCTTTTCATCTAAGATTGGGAACAAGACAGGGATGCCCACTCTCCCCACTGTTATTCAACATAGTACTAGGTCCTAGCCACGGCAATCAGACAAAACAAAGAAATACAAGGCATTCAGATTGGTAAAGAAGTCCAATTGTCACTATTTGCAGATGACATGATACTGTACATAAAAAACCCTAAAGACTCCACTCCAAAACTACTAGAACTAATATCTGAATTCAGCAAAGTTGCTGGATACAAAATTAACACACAGAAATCTGTTGCTTTCCTATACACTAATGATGAGCTAACAGAAAGAGGAATCAGGAAAACAATTCCATTCACAATTGCATCAAAAAGAATAAAGTACCTAGGAATAAACCTCAGCAAGGAAGTGAAAGACCTATACTCTGAAAGCTACAAGACACTCTTAAGAGAAATTAAAGAGAACACTAACAAATGAAAATTCATCCCATGCTCTTGGCTAGGAAGAATAAATATTGTCAAAATGGCTTTATTACCTAAAGCAATCTACAGATTCAATGCAATCCCTATCAAAATATCAACAGCATTCGTCAATGAACTGGAACAAATAGTTCTAAAATTCATATGGAACCACAAAGGACCCCGAATAGCCGAAGCAATCCTGAGAAGGAAGAATAAAACAGGGGGAATTATGATCCCAGACTTCAAGCTCTACTACAAAGCTACAGTAATCAAGACAATTTGGTATTGGCACAAAAACAGACCCAGAGACCAGTGGAACAGAATAGAAAGTCCAGACTTTAACCCAAACATATATGGTCAATTAATATATGATAAAGGAGTCATGGACATACAATGGGGAGATGACAGCCTCTTCAACAGCTGGTGTTGGCAAAACTGGACAGCTACATGTAAGAGAATGAAACTGGATTACTGTCTAACCCCATACACAAAAGTAAACTCAAAATGGATCAAAGACCTGAATGTAAGTCATGAAATCATAAAACTCTTAGAAAAAACATAGGCAAAAATCTCTTAGACATAAACATGAGTGACTTCTTCATGAACATTATCTCCTCAGGCAAGGGAAACAAAAGCAAAAATGAACAAGTGGGACTATACAAGCTGAAAAGCTTCTGTACAGCAAAGGACACCATCAGTAAAACAAAAAGACATCCTATAGTATGGGAGAATATATTCATAAATGACGTATCCAATAAGGGGTTGACATCCAAAATATATAAAGAACTCACACACCTCAACAAACAAAAAGCAAATAATCCAATTAAAAAATGGGCAGAGGATATGAATAGACACCTCCAAAGAAGAAATTCAGATGGCCAACAGGCACATGAAAAGATGCTCCGCATCGCTATATCATCAGAGAAATGCAAATTAATGAGATATCACCTCACACCAGTAAGGATGGCCAACATTCAAAACACAAACAACAAATGTTGGCGAGGATGTGGAGAAAGGTGAACCCTTCGACACTGCTGGTGGGAATGCAAATTAGTTCAACCATTGTGGAAAGCAGTATGGAAGTTCCTCAAAAAACTCAAAATAGAAATACCATTTGACCCAGGAATGCCACTCCTAGGAATTTAACCTAAGAATGCAGCAGCCCAGTTTCAAAAAGACAGATGCACTCCTATGTGTATCGCAGCACTATTTACAATAGTCAAGAAATGGAAGCAACCTAAGTGTCCATCAGTAGATGAATGGATAAAGAAGATGTGGTACGTATACACAATGGAATATTATTCAGCCATAAGAAGAAAACAAATCCTACCATTTGCAACAACATGGATGAAACTAGAGGGTATTATGCTCATTGGAATAAGCCAGGTGGTAAAAGACAAGTATCAAATGATTTCACTCATATGTGGAGTATAAAAGCAAAGAAAAAAAATGAAGGAACAAAACAGCAGCAGATTCACAGAACCCAAGAATGGACTAACAGTTACCAAAGGGAAAGGGACTGGGGAGGATGGGTGGGAAGGGAGGGACAAGTGGGAAAAAGGAGCATTACGATTAGCAGACATAATGTTGGGGGGGCATGGGGAGGGCTGTACAACTCAGAGAAGACAAGTAGTGATTCTATAGCATCTCACTACGCTGATGGACAGTGACTGTAATGGGGTAGGTGGGGGGGACTAGAAGAAGTGGGGAGCTTAGTAACCATAATGTTACACATGTAATTGTTGATTAATGATACAAAAGAAAAAAATAATAAAGTTGTACAAAAGAGGAAAGACAAGGTATTAGGTATCTTGGGAATCCAGCAGATTTCTCTGACCTGGATTGTCCACTGTGGGGTGGGTAAGGGGAGCTCGGAGAAAAAGTGACATTTAAGCTAAAACAGGAAAGATAAGGAGTCAGCAGAATGAAAAACAGGGCAAGCTCCAGACACGGAAACAGAGACATCTAACAGAGGCTCCCTCTGTAAGGCTGAACTAGGCCATCACTGAGGTTGAAGAGGAGCAGAGAAATGAAGTTGAAAAGGTCAGAGCCATCAGAGATTTTAAGAGGAGACAAAAAACCAGAATCACTGGATGTGAACTATTTATTTGTGTGTACATCTGACTTGAGGATACGAACTGTGTCTATTCAATCATTTTCCCAGTGACCAGGACAATGTAGGCATACATGTGATATTTGGTAATTATTTATTAAGTATTACTGAGTGAAAACACTGACCAGTAGCAGAACAAAACATGAAACTCAAATTTGATTCTATAACCTATTACACATGTAAACATGAACAACAGATTTCTCAGTGATTAGCCACAATGAAACCACTGACATTAGAATCATCAATTGGATTGAGAACATTCTGCTGTCTTGTTAAAACAAAATGGGAAAGTAAAAATATTACAAAAGTAATACATGTAATCATTATGAAAGAACCAACAGTTAAAATGAAAGGTTTTGTCAGACACTGTAAACCATCAGGCCTGAAATGACTATATGACAGTTGCACATTTCTAATCCAAAAGTAGGCAATGCAAACTTTTTATTTATATTGTCAAAATTAGACAAAATTGGTAAGCATATATTTCAACCTTTCCAAATTCTGACCATACCTTACTTCAAACATTAGAGCGACTCGATCTTTTATTTTTTGAACTCTAGATAGTATGACTTTCAGAGTAAGCAACAGATTGAGAATCACAGTGGGCGAGCCTAAGGGCCCACACTGGTACTGGGAGCCTAAGAAAAGCTATCTCCTGGCACAACTACACCACATGAAAAATCCACTAACGGTATAACAGTGGCTCTTGACTCCAGAACAATCCTGAATTTAAAGCTGAAAAAGAATGTATTTTCTTCTTACATCACAAAAGTTTCAATCAAGGTATTTTAAAATATGAATAAGCAAAATTCAGTGAGGAAATAAATACTGACTAAACAGTTGTTATGACTACATATCCCTTTTTAAAATTTTTACAGACAAAACCCGGTTACTTGACAGTTTGAGATACACAGAATGAGAAAGGCAAATAATGTACACTCAATCCTGCAGAGACAACATGACTGGTGGAATTTACAATGGTTTGAATCCCTTTTAACAGCCTATTAAAGGTCAGAAGATCCTTCTGCGATGTTCAGAGCCCTCCCAGGTGAGGATAAATATATTCAGTAAAAGTATATTATGACTTGGAAAAATGCCACCACCTTATGTGCATGTTTTATCTTTTAAAAAATATTTTCGTATTTAGTCCTGACATCTCTCACAAGGTAGTATCTGCCACATTTTTGGATTAGGAGAAACTGTGCCCAAAAGAACACATGTGACTCAATAGATGAATGGATTAAGATGTGGTATACATATAGACAATGGGAATATTATTCAACCATGAACAAAGAAATTCTGCCATTTGCAATAACATGGATGGATCGAGAGGGTATTATGCTCAGTGAAATAAGCTGGGAGAGGACTGACAAACACCGAATGAGCTCATGTATTCGTGGAATATAAATCAAAGCAGAACAGAATGAACAAACAGCAGCAGACTCACAGACACTGGGAAGGGTCTGGTGGTTACCACGGGGGAGGGCCTGGGGCGGGGGACGAAGGGGCACAAAAACTGAATCATAATGTATGTCGGTCACGGGGATGGCGGCACAGCCCACGGTTCTGCAGCATCTTCCTAGGCTGATAGACAGCGGCTGCACTAGCGGGGGGAGGGCTCCACAGTATGGGCAAGTGCTGAACCACTGTGCAGTGCACTCGAAACGAATATAAAAGTGTTTATCAATTCTAAGTAGCCATTCCAAGAAAAAATAAATAAAAAGTGGGAAAACAAAGCTCAGGAAAAAAACATGTGACTTTCCCAAGGCTGTGGACCTAGTCGGCAGCAGAGGCTTCACTAAAAACGGAGAGTGCTTTACGGCCGCCGTCCCCGGGGCGGCCGCGCCTCCCGGACCACCGAGAGGCGGCCTTCCCGCGGCGACCCGCCCTGACAGGTGTCCAGACCCCCTGGAAGGTTCCAGCCGCCCTCCAGAGGAGCGGACACCGCGGGGTCCGCAGGGCGCCGGCCCCGCGCCCCGCCCCGGAGCCCCCGGCCTCACCGCCGCGCCCCGCACCCGGACCCCGCCCACGGAGGCCGCCCCGGCGCCCCCGCCCCGTGACCCCTCCGTCCCGCGCAGCCGGGCGCGGGGCCGTCACCTCTTGAGGTATCTGGCGTCCTCCCCTTGCATGGCGGCGGCGGCGTGGGGGCCCGCGGAGGGCTGGGTTGCTTCAGGGTCGCGGGCCACGCTCCCACCCCGAGGTCAGGCTGTCCCGAGGCTGCAGGCGGGGCGGCGCTGCCCTGGTGACGGACGCTGGCTCCGCCCACAGCCGTCCCAGCGCCTGCGCCTGCGCCTGCCCCGCGCCAGTCCGCGCACGCTCAATCGGAGGCGCCTGCCCGGACTGCGGGCCGCGCGGTGCGGGGCGGACCGGTCCTGCGCGCGCTGGGCGTCAGGGTGCAGGGCCGGCTCCCGGGCCAGCGCCCCCTAGAGGATGGGGCTGGGAGTCCTTCGGCAGTCGAGCTGGAGCTTCAGGTTCCTCTCGCGGAGCGAGGAGAGGGGGTCTTTGACCCTGTAGCGGGGGAAAGCGCGAGTGCAGGGCAGCCCTGGGCCGGTGAGCTGAAAACTGAGGTTCGTGTTTAGGGGCATTGTGGAAAAGAAATTGCACTGCTTGCCCGAGAAGCTAATTTGTAGAGATGGTCTGATGTCCAAAACGAATGAATACGATCTTTGATGCCGCCGCAGACCCGTCACTTAACACTTTGATATCCTAAATCTAGAATGCACCTTAAATATATATATATATATATTTTTTTTTTTTTTTTTTTTTTCTACAAAAACAGCTCCCGAAATTCCAACTCCACTCAGTGTCCCTAACTTTGCAATTGTTTCCTAGAAGGCGGGCGACTTCTGGCAACGCAGGCCTTTGGAAAGAAGGGCTCCTTGTGCCTTAGCGAGAACATGGCCGCTGCTCTCAGGTCTGCCCCCAAGGGCTCAGCTATCACATTTACGCAAATGACTTACCTTCTTTAGCCAATAAATACTAACTGAGGGCCAGGTGTGTGACCAACACCAAACCAGGCTCTAACAGTACCAAGAAGACCGCTCAGCTCCTCACCTGCGACCATGTGGAGACAGGGACCCTGGGTTTAGGCAGAGTAGGGCGAGGGCCTCCGGAAAAAAAGGCAACATAAGATAATTACAGTCAGAACAATGTAACAGTGTGCAAAGAAATTCCTATTGAAGCTCCGTGGTAAGCATTATGCAAAGTCAGGGTCACACTAAATCTCTACTGGACAAGGAATATAGACATTCTTCAGTGAGATCAGTTAAAGCTCAAAAGGCCAGGAGCAACTTGGCCTGGAATATTTGAGTGTTCTGCAGATAAAGGGGTATCTCAGCATACCCCGTGACTTCACTGTGTCAATTATATCATGACACTGTAAAATTTGCCTTAGCCTGCTAAAAGGCCCAGCTTATTTTTAACTGGACCTATGTGCTGTTTTTCATTCTGTAACCCTTATCAAGTAATCTGCAACCTAGGGAAAAGACTAATTTGGTAAGCAATCTCAACTATAAACAGCCCAAGCAAACAGACAACAACCCAGCCCACCTTGGGGGCAGAGCAGGTGGTCTTACAACAAATCTGCACCCCTAGCCCTTTACCCCCATTCCTGAAAATCCTCAACCACACATAAAACCCCTAGACAATGCACCACCTCTGGCTCTCTTGTCTCCTCCTGGCATAAACCAGGAGCTCTGTTCTCTCACTTTATCTCTAAATGAAAGCCTCTACCTTGCTCTCCTATCTTGAGTGTTTGCAAAGTTCATTCTTTGGCTCTATGAACAAGAACCCCAGCATCAATGTCACTTATTTACTCTGCTAGTCTACATTTTCAGTCATGTGGGCCACATCTATGTAGTTGTTCCACTGCCTTTTTCAAATGAAAAAGCTGCTGCAGTGCAATGCATAGAATATTAAATACAGCAACACAGTCCATACCTGCCAAGAGATACTATTTTATTTGCCCACCCATTCACACCAACTACACCATTTCTATCAGTGTAGTAGTCATTCTTTCAGTCTTCCAGGGAGGAATATTTGGAGCTTTGACAGCTTCCCCTCTATCATGCCCTCTTAAACTTTTCAAAAGTCTATCATTTCTTCCTTCGAGATATTTCTGCAGTCAGCCTTTCTTCTCCAATCTCACTTCTATTAGGCTAAACACTTCATACATACAATACTCCAGTTCTTTCCTAATTGGACTTGATTTCCTATTTTCTATTTTTTCCAAATATTCATTCTGAAAACTGATATGATTTTACAAATAATCATTCATGTCTAGATTACCTAAAAACCCCCACAGTATCTAAAATTGTCAGATTACAATATCCATTAAAATGCATAGCTTACATAACAAGCATTCTTGCACCGTAAGCTCCTTGAGATCAATGATTTCGATTTAACTTCTGAATCCTTAGAATGGCATTTAGCCCATAGTTGCCAGTGAATAAAAATTTGGGAATTGAAAAAATGCATGAAACTGACCTTGAAATGACAAAAATCTAGAAGAAATCCCCAGAGGCCAGAAAGAAAGAGAGAGCTAAACAATAAGCTGAGCAGTAACTATAGTAATAAGATGATAAACTGACGCTGGGACTAAACCAGCAGGAAAAGTACAAGATGAACCCGGGCATTTATGCTTGAAAGTAAAGAAATACTCAAAGAATATGATACTGAGAAGTAGAGAACATATCAATTGGATATCAAGATAGATCATAACAGAATAACAATTACAAGGTGTGGTATTGGCATAGGAATAGAACAAGAGGAAGAAGAAAAAGAACCAGACTCACGCATATATGTAAAGTTGAAATAGCACAAATGAATTTTCATGTAATTATGGAAAAAGTATTTTCAACAAATACTCGAGATGATTGGTTATGCATATATAACAAATTAAATTGGATCTCTACCTCATGCTATACTTCAATGTGAAAAACGAAACTTTGAAATCATTTAGATACAAATAAAAATTGTCTTTATGACCTACTGTTAAGGACATATTTTAAAACGAAATCAGAAAGCATTAAGATATTGATAAATTCACTATCTTAAAATGAATAATTTCTGATTATCAATCAAGACACAATAAAGGAAGTGAAAAGATAAGTCAAAAAATGATGTACCTATTTGTATCATGTATGTGATTAAGGATTAAATTAAGACTACTTTAAGGTCCCCTATGAATTAAAAAGGGAAAAGCAACCCAATGGGAAAATGGACAAAGAAAAAGAGTAAATAGGAACAGCAAGAAATAAATTAAACAAAACATGGAAAGATGCTCAGTCTGAATAGGAACCAGGAAGATACCAATTAATCATAAAGAGATACTACTTTACACTGACCAGGATGCAAAAAGTAACAAGTGTGATGATACCAAGAGCAAGTGAAAATGTGAAGACCTGGAAACTGAGGTGTGAGTGTACACTGGGGCTGCCACTTGAAAATAACGTGTCTTGCGTTATTTTATAAAGTTGAACAGGTGAACACCCTAAATCTCTGCAATTCTAATCCTTCATATACACTGTACACCTGTGTCAGTTTTGTATCTTGCAGGAACACATTATTGCAAATGTAGTAACTTAGAACAACACACACATATTACCTTACAGGCTGTAGATAGGAATCTGAAATAGGTTTCACTGGGCTAAAATCAAGACCGCCAGCAGGGCTTTATCACTCTTGTGGAGGCTCCTGTGGAGAATCAGTTTCCTTGTGTTGTTCAGCCTCTACAGACCACCCACCTTTCCGCCACCTCCAAACTCAGCCGCCGCCACCGCCGAGTCCTTACACTGCCATCTTGCTAGTCCTCCTCTGTCATTACATCCTCCTAGGAACGCGGCCAGGAATGTTTTTCTACTTTTAAGGATTCCTGTGGCCCACCTGGATAATCCAGGATAATCTTCCTGTATTAAAAGTAGATCCTTAGCTTTAGTCACATCTGTCCGAGTCCTTAGGTAATATATTTGCAGATTCCAGGGATTAGGATGTGGGCATTTGGGGGTGCCATTACTTATTCAACCACAACACCCACTCTGATTGTTAATATTAAGAATCAGATAATACCAAATGTTGGCAAGAATGTGGAACTCCTTGGAGTCTTTCTATGCTGCCTATGAGAATGCAAAAATGGCGCAACCATTTTGGAAACCAGTTTGGCAGCTTCTGCAACAGCTAAGCATACATTCAGCATACAACCCAGTAATTCCACTCCTGGATATTTACCCAGGAGAACTGAAAACAATTGCGCACAAAAGCTGGTGTTCATAAATGTTCATGTCAGCTGTATGCATAACACAAAACTGGAAGCAACCCAATGTCCCTCAATATGTCAACTGATACAAATGGTGGGGTATTCATGCAGTGGATACTATCCAGCATTAAAAAAAAACCAAACTACTGATATATGTAACAACATGAATGATTCTTTAAAAATTGTGAAATGGAAGCAACCTAAGTGTCCATCAGTAGATGAGTGGATTAAGAAGTTCTGGTACATATACACAATGGAATATTATTCAGCCATAAGAAGAAAACAAATCCTACCATTTGCAATAACATGGATGGAACTAGAGGGTATTATGCTCAGTGAAATAAGCCAAGCCGAAAAAGACAAGTATCAAATGATTTCACTCGTATGTGGAGTATAAGAACAAAGAAAAAAACTGAAGGAACAAAACAGCAGCAGACTCACAGAACCCAAGAACGGACTAACAGTTACCAAAGGGAAAGGGACTGGGGAGGGTGGATGGGAAGGGAGGGATAAGAGGGTAAAAGGGGCATTACGATTAGCAGACATAAGGTGGGGGGGCATGGGGAGGGCTTCCCCAACTCAGAGAAGACAAGTAGTGATTCTCATCTCACTACACTGATGGACAGTGACTGTAATAGGGTTGGTGGGGGGGACCTGATGAAAGGGGTAGTTTAATCACCACAATATTGCTCGTGTAATTGTAGGTTAATGATACCAAAATAAATTGTAAAAAAAAAATAAGAAACATGGTGTGATTTCATATATAGCAATTCTTGAATGCAAAGAAACCAGATCTGCTCTGACAGAAAGCAGGCAGTGTTTGTAGCAGGCACAGGGAACAGATAGACTGCAGTCAGCCTGGAGGAAACCTTGGGGTAGTGGTTACACATGTGAACACACTTGTCAAAACTCATCAATTGTGTATTTAAAATGCATTTATTTTACTGTATAGAAATTATTCCTCAGTGTGATTCTTTCCAAAGGTATAATAAACAAGGCAAAAAGTGGTAAACTAAATGGATGGATTAAATAGCAAGTTTAAATGCAGTTGAAGGGAAAATTTGTGAATCATGTAAAGAAAGAGCACATAAGAAAAAATGAGAATAAAGACAAGCTAATATTTAAGGACTAAAAAAATGTCCTGAGTTATTCAGATATGAATCCCAAGCAGGATAAATAAGAGAAATTCATCCTCAGATGCAACATAATGAAATTCATCCCAAAGATAAGGAGATTTCAGAAGCTATCAACATTCTTTAATAATTTGATATGTATTAATTTGGCATTTCCCTCTTATTCTCATCCTCTCCCAAGGATTAGAGATTGTTTGAATGAAGAAATCAATCCCATTCAGCACCTGAAACAGTCTTGGTGTTGTGGCTAAGAGCCCAAATTCTGGACCCAGAACTGGGTTAGAGTACCTAGACACCATTTATTTCCTCTTTGACACTGGGCAAGCTAAACATTTAAGCTTCAGTTTTTTCATCTATTAAATAAGAATGATAGCAGTTCATATGTCTTAGAGTTACTATAATGTTAAATGAGTTAGCATAAATAGATTTATAACAGGGTAATTATCACAAAAATGGGAGTGTCAACTGAACTAGGTGTTTGAAAACCATACAGTAATTGTATGACCTGGTGAAATCACTGAAGCTCTGTGTTCTTCATCTAGAAAAACTGGGATAAATACCCACACGTAAAAGACTGGGGTAAGGAGGAAGTGAGTTAATATTTCATGACAGTCTTGTACACTGTAAAGATACATGAAAATGCCAGAGGTTGTTATTACTTCAACTTCACCCTCAAATTTGACAACTGTATTTTAAATCCTGTACTAGCTCAAGTGAGGACTTTAAAAGTATGGAGAGAAATGATTGCTATTTCAAGGCCTTATAATTTAAGGAAGAGAAGAGAAGGAATACGAAGATGCATAAAGCCATGTATAACAGAACATTAAATGCAAATCACTCCAGTAATAATCAACATTCCCAGGATAGTTCCTGGAGGGCCTTGTAGCACCCCAGTCAGGCTGCACAGCTGTGGGAAACATTCTGTTAATACCACACTTTTCCTTCTTCAAGATTCTCCAGCTCCAGGCTTAGTCAAGTGACTTCTCTGTCCTCCTAGTGTATACTTTATGGACATGATTTATTTATACTTCTGTCTTCTCCAATGAGAGTAATTAAAAAGATATAAAACCATGGATTCCCAATTACATTCCCAATCTCAGTGCTTTGCACATTAGTCAAAGCTAATAACGGGTAACTGCTGTTCTATCAGATATAATTGCAGCCTTCAAGGATCACCTAGTCACCAGGTCTGTAAAAAAATAATTGTTGGACATCCTGAATCATGTCATAAGGGCAATGAAACAAGTAGAATGTTGGTGTACAGGAGGGAGTAATGCGCCCATCATGATGGCTGGAACTCAGAGTAGGGCTCACAAAGGATGAATAAAAATGTTCTTAGCAGAGATGATAGTAGGGGAATAAGCCAACTTTCTAGGAAAAGCCAACAAATAGTACCTATAAAGATGCAAAAGTGTGAAACATCATGGCAGACTCAGGTAACTGCCAGTAGTTTGAGATGGTTAGAGAACTAGGTTTGAATAAAACAGTGAAAAATCACTTTAGGAAAGCTAGCAGGGGCATGATTGTGAAAAGCCTGGTAAAAGGAATATGGCCTTTGGATATTTTCTGCAGGCATGGGCAGCTATGAAAGTGTTTTAATGTAAGAAATTCATACATTGAAATTTACCACTTTTAGCAAGAGTAATCGTTCTATATTTTATCCACATGGCAACATAAAACAGGTGTAAGAATTACATTTTTTATTCTCCAAATATGTTGCTTTCAGATTTCCATCCTGATTTGTTTCAGGAGTCCATCAGAAACCTTCCTTACCTTCTGACCACCACTGGGATGTCATCAAATGGCCACTGGAGTCCAAAGAGTCCACAGCCACCGGTTATTAATGCAGCCATCTTCGCACTTTTCAACTTAATTTGAGCTAATGTTGCACATCTTACTGCAAAGGAGATTGCAGTTAAAAGGATCCTTTAAAATGCACCCTCCTCCTCATGGTGGTGAACTGTTTTCAATTAGCATGACATAAGACAACTGTGACATCACTGGGTTGCTTGAAGTGTCAGGGCAGGGAGGAAAGTGGCCCTCGAGGACCATGAATAATGAATCTGTGGTTTCCCTCTTCCTTAGGTTCTCTCACAGCCTGAACTATACTTGGAGAAAACAGCTGTGTGATGGTGTCCACCTGGTGATCCTTAAAGCTCTGCAGTCAAATCAATGCTTTACCCAGTATAGATAGATGTGTGTGTTTAGTGCTGTATGCATACATACACATTCATGCACACACAAAAACACCTGTGCTTGTGAAGCTGTGTGTGTGGCTGTATACATACATGTTCAATCATAAGTTCTCTTCAAGAGAGCATGACCATTATTAAGCTTGCATGCATTATGCTTGGAGGGATGCACATGGTGCGGTGAGGGAGGGAGAGATCTGGGTAGATTCAGGCAGGTCAGCAGTATTCATTAATTTAGCCACACTCGATGAGCAGGCATTGCATTAGACTTGAGCACAAATGAATAGACATAGTTCCTGACTTGAAGAATTGTATGTAAATACAGTAGGGACACACACAAAATGAAAACACAAGTGAAATTAAAGTAATACATTCTATGGTAGAGCAATAATGAATCTCTATAGAAATCAAAGAGTTGACTCTAAAATCATTACTTAGACATTTAATGCCTATTCTGTACAAGATAATCATTCAAGAATTGAGGCTATAAAGAGAATAAAATACAGACCTTACCCTAAAAGAGTTCAAAGCTATGAGTAGACAACCAGGGAACAAGCTATTCATGTCTCAGCCTTACTTCCCACATGTCTCCATCCCATGTCTTTTTTGTTTTTTTCTGGATCCTGTTTTTTTATATTGTCTTACCTATTAATTGTGTTCTTGTAAAGAAGATGCCGCACCATCTCTTTTCAATTTATTGCTCCAATTCCATGATCTCTCACAATGATAGTTCTATTTGAATTAGAAATATCAGACGAATCCAATCTCTCACTGATTCCACGTTTGTTTAGTGTGTATTCTGTGTCCCAGGCACCATTCAGGCCAAGGCAGCAGCGCGGACAGGGTAAAAATACAGGCAATGGCTGTATTAGCAGCCAGATGTTTCCTCTGAAGCCTTATTAGCAGAATGAGACATTTTTTAGGGTTGCAAACACATGACAATTATGGCCGCCCCTCTGCTGAAATGAGTCGAAAGCTATTTGGTTACCAAGGAGCGCTCTCTCCTCTTCACCTCTCTAAGGAAGGTGCTGCCATAACCTACGTGTTTGTGACATACCCTCCAGGTCATTAAGAACAGAACCAGAACTGCCAGTTCATTCCAGAGCAGTTGCTAGCAACTTCCAGTCAACAAAAATAACTCTTGAAATTGGGTAAGAAATGGATCTGCGCTTCTGGGGTTAAAATATGTTACGTTCCAACGAGTAACATAATCCCAGCCTTTTAAGTATGGGGCCAAAATTAAATATTATTTGACGTTAAAATTTTTTACTTTTCTTTCCCTTCTCTTCCAACTCTTATCTCCCTTTTTCCTCTCTGCTTTCCTTCCTCCCTTCCTTCATGTGTAGACAACACATGTCAAAAATGACTGTACATTGGAAATGGAATTGTTTCCGATTTTTGAAATTTCCTGCCAAAACCGTGTCTATTCAACGTAGGCATCCCTGTATCAGGAGAGGCAACAGATGTGTATCGAAAGTCCTGAGAAATGGTTGAAATACGGTCAGAATATTTCCTGTGTGTGTTTGGGACAAAATAGGCTTAAAAATAATTTTGTTTTTAGTTCATGCTTCCAAACTTTGTCCACATTGCCTTTTTTATTTCTTTAAGAGGGAGAGGTAAAAAATAAAATGCTGCTACTCCCAGCTTGACAAATTGTAAAATATTTCTATCAAACCAATTCTCTTCCTGCCTTCCTATCATTGATATATGAACTTTTTCTTTCCAAATGAGTCAGGAAACAGGATGTCAAGACTGCTCTGGATAAAAGATGCTGGTATTCCATCATAAAAACCGAACGAGGATGAACCGAAGGCAGTAAGAACAGAATGATGCTTGTCTGTGTCTCAGAATTGCTCACCTCAGGCCGTGGTGGTGTCTCTAACTGGACTCTATCAAACCATCTCCACCATGACCGCAGATACGATGATGAAAATCCTTCCCTCTTTACTAAGGAAGCATTAACAGCTTACACATTTGTAGCAAGATTGGTTTCATTTTACTTGATTAAAATGTTTTTATGGCTCCCAGAATATGTTTTGTTTTTAAACCTTGAGATGTTGGGCTAGGATTGATTCCAAGGTTATTCTGTGGCCAGTACATGTGAATTTATAATATCATTAAAATTGAACAAATATGAAAAATCTGGACGGGAAAGTCAAATATAAACTAAGGGAAGACACAGTCTACTCTTCCGTTTAGCTTGTCAATTTACTCAGAGCAAAGAGAAAAAAGTGAAATAGGCCGTAGGAAGTGCTCAGTAAATAAGTTATGAATGACTGTAGTCAAGAAGAGAAATCACCAAATAAATTGAAACTTATTGGTGCTTTTTAATAAAGTAGTAGGTTCTGCATTTAATTTTTTTGCATGTAGGCCATTAGGGTAAAGACCATATGGAAATTGGGGCTTTTTCTTTTTTTCTCTTAATAGTGCCCCTCATGGGGAGAGAAGTCTTCAAGAACATGGGGTAATGATCTATTTACTTCCACCTTAGTGTATATTTACTTTGCTTCTATTCTACTGGTTTCTGCTGGCTCAAAGATCCATCTGTTTCATTGAATTAAAAACTTTGGTATGGAGGAAGGGGGAGGAATTTTTTTGAGGGCATACTATGGGCTAGGTGCTAACAGAAATGAGATTATAAAAGGGAAAAGTATCATATTTTACACATTCTGTGGATGAGGAAATATAGCAGAGCCCAGATTATTTTTGTAAAATTTTCCTTTTATTTTCACCTTTTTATTATAATGTAGAACAGACAATCACACATGCCAGATGCAAATCTTAGTGATTTATTTTAAGGCAGACACCCTTGTAACCAGATCAAGACACAGAACACTTCCAGCCAGCCCAGAAGCTCCCCCACATATGCCTTCCAGTGTCAGCCCCTCTCTACCCTGATTTTTATAGCAATCATATTCTTGTTTTTCTTTATGTTCAAACCCATGTGTGTATGCCTAGGCACCATACGTTCATTCTGCCCATTTTTAAAAACTTGATTTGTCTCTTGAGTCTCTTTTAATTTACAACTTCCTCCTCTATTCCTTCCTTCTCCTTACATTGTATCTGCCAAAGGATTCGACCTATAGATTTCCACAGTCTGGATTTACCGATTGCTTCCTTATGATGGAGTTTATTATCTACCTCCTGCAAACCTGCATTTTGTGCTAATTGGCAGATGAATCCAGAGGCTTACTCAGACTCACGCCTGATTCCTAATGCAAGATAATAAGTGGTGGTGTATCATTTACTCAGGAACGCAGTACCAGGTGTTTGTTCTGCTGTGTGTAACCCTGACGCTCAGTGCCACCAGTGTTTACTCAATGATTCTGCAGTCATGTTGGTTGAAGCTCATTTCCAGTATATTCTGTAGGAACTGCTCATGAGAACGATATTCCTTGGGGTCTTGCACGTTGATAAGAGTTGTCTGTGTTTTGTATGCCTGAAGTTCAGTATTACTGCATATAAAATCCTTAGCTCACACTCTTTTCCTGGAATTTCTTAAATATGCTACTCTATTGTCTGCTGGCATAAAGTGTTGCTGATTAAAAGTTTGTTGATCTAATTTTCTTTCCTTTACAAGTCAAATTTTTTCTTAAAAAGCCAAAGATTTTTTTTTCTTGTTCACAAAGCCCAGTAATTTTAGTAGAATATGTTTGAATGTTGGTTGTTCTGCACGGATAATTTCAGTTAAACGATGTGCCTTTTCAAATATGTAGTTTCCTTAAAAAAAAAAACCAGGAACATTTTATTGAATTATAGCTTAGAAAATATGTACTGATCTCTGGATCGGGTTTTCCTCCTCAGGGACGCCTATTATTCATGTTGGCTCTTCTTTGCATAGCTTCAATATTTGTCATTTTCTCATACATTCTTTTTATGTCTTTCTTCATCTCATTACAATTTAACTTTTCCCCTTTTGATTTTCTATTTTTAGTCCACTATTTGTTGCATTTATTTACTCATGGATTGTAGTATGGATTATATTTTTAAAGGATTTAAAATTTCTAATGATTTTTTTAGTTGTATCAGCTTATTTCTATCTTTTTTGATTCGTTTCATGTTTTATAGTTTGGGTTCTTTAGAAATAACATTACGATTTTGATCTCTCTCATGTCTTTCTGGTGTGAATTCATTGTGATTGTATGGGATCTGACCCCAGCACATTTTGGGTTTCTTTTTTATGAAGTTAGTTTTTCCGCATATTTAGGAAGTCATAGGGTTTCTAACTTCACAGACCTCCCTCTCCTGCTGTTTGCATACAGTGCCAAAACATATAGCATCTTGTTTTCTGAGATTTCCTAGCTCTGTTCACCTTCCCCACTTTTATCCGTATCTTCTTTCCTTTACTTCTGTTGCCTTCTTGCTAAATTATGCCTCCAGTCCCAGTAGATGGAGCCCTGCGCCCTGAAGGGCAGGTCTGACGTTTCCTGCCTCACCTTTACAGAGCTGACAGCAGGCGCTCTATCCTCGGCTGCTGTTGGCATGAACAACACCTTTCTTAGTTTCAGCCACTTTTCTCAAATTGATCTGCTTTACTTCCCAGGTATTATGTGCTGGCTGATTTTTGGTTGTCTTATTCTGAGGATGGCTTGTTACTTCCCCCATTTTTTCCCCCACACAGATGCCAGTGACACACAAGTCTTGGCAGTTTGTCTCTACCTGCTTGAATTGTCAGGGATGTGTTGTGCCTGGCTACCCAGTTCTGTTGAATTTTCATTTTTGTTTTCTAGGGGCTGTCTTTTTAATGTGATTTGGGAAGACCACCTCCCGCAACAACAAAAAAAGAAACTATGCTGTTACTACCATCTCCTTAGAATTCCATTATAGTTATTCTTCTTGTAGATAAAGAATCTGAGGCCTGAGGAGGTAAAACTATTGCCCAAGATCACACAGTTAACAGCAGAAGACAAATGTACATGTGAAATGCCTTGCTAAGCACCTGGTACAGAAAAACTGCTTAGTGCAAGCTCTTCCCTCCCATCTTCCTTCCCTCCTTCCCTCTCTTCTTCCCTGTCTTCCTTTTTCCAAATCTCCTTTGCTCCCTCCAGAGCCAAGATCTAAACCCAGCTATTTTTACTTCAAAGCTTCTGCAAGCTCATGTAATGCTATGCCTCTACCCCATAATGTGAATTCACTGGAGCTTTTAATTCAGCAAAACCATTTAAACAACATTAGTTTTACTGAAACCCACACTGGTCTTGCTCTAAGAACATATTCCTGTTTTTATGCTCATGTGCTTTTCAAATGGAATCTGCAAATGTCAGATTCTCCAACACACCCCTCATTAAAACATGGTTTGTTAGGAGTAAATTGATGCCCTTATTTTAATGAACATATCTGTAGGCATTTTATATAATTCTTTAAAAGCCTTCTTTTTTTATCTTCCACCCAGGAAACCACATTGATAAGTAGTAAATGAGATCTGAACCTGAGAAAACTTGATTTCACTTTCATATTAAAAGTCCACAAACTTTAAAGAGATTTTAAACTTGGCCAAAGGCAAATGTCCTGCTTTTGAAAAATGTTATAAAAGCACTACTTTAATTAGAAAGTATACAGCTCTGAGGCACAAATCCACAAATTCCTAAGCTGCATGGTTAGGGTGCTTGGCTCGTGATGGTACTTGACTGAAATGGATTCATTCAAAAATTGAGTGCATAATTCATACTGTACAGCATCATGTAAAAACTCCAACTAACTCCCCATAATCCTCTATGTAAGGTCAATTTGTAATTAGATCTTGGGGAGCAGAGTTTTGCTTAAGGTATGAAGTCACCACACAAGTTCGCAGGGATTCATCACTCTGCTTCAAGCTGGTGTCTTTATAAAGTCCTGTTCCAGTGTTGGCTCTATAACGGATTTCCCGGGTTGGCGATACACCATGCAGAAAATGCCATTTCCTTATTTTCTTCCTCTTGAACTTCCTGCTCTTACTGTGCAGGCTTCATTCATACGGCTTGAGTTTACCTATTGTGGTTGGCATAAAATTACCCTCTACCCACCTACACCTAGTAGATAACGGTTATTTGCCTGTAAATCCAACAGGTACTGAGTTTTCTTTACCCTCCTGCTCTGGGGGCTCTCTCTGAACAAACGGGTGGTGGTTCTTGAAACATTTTCCATCTTTTTATGAGATTTGGAACCATGTCTCTGTACTGCTTTGCGTGCTTTTTAGCAGCTGGAGGCTCCTCCTCTCCTGGTGTTTTACTCTGGAGCTGGTGTGAACAGAGGCTCTTGGAAACAGCCGAGTGTTAATATCCTGGAGTGCCATTTGCTGCCTGTGCAGGACAGCCGCTCCACGGTGCAGGGAGCTACGGCAGGAACAGGCTGTGCACAACACACAGACACACACAGTCATGAAGGGCCACACACCTACGCTCACCCTCTCACGCTCTCCGATTTCACATGTGCAGAAACAGGCCAGGAAACCTGACCCCAAGTTGATTGGAATGTTGCTTTGCATTCATTTCCAGAATATTCGAGCCTCACATATGTTTCTCATTAATGCTCTTGTTTGATTGTTCTAAGTAATTTTTTAAATTAAATAAACCTGCATCAAAAATTGTCACATTGCTTTAAAGAAGCAAAATAGCTCCCTTTGGGGGAGCAGGCAGCAAAGATTTCTGCTCCTTTACATGTATTTCCACAGTGAGAGTGGGATTAAGACATAGTAATGCATTTGAGGTTTGAGGGATTTTAAAGAGTTTTTGAACAAATCAAGCACAAAGTGGCATTGCTTATACAAAGAAACTCATTTAAAGCAGCCCATTAATGAAATGTGGTTTAAAATCATGTCTGTTTTAAATATACGTTCAGAATTAAAAGTTACTGCACCAGAGATTGAAAATTAAGTAAGCTGATTCTAGAATACAAGAACTAAGTCTTAAGGTACATTAATTGTTTCAACCCACAAGGGCCTGATTTGGTAAAGTATCATTCTCAGCATAATATACTTAGGCCTAAATGGCTTCAGAAATTTCCCAAAATGTGGTATTTGAGTTTATTTCTATTTTACCTAACAGCCTGTGGGCTGTCCACAAACTCAGCCTGGTAATGCTGTGACTCCTTTAAGACAAAACAAGAAAAACAACTATCTATCTATCTACTCATTATCTATCTTTCTACACATATCTGAACCCAAGTGGCTAAATCAAGGGTTTCCAGACCCAGATCTCAGCTTCACGTTACCTCCAGACTCCTTACCTATTCTTTCAGGTCACTCTCTCATCCTATGCATTTTGGATAGGGTTTGTCTATAAATCATATTCTTTTATCTTATGTATTTGAGATCTTTGGGGCCTGGGGGCCCCCAGGAGGGGTTGCCCATCCTGGGGTTATCTGGTTCCTAGAGATGGCAAACCATTTGCCTGTGGGCACACCTTTGATGAGCAAGCCAGTCAAAGCCCTACCTCCAACCACTGCCCACACACCTGCCCTAAGCAATCCTCTGCCCTAAATCAGGCCAGGGCCAGTATCAGACAACCGGGGGCCACCCCTGTGGCCCGGAGCCCACTGAAATTATTCAAACTCTCTGATTCTAATCTTATGCAGTGTACTTCCCTGCCTCAATCATTCCCTCCCTGAAAAGCCCTAGTACAGACTCTGGCCCTAATGTCCCCTCCCTCCTTCTGCCTTCTGACTGGCCCAAGTGCTTCCCCTGGGGACCCTGCAAGCCAAGGAGGGCCCCGCCTCTTGGGAATTGCAGGTGATAAGCTATCTTCTCAATAGCGGTCGTCTCCTGATCTGCTGGTGTCACCACACCCAACTGAAACAAGTCCTCACACGTTTTAGTGCGCTTTGGTACCCATCCTACCATAGACTGGGGCCTCTCTCCAGCCCTTTCTGCTTCCTTCTTCAAAAAAGCTTTCTGACTCTGGCCCGTGGCTACTATTATCAGACCCTGTTTTCTAGTGAGGTTTTCTCTTGTAGAACTGTCCCAGAGGAGTTCCTTGAATTAGGGGTTCCTTAAATTTGGCTTTTGAGGCAAAGGTGCTCCATCCTGCCACATATACCCAGTCTCCACTCCTGCCTCAGGGGCAGAGATAATTTGAACCGTGATGTCTCCTGCCTGACCCACCTAGGCTTTGCTACCATCTCAAGCCCACTGGGGTCTCACCTCACTAGTCATGATGCAGAACTCCATTCCCCCAAGGAATAGGGGTGCTCTTCCCAGTCCTACAGGCTCTTTCCAGCTCTTTCTTACACATTTTTTCCACCCTCTCCATTCAACCATCTCCTTGCTGTCTGGCTGGAGTTGTTCCAACCCTTAAATCCTCTGCAAGGTCCCTAACGACACCCCCTCCTTACATTGGCTCCCATCTAATTGAACATTTTATCATTCGTTGCCCTTTCTTCTCCATTTCATGTGAATTTTCTTATCTAGCTGGATTACTGGATTTTAAAATACTTGGCACTGGGAGAAAAGCTCGAAATTTGGAGCCAGGACTTGAGCATATGTGCCGATTCTAATAGGCTTGCATTTCCGTAACAAAATTTTACTTATTTTATAATAACAACACAAATAAATGTATTTTCTCAGAGTTCTGGAGGCTGGAAGTCCCAGATTGAGGAGTCAGTGGGGTTGGTTCCTTGTGAGGACTCTCTTCCTGGCTTGCAAACTGCTGCCTTCTCACTGCATCTTCCCATGGCCTTCCAAGATGCCCACAGGTGGAAACGCTGCTCCCATCCAAGCAGGACGCCACCCTATGACCCCACTTAACCATGACCACTTTCTCAGAGGTCCCAAACACGGACATACTGGGGGATTCAACAGATGGATTTTGAGTTGATAACAAATATTCCAAGGGACTGTGACAGTATCTTTACATTCGAACATGTTATAATGCTGCTTGGAATTTCTTTCTAAAGCCTACCAAAGGGCTGGGCCATGCCAAGTGTCCAAAGATTGTTACTGCATTGAATTTTAAGTAAAAAGCTTTATTTTGTGTATTTATCAAATTGATGTAGCAGAACAAAAAGTAAATTGATGCCACCTGAGACTCCGGAGTTAGCTTTTCTGGCTTTAGGTGTTGCATATTGGCTACTAGAAAGGCTTCCCTTGTTCGCAACTGTGGAGAAAGTGAAGGTTCCCATGGCCAGGATTCTGGTCGGCTCACTCACTACACACATGTGAGCAATATGTTGTTACTGACTCCATATAAAGAACTCAACCCCGGGTACTGGCCTGTGGGGCTGCACAGCTGCAGGAGAGCAGAGGCTGGAGTGGTGGCAGTGCTGAGGACAGAGACTCAGACGGCTGCGGGGGCAGAGAGGCCCAGAGGCCGGCTTATTGCATACATGCAGATTTGCTCTGAGTGGAGGGATTCTAGTGATTGACCTGCCACCGTGGGAATAAGGTTGGGTATAAACCCTTTCACCCCAAGAATGTTCTACTGTCATTTTTTTTGGGGGGGGTCTCATTGAATCCATAGTGAACTTGTCTGGGGCTGAAACCCACTGGCAAGACAGGAACTGATTATTTCCATTACCACTATACACAGGATGAAATAGTCTATGGTGTCAACTTCTCTTTCTCTCTAAAAAGAAATTGTGAAGAATGTTTCAGAGGGAATCATCTTATCCCTCATTATACTGTGAAGGTAGCTTCACATCCTAGCATGAAAATCTCAGTTGTAGGGCAGATAAGGAGAGGTGCTTTACAATCACAGATACAGCTACAGAGGCCAGTTTTGTTCCATTTGGAATTTGGTAGCATTTTTTTCTAAGTTCTGTCCTGTTAGGCTATGTCTCTTAAACACTCTTCCTGTTGAAACACATGTTCCTTTTGGTGAGTCTTAGGCAGAAAATGCAAATCCAAGTGAAAATTGCCTACCCAGCCCACTCAGAGAAAATCACTCGCCTTCCTGGTTCCCAAGTCACGGGTCCCGGAATGACATCCCTTAGGTGCTGTCACCACCTATGGAAGCTCTTCCTCCGCTTTGCACCCAAATCTCTCTTTGTTCTCACTTTCCTTCTGCCTCATCCCTAGTTAAGTTCTCATGATGCCTCAAGAAAAACACATCAGAGCACTACGCCGTTAATAGGGGAGTGATGCATCTTTGACAAATGTGGGCTCCAGTAACACATATTTATGCAGATACTGACATCCTGATATTGATTTCTGAAATCTAAAATAATGTTGTCATTTGACTCCTCCAACTGCCGCATTTTCTGGATGTTTTCCCCTCCTAAGTAACTTAATATGTATTGAAGTAAATGTATGTAATGTTCAGTGTGGTTCACATATTTGCAGGCCAAAATGTAAGTATGGTCGTAGCAAAGCACATATTACAGACAGTATCTGGAATATCTCCCTGTCTCAGGGTCCCCTGCATCCAAGCTTAGGGATTTACAATATGGAAGCCCCCCCCCTGCCCTGCATTGTTCTGTGTGTATTTTATATCCCGAGTGTGTCATTTCCAGGGCTGGTGCTAGGCAGAAATACGGAGTGTGTTTCTTGGATTCCTCTATGATAATATCTTTTCCTAACTTCCAGTGGTACTCTGCTGTCATCATGCTTGTCCAGCCGTCTCCCCTCAGAGTTAAGAATATGTCTCTTATGGTCTAAGATGTTAGGGAGGGATACACCAAAAGAATGGATTGTGTAATTTTAGGCACCAGGACACCTGAGAAAGGGAGGTCCATTTTCCTGGGCATGAGACTTCCCAGTTCCAGTTAGATTGCGCCAAGTATTCCACCACCTCCTGTTGCTCTTTGCTGGTACCATTAAGTCAGTTTGGAACGTCACAGATCTATACACCATGAGTTCTTCCCATATGGCCAAACCTCCTATATGACCAAACCAAATCCAACTTGAGGGAAGGTTGCCTAAAAATAAACAAAAGTTCAGTTTAATTGGGCTAACTAAAATTCCTCTGACGTGTCCAGCAGGAATTTGACAAGTCGATCTACTCAGTGCGTGTACTTTGGGTTCATGGCCACACTGATTTCTGCCCCAGCTCTGCAAAGCACATCCCCAGAAGAGCAATCAGATTCCCACACAGCAGCATGCCGTCCCAGGACATTTCCAGTCGGGCTCCTCTTTGCCTTCTCAGCCTACCCACCGCAAATGCTTTTCTCAAGTCACTTAAGACTGCTTCTACAAATCATATTTTCACTCCTCTGCATCTTGGCTCACATTGGTTTCTTTCTCAGGATTTCTCTTCTCATGTCCCTTTAAAACTCTGAGCTGTTTTTCAGGGCCCCTCTCCTGGGAAAGTCGTCGCTGTTCCTCAAAACAGAATGTGTTTGTGTTTTCTTCTATGTTCCCCGAGAACTTCTGTCCACAATATAGGCTTTATTACGGTGCTATGGCTTGCTGTATTTTGTCTGTATCACCCCTTAGAGATGAACTCTTTGAGATAAAGGAATTCTCAGCCTGTTTCAGTTCCTAGAAACCTAGGGCAATTTGCCTTACATTCAATGGAGGGTTGCTGTATTAAGTAAAGTCGGTAAGTCAAATAAACCAGTTATGTACTGGACACTAAAGGAAAGTGATATATTTAGAATAAACATCTCTTTCTGAGCTACAGGACTGCATCAGCCTCGGTTTTTCGTTATGTTTAATGTTACTGTGTATGTTACTATAACCATAGACTAAACGGGTGGTTGGTTGGTTGGCCGAAGGATTCCCCAACCTCTGAGATCAAGCGTTACCTGTGGCACTGTAGATGCTGGCCGTGGTGCTGAAGAGTTCCGCGGGACATGATGATCTCTTAGCAGTAATGTCTTACACAGCATCGTAAAGATCAAATCAGTGCAGTCTAGCACAAGTTTAACTTACTTCATAGATTATATCCTAACATGTGCCTATATAATGCTATCAATGCTCACAATGCTTACCATACCTAACTTGTATTTCTCAACACAGAGTAGGTTGAAGTATATAGTTCCTGAATCATTTAATTTTACAGGGAGTTAAAATGTGAGTGCAATTCTCTGTCATACTCTGAGCACAGCCCTTGTGGAAGTACTATGGATGACTTCATAAAATTAAGGCATTGTCAACAAAATCAATATACCAGTGCCAACAGGCATTCATGAGAAGCAGAGACTTTTCCTTGAAGAAAATCAGATTCACCGTGTCAATATTCATTCTCACATTTATCTATTGGATATATGTTTGCTTCCAGAAATAGCTTTAATATTTATAGTAAGAAGTCAGGAAAGATGCTTGGAGTAGGGGAACTCTGAATTAAGTGGGCTTGACAACATTAATCTTGAGATAGATGGGGGGCTATGATTTTTTTTCCTATTATGCTAGCTTTACTTGAGGATGAATATTTTTATGTGTGTGTGTGTCATAGGCCTGTGGAACCTCAGTGTGGAAGTAGTGAAATGTCACTATGCATATTCCTTTCAAAGTCCATTTAGGTGAATGTCACCAAGTAATAGTTTCTGAACACAGAGGAAGAGAAATAAAAGAAATTGTCCAAACACTGTTGTTAAAATAATTTTAAAGACAATGCTTTCCACAGAGTAAGCTTTTTTGGTTCTGTACTTCTGTATTAAGTATCTCACAGGATTGTTGAAGGAGTGGATTGAGAGAATGAATATAAACACATCTTATAAACTCAGACTTCCTAGGCAAATGCAAGATTTTGTTATTACTATTTCATATTGGGTCTGAGTTCTAAGCCTTTTCACCTTCATCCTATTCTTCAATTAGACGACACAAACTCTGGATGGTATGTGAAGATATTTTTAGGGATAAATACCTGAAATACATTAAAGGTATAAATGTCCTGTTCCCCAAATTGCTCTAGATGACAGAGCTCCTGCTGTGGAGGGTCAGGAATTACGTTCCTACCTCCTTCTTCACACTTGTCCTCTCATTTCCAACCAGGATATTCCACTCAGGATATTATTATTATACAATTTTCTGGGGTGTAAAAAAATCTCTATGGCTCCAATCAATAGGATGATTTAAAATAGTAATCTGATATTGCTACTGGGTACGAGCTTCATTTGCAAATAAAATGTCCACTTCTTTGCTTTCAATGAAGTAGAGGGAAGGTGTAATCAAATTATTAGTTAATGTGTAATTAAACAGAATTCTTGATAATAGGTCAAATAGGATTTTTGATAAACAATAATAAATACAAATATACAGATGCACTGTAATAAAGCTCCCATTCCCATCTATGAGAACTGTTTCTACAGCTATTAAAATAAATTATAATAGAATTTATGATCTGCCCAGTCTCATTTTAGTGGTAAATTATTTATCCATAGATACATTAAATTTCTAACAAATTAAAAAGTAACAGAAATTTCACTTAATTTAACAATTATTTATCAAATCTGAACAATACTTATGTTTTGGCTTCTTAATTTTGGTGTGCCCAGGGCCTTTTGTATTTTTCTTTATGTATATTCACTTAAAATTTTTTTTTCATCTAGCTTCAGGGCTTTATATTCTATTTGTTTCCTGACAACTCCCAAATTTGTTATTTCTAGCCTCCCTTATGAACTCCAGAACAAAGAAGACAATTACTTTTCAACATCTCCATCTGTTTATCTGACATTGCAAAGTCCTGAGGATTTCTCAAAACTGCTCTTACCCCTAGTTTTTCTTGTTAGTTGAAGGATATTCCATCCCCCCACCAATAGTCTGGAGCCCAAACCTTGAAATATTTTTGATTCTCGTTTCTCTTTTACATCTCACATCCACTCTGTCCAGAAACTCTATTAGCTTTACCTTCAGACTCTATCTGGAACCTGACGACTTCTCCCTACGCCCTGCTACCAGCTTGGCTTGAGCCTCCATCATATTTTACCTGAATTAAAGCCGTGGTTTCCTAATGGGCGTCCTGAGTCCACCCTTGTCGCCTCAGAGCCTGTTCTCAACCAGCTGCCAGGATCATCATTTTATAACCTATCATTTTATGCTAAGCCTAAAGAGGAAACTGTGATGATTCATTTTATGTGTCAACGCGGCTGGGCCACAGTGCCCAGGTATTTGGTGAAACATTGTTCTGGATGTTTCCGTGAGGGTGTTTTAAAGAGTACGTAATTTTTGTGTCTGGATTCTTTCACACGGAAGATGCCTGTGAAGGTGATTCTTGTGTCTCTCTGCATGCTGTCCCTTTTTTATTCCTGAAGGACATTCCTTTGAATGCAGTACATCCATCGTATGGCTCTTCGGGCTCGACCTGCTGTGAACAAGGGTGCTTGTGGACATATGCTTTCGTTTTTCTTGGCTAAATGCCCGGGAGTCACATTGTTATCAGCAGTTGCGTGTCTAATCTAAGAAATTGCGGGAGTTTACTGGAGGGGGTTTGTTGTTCTGCATTCCCAACAGGAAGGCATTATTGTTCAAGTAGGATCGGAGCAACTGGAATGGGCATCTTTGTTCCGTTCCCAATCCTAGGGGGAAAGCACCACTACTTCTCCACTAAGTATAATGTTAACAGTAAAGTTTTTTGTAGGTGACTTTTATGAGGTCGCAGCCATTTTCTTGTATTATTAGCTTACCGAACGTTTTTATTCTAAGTACGTGAGATGCCTTCTCTGCATCTCCTGACATTATCATAAGATTTTCCTTTAATGTGTCGATGTGGTGAGTTATATTGAGTGATTTTCGAATGTTAAATAAACCTTGTATTCTGGTGCCAAATCCAATTTGTCATGGTGTGTTATCCTTTTTGTGTATTGCTGGATTCAATTTGCTAATGTTTTGTTAAAGAATGTTGCATCCACAGTCATAAGGCATATTGGTTTGCAGGTTTTTTTGTTCTTTGTTTTTTTCTGTGTCCCGTTTTAGTATCAGAGTAATACTAAAGAGGAAATTAGTTGCTAAGCATCCTATCCTCTGTTTTTGAAGTGTTTGTACAATAATTGTGTTACTTCTTTTTAAATGTTTCATTGAATTCGCTAATACTTTTGGGTTTGCGCAATGATTCTTTTCTCTATCCAATTTTCTGGCAAACTCTTTGAAAGTATTCTCCATCTCCAATATCATGTGTTTTCATTTCTGGGCTTTTCCATTTAACTCTTTTATACAATATTAATCTCTACTGAAACTCCCCCTCTGTTCGTTTTGGTCGTGCATTTTCTTATTAAACTTTAAAAACAGTTTTATCAGAATTATTCTTAAGTCCCTGCCTGATCAACCCAACATCCGGGTTGTCTCCGGGCTTGTTCCATTTTAGGCCTGCAAGTTGGCTCACGGTTTCTTGTTCTCCTATGAGCGTGTCTCCGCACCTGCCTGTGTCCGCCGCTGAGAGGGCGGGCAGGCGACGGGCCATCCCTTGGCGGCGCGGCCGGCGGTTACGGTCCGCGGCGGCTCCAGCGGGCTCGGGGCGCCCCGGGCTTCGCGCTTCCCGGGTGGACGCTGCAGCCGCGCACGTGCCGTGGGCCTGTGCGGCGGGTCCTTTGCGGGGGGTCGGGCCCAGCGCCCAGCGCGCCCCGGGTGCGGGGCCTCCTCGGCCCTGCGCGCCGCCCGCCGGCTGCGGCGCTCCTGGAGGCGGGACTTCACCCCGAGGCCTCCCGGGCAGCCTGCGGTCGGAAGGCCCGCGGGAAGACATGCGTTGAATCGGACCGAATGTCCCCCTTGATTTCCTGGGAGACGGTCGGGGTCCCGGACTGCACGACACCGGACGGGGGTCACGCCTTTCCGCGTTCGGACCGCAGCACCTGAACCCTGCGCTTCCCCGCGCCGCGTGAATGTCCACTTCTTCCATCCCCGGGGTTGCTGGCGAAGCCACACACCTTTGACGTTAGGACCGCGGTCTCCGGCGCGAGACACCGTCTTAGATGTTACCTAGTGACATCCTGTCTTATCAACTAATAGCTGAAGGACTTTGGAGAAATTGCCTAATAGCTCAGATTTCACTTCCATATTCACTGAATGTCATCCATTTCATCGGGTTGGTATAAGAATTAATTGAATTAATGCGCGCGGGGACCTAGCACTGAGGACAGACTCAGTAAGTGGTCAGCATTGTTTCTGCCATTTTGGTCCCTTCCTTGTCGCTTTTCCAAAGCGTGGATAAACGTTGCCATCCATTAAAAGGGCTTAAAAGGAACAAACAATTGTGCATATTTTCTTCTCTTTTCGTTCTTTGGTCTTATCTCAGTCAGTTAGCTCAGGGGCTGTTGAACAGAACAGAGCAAGACAGCTGGGAAAAAAATCTCTAAAGTTAAATACGAGTGTGTCAATACTAATCCACTGATATTTAATCAGGCAAGAACTATTTCATCCGCTTTGGGGTGGTGCTGATATTTAGGGAGACTGTGAACTATCCAGAGGCATATTCTTTTAAAAAAAAATATTCCAACATGAAGTTAGGTTTACAGGCGCTGTGAGAACTGTGAAAATTAAGCCGTCTGACCCTAAAGCAAACTCAGGGGCTTCTCTGAGAGCTGGAGTCCCTGAATGCCCTTTCCAGCCCTTTCCTTCTGAAAATCTCCTCCCTGACTGTTGTGTGGGGGCAGAGGGGCCCGTAGAGCAGCTCTGTCCAGTCTAAAGGCCTCCTGTTGCAATTTGTTCAGCCCAGAACCACATTTAAATTTCTTCATCATCAGTATGTGATCTAACCTGTCCAGTCCTCCAGTTTAACTGCTTAAACATGGTTTGGCCACTAGCACTTTTAAGCAGTGGCCAAACAATGCTGGTACAGGAACACCACTGTCGGGGGAAAACGCATGGACATACGGCAGCATTAATCATAGTAGTACTAAACCAGATCCTCAGTCTGATGGGGCAATGAGAGGTCAAGATCAGGTCACCAGGTTGGCCTGAGAAGGAGAAAACAGATGCACCCAACTGGAGGAAAACCAAGAATGCAGAGAACCAGGTCAGACTCCCAGGCCAAGGCCAGGCACATTGACGAGCAGAGTCCAGGTGCTAGGCAAGTAGGGGCCACAGAAGAAAGAAGAAACAGGACCACTGAGGTGGGTCGCTAGCCTGAGCTGGAAGCTCTGGAGGGCAGCGCCAGGAGGGCGAAGAAGCCTTGTTGGGTCTGTTGATTTGGGTCTGTAGTCAACAACTGTGGACAGTCAGGGAGGTCATCTCCTTTCAGAACAAGAATGTCTCGGAGCCCCAGGCACGTGGCTGCCCTGGACGCAGTGTTGCCTGCCCCCCTCCCTCCACCTCCATTACCTTCTCTCTAACCCAACTATTTCCCTGATGCTTCATGGAAAGTCCTAATGAAAAGGATGGTAACATTGGGAGGTGATATAGTAAGTAGTGAACTTGACACAGTGTAGCTGTGTATCAAAACATCATGTTGTATGTCTCGGATATGTGCAATTTTATCTGCCAAGTACACCGCAATACATTCTGGGGGTGGGGAAATTACTGCCTGCTCACCTGGCTCCTTCTCTTACCTCTTAATCCTGGTCATAACTAGTATTAAGTCAATGAGCTACACTAACAAAACCAGAAACACCGTCGATTTGACCTTCCCTCAATTACGCTTCTCCTTAAGTCCTGCGCTTTCCTAAGGTCCTGCTTGCGCTGACTCGGGGAGGGACAGGCCATCCCCACTCTGCCTTTGGTAATAAGCCCTTGCGGCTCCTGGCTTCTGCATAACAGCCATCCCAGAGATGTGCCTTTCCGTGTCCGTGCTTATGCGGCCAACTCCTATTGGGCTCCCTAGCCCTGCGTATGCTTCGTGAGGATAAGGACCGAGATGAGTTTATTTGACTCCTACTGCCTGGTACAGTGTCTGGATCATGTGATCAAAAGGCTGTTTAATAAATCTATGGGTGTAAAAGAGTCTGTTTAGACATCAACTTTCACGCCCTATTAGATCTTCTCCAAGCACCGCCAAAATGCCATATTCCCCCAAACTGTCAGTGTCCTACCGGTAGAGTCTGTTTCCTCTCCCTCGGGTGCTGGGTCAGAACTGATCTGCACTCCTGCCCGTCCTCCTCCTGTTCTCAATGACTGCCTCTCATGGCTCTTCATCCGGAATGTTTGTTTCAATCACTGTACTTGAAGATTAAGTTTGTATTTTTGGTGCCACCTTGGTTAATATTGATTTTAAATGTGGTTCTAGCATTGCCTACCTTTGAGAATCACCAATTTTGACTGTTTCCTTAAAATGTGTATATCCTAATTAAAAAAATTTTTTGTTCAACTGCTTTGAGTGTGTGCAGAACTTTAATACAGATGAATAACTATAAGTTCAGAGTCCAGATAAAAGGAGAATAGGAGACGGGGTAGGAACCAGGAATGAGCGGTGGGAGAAAGAAAAGCAAGGTGAGGGAAGAGAGGGGGGTAAGTGAACTGAAGCCAGGAATTTTTGCACACCAGGCTTCTGATCCTTCTTCTACAGACTATGTAGAAGCATAAAAGAATTTATTGTCTTCTGATTCTTGGCTTACGACATTTGGTTCCTAGATTAACTGTAGTTTTGAGAGGGAAGAATTCTCTTCCCTATAATAATCTTTTTGCTGACCTAGTCAGTAAATCTAGAGGTTGTTTTTCCACTAGATGTGATGGATTTGCTGTGACCCAACCATGATCTGTTGCTCAGTCCCCTTACTGGCGGGCTTCACAGATTCATAAGAAAGATGAGTCAATTAGGAATCCAGCCTGCAGTTATGAAGTGGAACAAAAGTTAGAAGGCTTCATTTGGCTGCAAATGCAAGTCTCCTGCTTATCCTCCAGGCACCCCAGATGCAGGTATGCAAAGGCAGGTGCAGAGACACCTACTTTAAATCACATCCCTGAGCCCTCCATGGTTGCGGCTGCACAAAACGTACATGCTGGCCAAAATGCGATTCAAATCAGCCTGGAAAAATGGCCCAAGGGAGTCAAGGAGTTTATGTCTTTGGCTGTCACTAGATATTTGATTCATCCAAAGCACCCTCTGTAATGGGATGATGGGAGACTTCCCAGCAGGCCCAGAGCTCCTGATAGATGCGCTGAGAGTAAAGGCAGGACATCTCTTCGGCCCCACTTCATTGCTGGCTGGCTTTCATCGGGGGCTGGAGCAGTGGAGGGGGGCCCCCCAGATCCACGCAGAGGACCAGGAGGCAACTCTGGCCTAACCCTGGCGCTTCACGGCGATGTCTCTGCGCTACTTAATTACTGGTGTCCCCCATAACTACGATTTACACAATCATGCTTTTGGACATGGTGACACTGGAAAAATAAAAACACCAAATCCAATGTCAATCAAAAGAAAATTTCAGTTAAAATGAGGAGAAAAAGCAGAATATACTTGGTTTAATAAGCTACTCTGTGTGAACAAAGAAGACTGCCCAACTTATAAAACACGGTGGCTTCTCTCCGCATAAGCACTTTCCCCTTCAGAATATCATTTTGTGATTAGAAAAGCCCTCTAGTTCAAGGTACGCCTCTTGCAAATGTCACTTCCAAGCTCCAGTGTTAATCCAGAGGAAATATTATCCCAACGGTCTCCAAGGCCCCATGTCTAGGTGTTGGATACATGATAAACTTCCGTGAGCTCTCTTAGTGAGATATAGTTCTCCAGAGGATTGAATTTTCTAAGGCTTAGTACAAACCCACCCCTTTAAATAAGATTTAAGCTTCCCTTGTCAGGTTCCTTTAAGAGCTTTTTAAACTTTTTAAATTTGCTGCTTTGACCAGGTTCTAATCCCTAGTCCCCTGTGGCAACCTTTGGCCATCCCAACCATTTCATGTCTGGTTTCCCAGGGCCTGGGAAACTCGCACAACAGATGCTATTTTTTTCCCACTCCCATGCAAAATATGTCATCAAAATAATCTGAGATGGAAAATTGCAACAATAAGACTTTCTTGCTACTTTAATAACATGACAGTTTTTTTTTTTACCATTGTTTCCCATTTTACAGGCTGATCTCTTGACAAGATTAAATCATGACAGAATACTAACGTTTGGAAATAAAGAGTGGGTCCACCAGTTTGCACCTTAATCTCAGACTTCCCAGCCTCCGGAACTGCTGAGAAGCAAATATGTCTGTGTAAGCCGCCCAGTCTGTGGTATTTTCTTGCAGCAGTCTAAGCTAAGACAACAATTAAAATTTTTGAATACTTTCTTGTGCTTAAAAATGATGTGGAAATTTCTAGGCACCAGAAACAAAACAGGACTCCTAGCCAGAATTAAAAGGCAGAGCTGATACCACAGCATTGAATGGGGTTAGCTGATCAATATATAGACCGTAATACCGGAGGGATGGACTTTAGTGTCCTGACACCTACAGGTCATGACTCCTCAGGCCTGCCCGCTGTGCAGCGGAGCCTGAGAGAATGGGCTCTCGAGCTAGGTTCACTAGGTTCAAACTCCCAGATCTGCAATTTATTACTGTGTGAACGTGAACACATTATACAACCTCTCTGGGTCCAATTTTCTTCCCTACAGAGTGGGGATTTAAAAAAGCAACTTCTGAAAGAGGAGCTATGAGTTGAATTAACATATAAAAGTAAATAGAATAGTGCCTGGATAATTTAGGCATTACCTAAATGTTTCCTTCATAGTATCAGTGAAATGCCCATAATAACAGATTAGCAAAATTCAAAAAGCCTTGCAATTTTTAGCAGGAGCGTGGCAGAATTGAAGCTCTTGCCCTGCTGTGGGTAAGTCTGTGTACCCATGCGGGAAGACAGCTCTGCAAGGTGTAGCAAAGTCAAGGAAGGGCTCTGTCTACAACCCGTGGCGTCCACTTCTGGGTTTCTTCTCTAGAGCCACCCTCACCATCAGGAGGCTTCTAGGAGAGTGTTCGTGACAGTAACCGGTCGGAAGTAACCTAAATGGTTATCAGCAGGGAAAGGTGACAAGGGCAGGGCTACATGATGGAATGCAGTGGTGTCGTTAAAATGAACGAGTGTGTCACCTTTCCCAGGTGTGTTCTCTGAAAATGTCACGATGTGGATGGACTACCAAGAGCATGCTGTTGTCTGAGTGAAGAATACCAACTGTATACATTAAAAAAATTAACAGCACATTTATGGATATGCACATTTACACTAAAAATAACAATGATCTGGCCCTGAAGGATACCTACTTCAAATAAGTATTTATTTTCTAAGGAAGCAACGTGAGTAGGGAAGAGTTCCTACTTGTATTTGTGTAACTGTTTAATTCCTTTAAAGAAACTGGAGGCTCCTATAGAATAATGTCACATTTGTTAATGATGGATGGTAACATGAATGCTTGTTTTGTGAATCTGTAAGACTGAAATATTTCATAATTTTTAAAACACAGCCAATTAGAAAATAAAGAAAAACAAGTATTTATTTTATTTTATTTTACAGAGGAGAGCCTCTGCTTTTCTAGCTTTTAGTTGTCACAAATACCCATCCCAGAAGTTTTTGATGCTGGCTGTGTGAGGTTCACAGTTTGAAAAACACGGTCCTCAATGCTGATGACCTAGAAGGCACCCTGAGTCCATGTTTCTAGTTTTGGTCCAGAGAGTGAGAGAGAGTGTGAGAGTGTTTTATTTTATGTCACATACTGTGGATAGAGGAGCATATTCTCTTCAGCACTTAGGACTCCTAAAAACTTTTATCTGCGCCTGATATATGTTCAGTTTCAGCTCAACATCAGAGGCTAGTTGACATAGAATACTTAACCTCAAATTAAGTTTGCTAAATGCACAATGAGTAAGTGCAGAGGCTGGTATACTTAGGAAAGCATTGTAGGGTAGAAAGCCAGGGGTCACTGAGGGGCTTAGATGGGTGCTATCAGGCCGTTAAAGGGAAGCCTGGAGGCATGCCTGCCCCACGCTGTTTTCAAGCGGGAGTCTGTGCAGAACCGTCATGTATGAAAAGCCTGCTCCTCTGGCTGATGGGAGGGACATGGGGCATCCAGGGCCCCCTGCTTGTCTTTACCATGCTCTGACCCCACCTGTTGGTGCCGATGAGACATACTCTCTACATTCCAATCCACCTTTCTACTTCTCCCCAACTTGCCTTCCTACCAAAATGAGAAATAAGGGTTAATACACTGAGAGGAAAACTGAAATAGGAGAGTGTCAACTTGAGGCTTTAGCACATTTCTTAATTCTGTAAGTGGGAAAAAGTAAACAAATGGAATTTCATTTTCTTTCCTTAATAATTATCTAGTATCTTTTGGTTTGGGAAAGTGTATGAGGATTGATTTGCACAGTGTTGTGTGCATTTTTATCTATCCAAAGTCATGTTGAAATATTAAGTCATGGAAATTATGTGGGACCAAGCATTTTTATTTTAAAGGAGAGTTTGATATGAAGGAGAACGTTTTATAATTTCTTCAATTAACATACACAAGGGAAATTCAGGTAGGGATATTACCCCCTTCATTACAGATGTGAATCTATTTCTTTTTAACCTAAATGCTTGGGAATCAAACCCCCTCCTGAGAACTAGGCAGCGGGGTTGAATTCTCCTCCTGAGTCAGAAAGGGACCCTTAAAGGGCCACCCCAGCCTCCCCGACTGCTAAATTGAGTGATTCAACCTGAAAATTATGGGTTTAAATATTTCTTCAACTGCAAAGGGTCATTTACCTCCAGCCCCATTTTCATTTAATAATGACTATTCGGTTGAAACCTGGTGCTGACCTTGAGTGGGGCTGGTACGAACACCCAGCAGACGGCCTTCTGCGCTCCTTGGGCTGCAGAGCCTGCGAATAACCCTCTGGACCTCCGCCTGCACCCCGTACTCCAAGCACAGGGAGGGCAGTGGGCTTTGTTAATGACTTCCAGGTCACAGCCTGAGTTATCTTGGTTGGGTGCCTGCTTCTCAGGTGAAACAGGATAAAGAGGCAAGCACAGCTTGTAAGGCTGGACCAGTGCAGGGCGGGGGGCCTGGCAGTCTGTGTGAGCATTGCTCAGTGAAGCCTATTTGCATGATTTTTCTCACCACTCTCTCATTCTAAGCTTAACATCCAAGTAAACACCCGTATTAGTACAAAGACACACTGAGTTTACCAAACAAGAATTACCCATTCCATACTCTCACCGTTAATTTTCACTAAAACCTGTATATAAGAATATACATCAATTTTTATCCTAAATTTAAGTTCACTGATTTGGCCTGTTATTTCAGCCTCTTCTAAACCTACCTCCCTGGGTTGGGAACCTTATTCAGGTATTTTTATTTCAACCTTGTTTTAGCCTCCAAAATCTCTGAATAATATTGATATTATTCTCCATTTTTCTATAGGATTGCTTGCATTGTTCTTATTTATCTGTAAGAGATATTCATATATTTAGCACACAAATTTTTATTATTGACGCTCCAAATACTTCTTATCCTTGGTTGACCTGTCACTTTCTTTATGGTTCCTTTTGATGACCAGAGTTTCATTATTCAAATGTTAACTTAGTCAAATCAATTAATTACTTCTCTTTATGATTTTCGGCATCTTAAAAAGAGATCCTTTTCAACCCTGGTATCATGAATAGATTTCTCTCTAACTTGTTCAAAGAGTTTTAGAGCTGTGCTCTTCAGAGTTAAGTCTTGAACCTATCTGGAGTTGGCTTGCGTAGGGCGTGAGGTAGGGATCCAATCATGCCAGCGTCAGAACTCTTATTGAAACCATCTTTCCTCTATTGCAATCTAGCTCGGTCTTAAATCAACTTACATATAGGAATAGATTTGTTTGGGGGCTGTTTATTAACAATCTTTTTTAGTAATCTTTTAACCTATTCCTGCGCTAATAACACACTGTCTTAATTTCTAGCTTCCTGAAGATTTTTAAAAATTATTCTTCCATTGAGTCCTGTGAATGGTAAATTCTATCTTTGTCTGAAAATATCTTTATTTTATCCTCCCTACTGCATTTTCACCTTAAAGCATTATGGAATTTTAGTTTTATTGGTATTTTATATTGATATTTTCATAGATTTCCCCCAAATATTTGGTTTATCACACTACTGAGTAACAATGCTTTCTATATGTTTTTTCCCTTTCTTTATCTTTCTTACTTCTGAGTCTCTCTCCACGCTAATTGATTTTTAACAGTGGTTTACTCCTATTTAGTTTCTCTTGCTGCAGTTGTACTTCTTTCTTCTGCATTCTCTGTTTTTCTTTTCTGCCTTGTTTCTGGAGATTTGTATCTAACCATATTCATGGTACGAATGCAGTCAAGAATAATATGAGGTGGTGGAAAATGGAGCATTTCGGCCATGAGAGAAAAATTGTTTGCATAAGGAAACAAATGCAATGATCCAGAAACTGAGCAAAACTAGACCAGTGCGGGAAATGGTCCCAAAATCCAGTGCGACTCACAGAGATCAACAAAAGCTGACAGGCATCTTGAATAAGCCAACCTGCCATTCATACCCACTCAGGAATTATGGATCCAAAATAGAGAGCTCTTAGGATGCTTAATAATCCACACAGTGAAAGAGAGTTAGTTCTGTAAAAATGGAGAACCTTGTCAACGTCAATCACCAAATAAAGGATACTGAGTAGAGAACATTACCAAGTTTTAAAATCTAAGACATTATTGTCTAAAATCCTATTCTGAAATTCTTTTAAAGATCTCCATTGGCTAAAAACAGAAAGCAAAAGCTTGAACTGTTTGGATATTTTTGGAAAAAGGTACCTGAATGTTTTAACACTTGCTTGTGGCAGTGGGTATGTGCCTGTGTGTGTGCAAAATCACTGAATGGTGCACCGAAAACAGTGCATTTTATTATATGGAATGGACCTAAATAAAGGTGAATTTAAGAGATAATTGGAGTGTCCAAGACTCGGGCTGAAGTCTGTACCTGAACTGTTCCACAGGGCGCCTCTCTGCAGACTGTACCTGGGACTATGGCTCTGGCCTATGAAGGGTCAATGGGCACATCTTGTTGCTGGTCTTCAGTGGCGTGGAACTGGTGGGCATGATGGAACGGTTCCCCTTGGAGGCCCAGAGCTGCCTGCAGGTCAAAGGGGACAAGGTAGAACATTATCACAGCAGCGACCTGCAGGGATTCACACCCCAACTGGGGAGATGTGATGCACCGGGAGTCAGTGGGTCTCCGTTTAGTCCTGCACGGCATTGCGTCTGCCCTCTGCCCTCCCCAGATGGAGCTGACGGGGGGATCTGGGGGAGGGACCAGGGGCAGAAGGGAGATGGGGCCGTGCCATGCTTGGGGCAGTTAGCAGCCTTGGGGGCATGGGCACTTCCAGAATACTCTGGTCCTCCAGGCTTCTCTCCCAGCATCCTCTGTATGAGCTGGACAACTCTCATCTTTTGGAACGGAATGCCTTCGGACCAACCTGAATCCTAGAAGAAACCTAAATACTTAAAAAACTTCAAAAAGTGGGGCCAAAAATAGTTAACCCCCATTTATTGGCAAAACTGGACTTTTTTATGTTTAAACACCCAGGAAATGAGACGGCAGTGATTAGATCTGGGTCTGAGTGCTGTTATGTGTGCAGGAGACGCAGAGGAGCACTGATAGGGCTGGGACGTCTGGCGGATATGGCAGGGACCATAGGGTGGGCGACGGTCCACCTTGTGCCGGTGAGGTGGACAGACCAGGCAGTGTGATACCCATTTTATAAACAGGGCACGGAGCCCCTCATAAAAGATGCCTGTCTTATCTAAGTTTCAAAGCCTCCTGCAACTAGAACAGGCCAGGTGACTGAAGAATTCGTGAGTGAGTGAGTGCGCGATGGTCTCCCGACTCTAGCCTTTGCTCCTTCCTGCTGCCCTCCCTCCCGCCCACCACCCCATCGCTCCCCATCCATCATCTGGCCTCTCCTACAGGGCACCTGACTGATAAAGACCTGCTGGTGTTTTTCTCCTGCTGCTGAGCTGGCCTGAAGGGGAACAGTGTCATCATTCTGAAGGACAACGTGGCTCGGGAGGGCTGTGTCTTCAGGCTGTCTGACAGCAGTGTGACTCGGCACATGGACATCCTCCAGAGCCCCCACGAGGAAGAGTGGGCTGGTGGGGCTGGGCCAGGGGAAGCAGGGTGACTTTCCAGAGCTGTGGTCCCGTGTAGATGTCTGCACTGCACAGCGACTGACACTCCAGACCAGCAGGGGAATGAATGCCGAATGCACACTGGTGCTTTGGGACATAGGCACTGTCCCCTGAGGTGCCCCTCGGAATTCCCGGAGGGGTGGAGAGAGGGGATGCCATGCATGTGGGGAAATGATGGGTGTAGTGGGCGCACGCTTCCAGTTGTTAAGTAGGCACACGCACACACTCTGTGGATTTTCCAAAAGATAAATGGAGTCAAACATCAGGAAAGATGCTTCACGTAACTGCCTGCACCCACCTACCTGTGCAGCCACACAGAAAACCAGGAAAGGGAGCAGTGGTCCCGAATTCTGACCTGCCTGGACCCCTGGAGGCATGCATCATGCAGTATTCGGGGTGGGTGGGGTGAAGTCTGCACCCCCTTTCTCGGTCCTCAGCTAGCTAGCTGACACTGCCTTCCTCTTCGGGACTACTGCTGCTCTTGGACAAAAATCTCTCCCCAGTTAAGAAGGCACCAGTCAAAATAATCTTATGAAAACAAGTCCATTGCTTAATTTTGTCTTTAGTCTTTCTCTTGACAGAAGAAGTATACGGTTTCTCTTAATTTTGGGTCCGTTTCACCACCCAATGATGTAATATGGATGTAATTTGATAACCGAAGTCTGCATTTCAGCAACGGGGAAGTGTCTCCTTCAGGAGAAAATGTTGAGCTCTTGAAATCTCAGCTGTAAGCATAAAGTGAATGTCCTTGAGAATCTAATTGTAGCCATTGGCTGGGCTTGCCTCACTGAAGCTGCTCCTGTTTTTTTGATCGATATGAATATGCAGTGGAAAAAGAAGGGAATTTATAAACTTGGAAATGAACTAACTGGATTAACTTAAGGCTTTGGTTTAATTAAAAATAAGCTAAAATTTCAAAAACAAAATGCCATTTTTATTAGCTAAATGCTTAAGGATAATTCTATTGTCTCTGAAGCCCTCCCATGCCTTCACATTGAAGCACTTGCTTGTATTCTGATATGTATCAAGTCTTCTAAGAAATGCAAATAATCAATATAAGTAAAGAAGGTCTATTGCATGGGTGCGCTGCTGTGTAAGTATCCTATGTGCAAGCCATAGCTCTAACTTGGGGGAAGCAATCATAAACATTTACTACCTCTTTATGGCACTGTTTGGTAATTTCATTTGTGTCCTGGAAAACCATCAGTTGCTCTGCTCCTGGTACCGTCTAGCTGCTGCCTGACGCTCAGCACAGGTAGGATATGATAGAGTAACCAAACAGAATGAGTCAGAACCATGGGTGAATAAACGAGAGACCAGAGCTAATAAATTCAGCTATGACCCATTACCAGACAGACTGCGTGTGGCAAGCCTGGGGCACTCGTGGCTTCATCTTCTTTGTTTTGGAGTAAATTAGTTGAACCCTCTCTTCAGGCACATCCCTGGAGCTTTCTATTTCTTCTACACCAGTACTCTAATTCTCCTCCCTTTTGACTTTCTGCTTTGCCAACATTTGGACGCCGACTGACGCAATTATCAATTTTCTCTGCTTCTGGCTTCCTGAGCTTCTGGAGGACTCACATTACTGCGCTATGGAAATAAAGACATGATCCTTAACTCAGCTGTGTCTTCGAGGTTGACCAGCAGTTCCTTTCCTTTTCCATTCTCCTCAGAAGATTTCCAGCTCTGCACTGCTCTCCACAATTTCCCCACTCCATATCGATCCTTCATTTAACTGAGGTAGTAGAAGCTGGGGAGTAAATTGTACTGGCCACCCCACTGCCCCCACTGCTGGTAACAAGCACCGGGTCAAGGGAAGAGTGGCCTGAGAAGAGAGGCCGCCAGAGCCAGGTCAACTGACTAATAGGTCGTGTTAAGGTCTGCACATGTTATTCAAAGAACAAGTGTATGTTCTTGAGGGGGGCAGGTAAGGGACTGATTTTTCCAGTCCTGGGAGTGGAGTCACGTAAACGGCAGAAGGAAGATGGGGGGGGTGAGACCTGCTCCCCAGCTGCAGCTGATCCAGTGTGCCGCGCACAGTGCCCTGCTGACCGGCGTGTCTGTGTTGTGGTGTTAAGTCCACATAGTCCAATTGCCTCAGAAACACTTGGGAAGCGTGGAGAAAGTGAATGTTCCTCTGGCCAGGATTCTCACCGGGCCCTGGTGGGCTTGCTGTCTATCCACATGTGGGCAATATGTTGTTACTGACCCTGTATAGAGTTCTGCCCAGTGCTCCAGGCTGCCGGGCTACAGGAAAGCAGAGGCTGGAGTGGTGGCAGTGCTGAGGACAGAGACTGAGACGGCTGCGGGGGCAGAGAGGCCCAGAGGCAGAGACCGGCTTGCTGTATGCAGACTCGCCCTGAGTGGATGGGATTCTAGTGGTCGGCCTGCCACCATGGGAATAAGGTTGGGTATAAACCCTTTCACCTCAAGAACATTCCATTGTCATTTTTTTCTGTCTCATTGAATCCACAGTGATCTTCAGCCCAAGGCAAGTTCACTGCAGAATCAGTGTGACCAAAGAAATGACCGTAAAATGTTCTTGGGGTGAAAGAGCTATACCCAACTTTATTTTCACTGTGGCAGGTCAGTCACTAAAATCCTGTTCACTCAGGGCGAGTCTGTACGCAGCAAGCTGGTCTCTGCCTCTGGGCCTCTGTCCTCGGTGCTGCCACCACTCCAGCCTCTGCTCTGCTCTCCTGCAGCCGTGTAGCTATTCCATCATGTTGCCCAGAGCACCAGGCAGGGCTCTTTATATAGAGTCAATAACGACATGTTGCTCACACGTGTGTAGTGAGCTAGCCAACCAGGGCCAGGTGAGAATCCTGGCCACAGGAACCCTCATTTTATCCACACTCCACCCCTCCAGGATTCCCGCCTCTCAAATCCAAATGCCCTCAGTCCTCTGCAGTGGTCCCTGTGCTAGGAAGTTGGAACATTGTAACTAAACTGCATACTCTACGACAATATACAAATAACAAAAATTACAACAAATTATAATAACCCTCAGGCCTGAGGAGATCCGTTGCCACCAAGCCGTCATCCCGGCTGTATTCAAACCAGTTCTACTCAAATGTGCTAACCAGAGGGACCCTGGGTGGGCCTACAGTACCCACCTCCTCCAGCCTCTCCAGCAGAGAGTCTTGCAGACACACAGGCCCGTCTCGCTGCTTTGTCTCTGCCTCTGCTTCGTCCTCAGCGGCTGGAACCCTGCGCCGCTCTCAGCTGCCGCCACAGCTCCAGTCATCCAATTTCTTTCCGTCTGCTCCTGCCTTTTGAAACCAACCCACATCTGGGTCCTTGTGACCTTTACGGGGCCCTTTAAATTCCTCCTTTGAGAAGCAGACTGTGTTTCCCTTTGTGCTTGAGCCTGAGGACAGAGGCAGAGCATGGAGCGCCCCATGACCTGCGGAGGGGGCCGCCCCTCTCCTGGAGGAACCCGCGGTCGCCGAGTCCTTCTGGCTTCCCACCAGCTCTCCACCAGGCGGGGTCTCCACTGAGGAGGGGCCGACGCCTCGGGCCCCGGCAGGGCCTCCACCCCCACCTGCTCATCAGACCTCCGCTCCTCCCTGTCTGGGGCTGTCGGCTCCGCCGCACCCTTCACCTGCCCCCGGCGCCTGGTGGCCTGCGTTCTCCGGCTGCTTCCTCTCGGGCCTTTACTATTTCCATAGGGCTTCATAGTGACGCCATTTCAGTCAGCAACACGTTCTTTCTCTTGGGGTGGACCCCAGTCCTCCACCCCTTCACAGCACATGTCCACAGGGGACACCGAGTGTCTCCCTGTCCACAGGGGCAGCTGCTGAGACACTCCTCCCAGGAGGGCAGCCTGTCCCATTTCCTCCGTCACCCATGAACCCTGCTGACTGTCACCAATTGTCTTGTCAATAGGTTTCAGCCCTGGGCAAGTTCACTATGGATTCAACGTGACCAAAGAAATGACAGAAGAAAGTTCTTGGGGTGAAAGGGTGACACCCAACTTTATTTCCACGGAGGCAGGTCAGTCACTAAAATCCCATCCACTCAGAGCAAGTCTGCATGCAGCAAGCTGGTCTCTGCCTCTGGGCCCCTCTGTCCTCTGCTCTCCTGCAGCCTTGCAACCATGCCACCACCGTCGCCCAGGGCACTGGGCGGAGCTCTTTATATAGAGTCAATAACAACTCATTGCCCACACATGTGTAGTGAGCCAGCCAACCAGGGCCAGGTGAGAATCCTGGCCACAGGAACCTTCCTTTTATCCACAGCCAGGGTTGCAGAAATAGCTAGACGGTGAGACCCATTCTCCTACCAGATCTAAAATATAAATTGACTGCATCATGCCTAAACTTTCCATGGCTCCCGCCACCCAGGGGATGCGTCCTGATCTTGGGACATGGAAGGCCTTCGGTGACCTAGACTTCACACTGCAGCCTCAGTTTGCCCATATCCCCTGCAGCTGTACTTAATTGCTTGTTGTTCCCCGAAGGAGCTTGATTTATGCCCCAGGACATTTATAGATGTTACTTCCTTAGCACAGAACATCTCTCATTCTTTTTTGTCTGGCCAGACTGCTTAGATGTTGCTGACACTGTGAAAGCTCCCCTCACCCGCCGATGCTGGGTTAAGGGGCCCCTCCATGTGCTGCCCTCGACAGACATCACTACATTTATCCTGCGACACTGCGCTTGCCTGCCTACCTGCTATTTCCTCTGGTAAGTCCTGACTCCTTAATGGGGCGTTCATGCTTAGGGCCTCAGTGTCTAGCAAAGGCCCTGCTGCCCTGCAGGAACTCAGACTTCTGAAAGTGTGAGAGGTAGAGGTGACGTTACAGGCAGACTCCCGGGGATCTGAGTCTCCAGAGGCATGCGCAGGAATTGGAGCAAAGCAGCAGGAAAACCAAGCGTTTCTGAAATTCCATGAGCATTGGGAGGTGCAAGACTGGTCAAAACAGTGATCGAATATGCACGACGGCACGAACAAGGAACTGCACAGACACTCGTACCTGGGGGATGTTGTGACAAGAAAATCAGATTCTGAGATAAAATCCTGCTTAGTTGGAAATCTCTTTTTTCAATGGGAACCAACCCCAACCCCAAGGTCTCATCAGGTGAAAGGGTGCCCCTCATGAGAGAAGCATGTTAACACTGGGGGCAGGTCATGACAAAGCAACTCCTAACCCCACCTGTTTCCTGCTAAGCAACGAGTCCAGGGAAACCAACTAGTTTATAGGTGAGGTCAGGCCACGCGGATGTTGAGTAGAAGTAGAAGGTACTCACCTGTAGTTCACAGATGAATTAATTGTAAACACACTTGCAGTTGTAGGTGAACTCTGGAGGACCCCATGGTTCATACAGTGATTCATGAATGAGCACAATACGGGCTCTGAGGCCCGAGGCCACCACTCTCAGCACAAGCATACAAGGACGCCAAGTCGTAAGGGGTCAGCAGCGTTACAGATTTGGGACCATCACAAAAATATAAAAAACGTGAGTAAGGTCATCCTTGTGAAGATGATCTGCTTTGTGTTATGGACATGTTTGGGCTCCATCCATTTCCTGTAACTGACCTGTTTTGAGTGATGTATTTGGGAGAAGGCCTGTGTCAGATATGTTCAGCTGCCTGTCATGAGTAATTACAACCAGTTGTGTTATTGCTGTCCTCGGTTCCAGCTGACTCTTTGATGCTTTGGGGTCCATGCCAGAAAATACCTCTTACAGTCATCAGAGGCCAGTGTTCTTGCAGAGGTCACTGCGAGCTAGTTAAGCAAATATGTGAAAAATAGTTGTGAATTATCTCAATTAGTAGAGTGTGTACATACATGTGTCTAGAGTGGGGGTTGAAGAGAGACTTTTTAAGTAGCTGCCCTACGGAGTCAATGTGCTGATGCCAGAGAACCTCGCCCAGACGGCAGCTCTGTGCGCAGTTAGGGTGGCATGACTTGCTACACGACAAGCTGTACTCGCCTCTGCAAATAAACATACAGGAAATGTCCCAAAAAGATGACGGCCCTGTAATGGGAAAGACAGATACATAAATGGTAATAAACCGGGATAAAAAGGATTTGAAATTACAAAGAGTTGAAGCAACATGGAGAACAGAGGGATTCACCACATCTCTGGGGTTTGAGGAAGGCCCCACAGGTCCTGTTCATCCAGCCCTTACCTTCTGAACGCTTGCCGTGTGCCGTGAGCCGACATCCCCGTGGCAGTGCTGGAGAGAGCAAACCGGCTGCGAACTAAGCCGCAGGGAACAGGTGTTACCCAGCATTTGGCTGGTGACCTCCGCGGTGAGGGATGATGGGCAATATGATTTAATTACATGAGGCTCAACCCCAGAGTGTCCAGGGAGAGGAGAGGGAGTGAGAACACTTTGGAAATAGCCGTGAGGAGGGTGGAGGGTACCTACTTTAATGTGTGAGTCAAAGTTCTAGCCAAGACTCCGAGGATAAGTGGTTGTTCTAAGGTAGGGAGACTGGGAAGGAATATTTCAGACAGTGGAATGGTCAGGCATTTAATAACACATGCGACAACACTGAATTTCAGAAATGGGCTATGGGAGCCTGGCTGTGTGTCAGGCTGAGGCAGGGAGACTGCTGAGGGCAGTGCAGCATGTGCGGGCAATGCCACTCCTGGCGCTTGCAGGCCGGGGCACGTCGTAGGCCTTACGCATTCAGATTCTATTAGCTGAGCGGCTACCTAAGGCTTTTCTTCAGGGCCCTGACCCCGCCAGGTTTGTTTTGCAAAGGGAACTCTTGCTGTGATGTGGAAAGTGGTTGGAGACAAAGATGATGTTGGCGAAGGTCATTGAGAGGACGTGACCACTGGTGACCCTGGAGCCAGGCCCACTGCTCCCCGGCCTTGCAGTGTGGGTGCCCCAGCCTTCCCAGCTCCCAGGGCTCCCCCAGGGCACAGCCTTGAGATGGTGAAGCGGTACCGGGCGCCCCAGGGGCAGGTTCAGGGCCCAGGTGAGGCCTCTGCATAAACTGTTGGGTTTGGGCAGCAGAGCGGATGCCCTCGTCCCGTGGGGCCGGACAAGCCTTAGGTGCTTCCCCTGCGCGCCCACCTGCCCTACCGCCGGAGGGCCGCCTCTTTCCAGTCCCCCTGCCCTCTGGGTGGGGCAGGTTTCAGGTCACACCTGGGGAGCTCCAAGGATCTTGCAGGCTGACAGGTACCTGGAAAGCCACTGTTGTGATTTTGGCTACAGACGGGGGCCTGTGTTGAGAAGTTCAGGGAACTAGAGGAACTGTGGGGGAGGCGATCATAGTAGCTGGTGACTGTCTGGATGTGGCTAGTGAGAGAAAGAGGAATTGAGGAAGATGAAGATTTCAGCCACAGTCAGCGGGTGGAACAGTTTCAGGAATAAGGGACAACCACGGGGATGGCATGTCTTGACGGACGGCATGTCTTGCGGGCAGTCCCTCTGCAGAGTCCGGTGGAGCCCACCTCATCGGCTAGTTACTGTGGCTGCTTTCATGGACCTCACTGTTCCTCAAAGTATCTTCAAGAGAGATGAGAATTCTGGTTAGATGGTTTAATCAATTTAGAAACAGACTCAGGAATCAAGGATAGAATATTCATTTATTATGTATAAAACAAGGCTGGAACCAGATGAGTCTTCCTCCGGTGCCCCGTCCCTGCCACCCTGCAAGTCTAGTCTTGGGACCTGACTGCCCCCACTGCCCACCCACCCTCCGCCTCCCCAGCCAGGGGAGACCTGGGTCTGAAGGGTTAATCTTTGCCAGGACAGACACGGAGGTCTCCCCTCCCTAGGCCGGCTGCAGGCTCTGCGCGTCCTTCCACAGGGGGACGCTGCTGGCTGTGGAAGCACGCTCAGCCAGGGGAGGGGGGGAGAGGCACGCCCAGCACAGAAATCTCCCTCCTTCCTGACTGATCTCTCCTGGAAGTGGGCTAGAAGTCCGCGCTTAACTAGGGAAACTGGGACAGACCTATGAACATCCCCGAGAAGGCAGACTGGAGACAGGAGTGCAGGTCAGGGGGTCTAGTCACACGTGGGCCCTAAATAGAAGACATGCTGCCCTGCATGTGAACACGGGGCTGGGGCACTGGGGAAACGGTGGGCAGAGGAGCTTGGACCCACATGGCTGGTCCAGCCAGGTGGCCAGGGCAGGCGGGACGGATGCACAGTGCAGGTGGGCCTCAGGGTGGGCCCGGGACCAGAAACTCCTGGAGTCCGGGCACAGACTGTCTCCGTCTCACACCTTTGTTTCCCTCTGGCCCCGGGCCTCGTTTCTCTCTCCCCGTGGGTGGCGTTCTCTGCTTCCTAGTCCACATGGCTGAGAACATGGGCTACACAACCTCAGTTCAGCCCGGGAAAGGGGCTGACCCAGTGACTGACACCTCCTCGGTGACTCTCAGTCTTGTTCTCGGTTCTCCAGTCTCCGGGGGACATGACTGGCCTGGCGCAGGTCAGCTTCTCACTTCTTGCCCAGCCAGTATGGCCGTGTGCACCCACCTGTCCATCACCTCATGTGGGGTGTTGTTGAGGGAACCAGGTGAAGGAGGAGGAGAGCTGGAAAGATACCCCAAAATTGTCATCGCGTCTGGGTGTCTTCAGTGACAGAGATCAGGAAATAATGACATTTCAGGTCATGTAACATGTCCGTACCGTGAGCCAGGGGTGCACCTGGCACAGTCGGTGCCGGAACTCCTAAAGGGACTGTCTTGGAAAGGCAGGCAACACCTGGCCTTGGGTCTGCGAAGTTCGGCACCGCCGCATGAAGTGTGTGCCCAGAGAGGACTCGTGTTACGGCAGAGGAGCAAAAGGGTGTCTGGGTCTCACCCCCTCTAGGAATATTCGTCAAGAAGGAAAAAGGAAGGAGGCAGAACCAGATGTGCGAAAACTGAAATTTAACTCGCGGGAGCCAGCCCCCCAAACGCTACCAAGCGGCATTCTGTGTCCCATCCTGTAGGCCTTGACCTGAAGCGTCCTGGACGCTGAGCCCCTCGGCCCGCCGCTGGTCAGAGGGGACGGGGAGCTCTTCTCTGTCTCTTCCGCACCTCCGGATGTGACGGTCCAGGTGCCCAGGGAAACCGAGCTCTTTGCATTGGATTTTATTTTAATTTGTTCTTTCAGCAGCCCTGTGAGACTGGCGCTCCCATTTTATAAACTCGGGGACTGAGCCTCAGAGAGGTTAAGGAAATAGCCCGGATCCTGTGGCTGATTAAAAGGCAGAGCACAGCCGGGAACCGGGGTGCTTGTTGGCAGAGTCTGAGCTCCTGGAACACCGTGCCGGCGTGGTGGCGTCTGGGGGACCCGAAAGCAGCATGTTTACAAGAATTATATATTTACATCACTCTATTCCCAGACACAGATGGGCTCAGATATTTCATGCTAAATGAGGAAAGCTTATAAGTTAGCAAGTAGAACTTCATAAACTTGATTTAGTAATTTTCCCAAGTATATTGGGTGAGAGTATAAACCCCTGTACCCCAGAACTCTTGTCCCATCGCATACATTGTCAGAATATTCTTCAGATGATTTTTAAGAGGCATGGCCACTCTGCAGAGGACTGGGCCTGGCGCCGCCTCCTGAAGATGGTCCCGCTGCCCTCAGGCCCCAGGCGTGGGGGACTAGGTCTCTCCCAGAGCCTCCTGCAGGAGGAAGCCCGTTATCAGGATCACCCAGAAAGAGCTGCTGGCCCTCTGCTGCTTGAGGGCCGGGCTCCTTATCCTCGGGTTCCACTCTGTCTACATGTCCTGGTGAGATGTCATCTCTCTGCATTGTCAGCATGTCACCTCCTAGATCGCTTCTCCAAGTCTGCCCTGAGGAGGCATTTAATAAGCTTTCCTCATTTGTTAAGAGTTTACAACCCTTTTAACTAGTTTCAGGACATTTCAAAAATTTTGCCCGTGTAATCTTTTTATAGGTTGCTTGTTTATAGAAAGAAACGTGATAATTAACACAAGTAACTTGCAGTTTAGACTCGTTTTTGGTCTATATACTGGGTCAGGAAGCCCTACAGTTACTAGTTACTTTCCTTATTTTTGGAGTTTGAAATTTGATGAAAGTTATAAACCCCTTATATATATATATTATACACATACATAAATAATTTTACATGTTAATTCAAGAAAAGTGCTATAGTACAAATTATTTCCATGGTAAAACTATCACCGTTTATATTGTTTCTTCTCCAAACTTGCCTTGGGATTCATCTCAGCAGAGTCCCTCATTTTTAAAATGACATGTATGTCAGAAGAGACCCTAATTTTGAATCTTAGAGAAATGTGAAATGGCTTTAGAAAGGTTCCAGTCTGACATCTTACTCAGATTTTTAATGCTAAATAATAATAGCAAATACTTATTGCTACTGACTAAGCTCTCCTGTAAATGCTTTGGACATATCAGCTCACTTAGCCCTCATAAAATCCTAGGATGTCTGTACCATCCTAACTCCCTTACAGATGGTAAACTGAGGCATAAAGGATATAAGTGACTCGTGGGAGGTCAGAGCAGCGCTGGACCTGGGCAGTGTGACTGGCTCTCCGGCCCGTAGTCGTGCAGACTGTGCCATGTGGCTGGAGGGCACCTCTGCCTCGTGCCCAGGGCTGCTGCTCTCTCTGGGTCCTCTCGGGCGCTCCCAGGCTCTGCTCTGACAGCCCGTTTCACCTCCATCCTCAAACTGCACAATATTTGCTCTAAAAACAAAAGAGCACAGATCCGGCATGAGACAAGTTGTGACAGGACAGGTCCTTTCTGGGTTGGCTCCTTTTCTTTTACTCTGGGAGTCTCAGCGGTGCTGTGCAGAACCCACGTGCCCCATGGCCTCAGCCCCGGGAGCCCCCAGGACCCACGGGAGTTGTGGCCTCTGCCCCCAGAGCCTGGCCTCTGTGGGCGCCAAGTGTGCACAGAGGTGCCAGCTGTGAGGGCTACCCTTTGCACACCCTCTGGAGTGGTGGGTGGGGCTCACTTGGGAGAGTGTGGGGTGGCTTCTCGGAGCCAGCGTGAGGCACCGGGAGTGGAGGGACGTCAGGACAGCTGGTCTCCAGGGAGCCGCTCTCATCAGCTGCACTTGCTGTGGACCAGGCCCCTCTTCCCTCATCACAGGGATTACATTTCAGTGGTTGCTAATCTGAGGACAGGATCCAGAAAGAGATTAATGAGAAGCCCTAATCCTCTCTGGAATGCAGGCAGATCCTGGGGCCACAAGGCTTGGCTCCAGAAGAAACAGCTTGAGGAGCCGGGAGCCCAGATTGTGTGCACGGGAATATTAGGCCCTTGGCTGGGCAAAGGTGAGCCCTGTCAGCACAGGCCCTGGCCTGAGGCTCCGTGTGCGGGGCTCCCTGGCAGGTTCCGGAAGAGGCGCAGCCCAGGTGACTCGACGTACAAATAGGCACATTTACGTTTCAGTTTCCCTGGGGAGTTAATGATGGATTGTTTTTACCCTGGACCGGACAGCGATGATCCTTTGTCCAGAGAAGCAAAACAAAGATAAGGTCTAATCTTTACTGTGAACTCTCCCAACTCTTCCAACGAGCGAGCGAGAAGGATTTGATTCATTTGTTCAACTCTTTGCTCATCCACTAAACTGACAAGTGTCTATTTGGTGCCGACTATATGCCAAGCACCGTGCTTGGCACTGGGAAAACCAGGCAGAGCAAAGCAGGTTTAAATAACTTTATGTCTGGGGGAGGGCAGACGTGAAATAAACATGTCCTCAAATAAACCATCATTCTAATTGTGACACATGCCATGAATCAGACACCAGGAATGAGAACAGTGGGAGGGTGAGGAACTAATGTGTGTCTGAGGGTCCAGGAAGGCTGTTCTTGGTTAAAGAATCCTGGGCTCTTTGCCAGTCCACCCGGGGGTGATTTATGTCCCGGGACACACCTGTGTGCCGTGGAAGCCGGGCTGCCTAGCGCGTCTCGGCTCCTGTGGCCGCAGCATCGGCTCTGGGGGCGCCATCCTGCGGCCAGGGCTCCAGAAATGCGTGTGACCGAGCGCATGAAATCACCGTCGGGGCGGTTAGAACCCCAGAAGCCCAACGAAGAACAGAACCTCACCTTTGGCCGCAGGGATACGGAGACTGAGTGCGTTTCCTGGTTGTTTGCTGGCGGTCCATCCCCGGTCACCAGGCCTCCCCGTCCTCCCCGTCGGTTCCTGGCTGCTCACAGCCTGACCGCCGTGCCAGCCTCCCGGGCCTCTGCGTGTTGCAGCCCCTAAGCCGCCCCTCTCCCAGGCCCACAGGGTGGGCATCCCGGCGCACCTGGTGACCCACTTGCCAGGGTCACAGGTGAGCTACCCTGTGGGGCTGCTCGGGGGACCCTGTCATGTTGGATGCTGCCTTCCTGCCGACAGCCTCAGGAACACCTCCTGAGCGGGTGATGCTGGGGAAAAGCGCCGTCCGAAGCAGGTCGGCCCAGGGAGACGACCCTGTCTGCTCGGCACCCCCACACTGCGGCTTGTGACGCTCCGAGCAGGCCTCGGGGTTGACGGGGAGATGCGGGAAGGCTGATGTCACAGACACGGCCCCTCCACACTTGGCTCGCCGTGTCCTGATGCGTCTCTTCTGGGTCCCTGACGGGAGCCTGAGTCTGGGAGGGAAAAGGAGACGCGACCCATTCGCAGCTGTTCCGAGGTGTCTCTGGACGGGTTCTGCTGTGTCTGAAGAATAACATGACATCCAAGCTTGGAATGAGCTCTACATTTAAGAATGAAAAGCTGAACCTCACTGGCATCAAAAGCTAAGTCGTCTTAGATGTGAGGAAGGGTCTCTACACAGGAAATCGTCCTCTGGTGAGCAAGGCACCAGGGTCCTGACACGAAGAGGGGGGCCTCTCGGGGGCAGTCCCAGGGCATTTGGGGCACGAACAGAAGCCAGAAAGAGTGGAAACCTCATTTTGCAATATTTTCTGCCTGATTTTTAAAATCAAGGAAGACAGTGGTTCTGGTGATCTGGCAATACCTTTGAATTTGAATTGCCTTATGGCTTTGGGAGGTTAAGAACCAAACCAAACAAGGAAACCTCAGACTGAAGCCAACATATCAGGAGCGACGTTTCCTTCCTCAGCAAACACCCCGCCCAGGAGGAGGGCTGTCCTGTTCGTCTGATCAACAAGGCCAAACACAAGGCTTCCCCATGGTTCACTGCCTGGACTCAGGGTACACTGAGCACTTACGCACGTTCTCAGTCTGTTTTCTTGCCGTCACCAGGCCCCCTCCCGCCTTCTCACTGTCCCATGGTTCCCTCGAGCCAGCAAGCCATCCTGACTTCTCTTCTCACCCGGTCCTGCAGAGAAACCGCCCGAGCAGGTGTGCCAGAAACACTCCAATCCCTGGCGGGCTCCCCACCTCTCAACGACAGCAGGGGCTCCCCCAGGTTCCAAGTGCTCTCCTGCTGGAAGTAGCTGTTTTTCCCATCCTCTCATCTCTACCATTAAGTCAATAAACTCCTCCGGTGACCTCCTAACTTTCCCGACCTGCAAGTCGCCCCCTGGTTCCCTCCCGAGGAGCCCAGACCCTGTTTTCCCGGGGCCTGTGGGCTTCCTGGCTCAGCAGCAACGCCACCAGAGGTCCCTCTGCCGGCTCCTCCGCCTTCCAGCGCCTCTGGCCCACACGTCCTTTACCATCCGTTCGCTAACATCAAAGCTGCCCTTGTTTATGTTTCCCAGCCTCCAGCCCCCCAGGGCCAATGCGGTCCGCCTGCCCGTCAGCTCTGGCTCCTTACAGAGCCGAGTGTGCCCTGATCCACGCTTCCACACGGCCTATGGTACCTCTGAGATTGCATTCCCTGTCTGCAGTAGGCAAATGGAACCTGTGCTGGGGACTGCTGGTGCTGTAAGCTGGTTCCCGGGGCAGACTTCCTCAGGAAACGAGTGAGGTCTACGTTAGGACCTTCCCTACCCACCGGCCCCTTCCTGGAATGGGGTTTTCTGATCGTTAATATTTCTCAATCAGATAACATGAAATGCCTGCTTCTGGATCTTGCTTTTAGGGTTTTAGACTACGCAGGTGATGAGTTTAAGTGGAGACTGTGATAAAACTTCAGCAGTATCCCTGATAATCCCAAGTGTGCCACAGTGTTTGGGGAAACAAAGGGTGGGGCGTTTGGTCTTACGTAATAGTCACAGCTACCACTTACGGAGGAGCTGCTGCCGGCCAGGTGCCAACTAGTTATCCTGTGGATGTTTTCTTAACTAAATGTGGCTCGAGACTTTCAATTCAGAATTATTACTGGACCTACCTCCCCGAGTATATTTCCTAGGCTGTCATTTTCCGTATTTGTTATTTACAGCATGAACCGGAGCTGATGAATCTGGGTTCAAGTATCTCCTCTTTTATGTGGGTAATAATCTTAACAACTTAAAATAGGGTCATCAGTTTCTTATCTGAAAAATACGGGACTGGCAGTGCCCACCAGCGAGGCCGGTGTGGAGTAAGGAGATGTTGCGACCAGGGTGGGCATCATGGTGGTTGCTCCACGGCAGGGGCTCCGCCAGAGATGGGTGGTCTTTACCTGGGTGTGTGTTTCTGGCAGTGGAGGAGGCACCACGGGTCAAACTTGTTGGTATTAAAATTGTTTACTTGGGAGGTGATGTCAGGTTGTGACATAGGTTAGTGACAGGATGGTGACTTCGCTCTCCTCGCAAGAACGACTAATGACTATTCACCAACAAGACACCGCTGAGCAGTGCCGAGAACGTGGGAGGCTGAAGTCGCCTGTGCACCGCAGAGACCAGGACAGACTCATCAGAGGGTGGGAGGGGCTGTCCAGCTCTGTGCCCCATGGAAAGGGGTCGGTCCCCTGAGCCTCCAGTCCCTCTGGTGGGAAAGATCTCACCCTATGGGGACTGCAGGGGAATCTATGGGGCCTGGGCCCTGGGAATTTGGCTGTGTAGGGAAGGGGGTAGGGGCTTGCAAACTCAGCACAGGGATCTTGGCAGATGAGTTCATACCTGCATGGCCCAAGGAGTAACTCCAACTGGTGGTTCTGCTCCTCTGCAGAGCCAAGATAGTGGTGCACTTGACTGGGGGACAGTGGGGTGCAGGTCTGCCTGATTTGCATCCTCAACAAGGACTTCTGTGGGCCCCAGGGCCTGGCTTGTCCTTATGCAGGCAAGGAGCTGAATCACAGCCACACACACTGGAGCATGTGTCACCAGAAGAGCTGGTGGCAGCTCCCGGAGGCTGTGCGGCCCTGTGGCACCTGAGCTAAGAGGCGCTCAAGCAGAGCCGATTGCTTCCAGAGCAGAGCCGGCACCAGGCACGGAGCATCCCTGTGCTGTGCTCAGGAAGGAGAATGATATGTCGCTCAGGCTGAGGGTAGATCCCAGCCCCTTCCAACCGGACAGCCAGTTTGGGCAAGTGAGAAGGTAGCCAGGAGCACCCCTTCCACTGCTGCCCAGGCAAGGAGCCGAGACAGCCCCACCTCATCAGACCAGGAGGGCCAGGGACAGCTCCTGGCAGCTGCGCGGCCCAGTGGCACCACGCAGAGAGGGGCAGACAGAACCAACAGTTTGCGAAGCCGGCGGCCCCATTCAGTCAGGGCACCTGGGGTGCAGTTGGCTTGACTGAGGACAACAGAGAGCTTCACTGGTTTTAGAGCTGCTTCCCCCACTGCCCTGAGGCAGGGATGCTAATTCGTAGCTCTGTTCACTGCTGGATGCAGCCTTCAGCCTGTCTCATCAGGAAACCAGAGCACACAGGGAGCTGTGAGGCCCATTCCACAGCCCTGCGGGCAGCACATGAACTTGGACGGGGAGTGCAGACCACGGTTTCCTGTCTGCTGAGCAAAGCTGGTGGCCTCACTTGACCAAGGAAGCCAGTGCACACTGGGGCCTGATTTGGGTCCCCAAACAACAAGCTGTAGGCCCCGGGTCCTGTCCTGCTGCCCTGCCAGGGCAGGGAAGCTGATTCATAGCCCTTCTACTCCTGAATATAGTACCCAGTCCTCACCATCTGTAAGCCTGACCAGAGGATCCAGACAACCAAGAACCCATGCCACAGCCTTATTGAGTAGAGAACCAAGCCCACAGTACCATCCAATCATTCCCAACCGTGGCACACGTCCCACCCCACCCCCAGAGCTTAAACATTTGCCTCTCCCAGATTAGAACATAATAGCAGGCCACCTGCCCAAGGACATCACCAGCCGACACACCCAGAAACCCAAACTGAGCCGACCAGTGTCTCTGCAAAAGCAAACCTGTAAAGTCTGGAAGAGGAGCCCAATTACTCAAATATGCAGATACCAATGAAGGAATCAAGCATCGTAAAAAGTTAAGTAAATGTGATGCCACCAAAAGGAAACTAATAAAGCTCCAACAATTGAAGAAAAAGCATTTGACAAAATCCAACACACATTCATTAAAAAAACTCCTGACAAATTAGGAATTGAAGGAACATATCTTAACATAATAAAGGCCATATATGAAAAGCCCACAACTAACATCATACTGGATGGTGAAAGGTTGAAAGCTTTTCTTCTAAGATCAGGAAAGAGATGGGTGCTCACCAGCACCACTCCTATTCAGCACAGTACTGGAAGTCCTAGTTAGAGCAATATGACAAGAAAAAGAAATAAAAGGCATCAGAACTGGAAAGGAAGAAGTAAAACTGTCTCCATTTGAAGATGACATAGTTTTATAAAGAGAAAATCTCCCAAAGAGTCAACCAAAAAACTGTTATATCTAATCAATGGGTTGAGTAAAGTTGCAGGATGCAAAATTAACATACACAACTCAGTAGCATATCTATACACTCACAGTGAATTTTCAGAGAGATAAATAAAGAAATCTATCCCATTTATATTAGCATCAAAACAATAAAGTACTCAGGAATAAATTTAAGGAGGTGAAGGAGTGCTACATTGAAAACTACAACATACTGATGAAAGAAGTTGGAGAAGACATAAATGGAAAGGTATCCTGTATTCATGGATTATAATTAATATTGGTGAAATGTCAATACTACCAAGAGAGATCTACCAAGAGCAATCCATATCAGGATTCCAATGGCATTCTTCTTTTTAAACAGAAGAAGAAAAAAGCACTACTAAAATTTACATGGACCCACAAAAGAACATGAATAGCCAAAGAGATTCTGAAAGAGAAGAAAAAAGTAGGAGACACCACACTTCCTGATTTCAAGCTACACTATAAGAGCTACAGTCATCAGAACAGTATGGTACTGGCATAAAGACAGATATATAGACCATGGAACAGAATGGAGAGCCCAGAAATAAAACCAAGCATATACAGTGAACTAACATTTGACAGTAGAGCTAAGAATAGTCAATGGAGAAAAATTGGTCTTTTCAATAAATGGTGCTGGGATAATTGGATATTCATGTGTAAACAAATGAAAATGTACTCAGATCGTACACCCTCAGAAAAAAAGGCCTCAGAATGGATTAAAGACTTAAATGTAAGACCCCAAACCACAAAAACTCCTAGAAGAAAACATAGGAATAAAGCTCCTTGACATGGGTCCTAGTAATGGTTTTTTGGATATAACACCTCAAGTACAAGTAATGAAATACATAAACAAGAGGGACAACATCAAATAAACAGGCTTCTGCGCAGCAGAGGAAACCATCAACCAGGTGAAAAGAAAACCTACAGAATGGGAAAAATATTTGAAAACCACATACCTGACAAGCATTTAATATCCAAAATATATAAAGAACTCATACAATTCAATAGCAAAAAAAAAAAAAAAACAAATTGCCCAATTAAAGACAGGCAAAGGGCCTGAATAGACATTTTTCCAGAGAAGATGTACAGATGGCCTACAGATACATAAAAACATGCTCATTGTCACTCATTACCAGGGAAATGCAAACCAAACCTCAGTGAGGCATCACCTCACACCTGTCAGAATGGCTGTGATCAAAGAGTTGAGATAATAAACGTTGGTGAGGATGTGGAGGAAAGGGAACCCTTGTGCACTGTTAGTGGGATTGTGAATTGGGGCAGCCACTGTGGAAAACAGCATGGAGGTTCCTCAAAAAATTAAAAACAGAACTATCATATGATCCAGAAATTCCACTTCTGAAAATATATCCAAAGGAAACAAGGACACTAACTTGATATCTGTACCCCCATGTTCATAGTAGCATTATGTACAATAGGCAATACATAGTAATGACCTAAGTGTCCATCAATGGATGGATAGATAAAGAAGTTGTGATATATATAAGACAGAATATTATTCAGCCACAATAAATGAAGAAATCCCTACCATTAGCAATAACATGGATGGGCCTTGAGGGTATTATGCTAAGTGAAGTAAGTCAGACAGATACTGCGTGATCTCACTTATATGTGGGATCTTAAGAAAAACAAAACAAAACAAAATAGCCAAATGCACAGAAAAAGAGATCAGACTCGGTAGCTGATGGGGGAACTGGAGGAAGGGGTTCAAAAGGTACAAACTTGTAGTTACAAGGTAAGTGAGAACCAGGGATGTGATGTGCGACATGGTGACCGTAGCTGGCACCGCCGCGGGACACGTGGGAAAGTTGTTCAGGGAGAAAATCCCAAGAATTCTCATCACGAGGAGAAATCTGTTTTCCTTTTTTCTTTTCTTCTTTCTCTTCTTTTTGTTGCATCTGTATGAGAAGATGGGTGTTAGCCGAACCTACTGTGGTCATCCTGTCCCGATACATGTGAAGCACGCCATCATGCTGTATGCCTTAAACTTATACAGGGATGTCTGTCAATTATTCCTCCATAAGAATGGAAAAAAATTAATTTCTTATTTCAGGTTTTGTGAATGAAATGTTATACCATGATCCATAAGATTCCAAGTACCTTGAAGTAATGGACCTATGGGCACTCACAGAGCTAGTGGGGAGAGTGGAAGGGAAAGTCAGTAAAAGCCCCCCACTCCAGCCCTTGAGATGGGATCCTTAACGGTAAACCAAGGTCCCCTTACAGAGCATCCATACCAAATGAGCACATGGGGGGAATTTGAGAGAGAAATATACATCCTTTGAGGAAACTCTTAAGTTCTTGGGAATTTGGGAAGAATAGGGAAAGAATGCCTTAAAAATGAGAAGAAAGGAGAAAATTAGAGAAACTCGCAGTGGCTTATTCTTTGTTAAAATCGTGCCATAGAAGTTTATGTGTTTGCTTAGAGCTTTGAGCTCGGATGCATTCCTGCACACTGCAGCCTGGAGAGAACGGATCTGTGCGCCCTTTAATCCATGACCAGTGTAGATCAAGTTACCTCTTTGAAAGAACTTTTCTTTCTCTGGCCAACTAAATGAATTGAAATTGATGTACTTAATTGTTTTCTAAATTGCAGTTTTTCTCCCCCAGATGTTTCCTATCAGTGTTTAGCCCAGTGGGCTCTGTCAGTCACATGCGGAGATGAAGTCATGCGGTAATCAAAGAGAGGACGTGGGGGAGGAAGGGAAACGCCATACAGTATATTGCCTAATTGAAAAATGCGACACGTAAATGCTGGACTTGAAACCTCTCTCTCCCCAAGGGCTATTCACAACAAACAACGCATACATCTTCTGCCCTGAGAAGACCGAGCTTCTCCCCAGTCTCCACCATTAATTCAGGCCAATGCTTGGGTGAAGTCACTCCCTGGAATTGTGATGCAGAGCAACAGGATTCCAAAGAAAAGCTTCAATGTGGAGGCGGAGGTGTCAGGGCCTGAGGGAGGGAGCGGGGGTGGTGATGGAGGACGCCTTAGACCAGCTCTGGCCGGGGGAGGGCAGCCAGAGCTGGAATGCTGCCCCTGGTTGCTGCAAATGTATGACTGGAGCAGGGCGGGACTGGTGGGCCAGGAAATGTCAGGCTGCAGGTGTCCCAGTGAAAGCTGGGAACCGAGGGCGGGAAGGGCAGACGAAGGAAGGAGCGTGTGTTGCTCACGCCGGGACGGAGGGGCAGAAGCCGGAGGACCCTTGTCCGCACGAAGCCGGGCAGGGAGCCGCTGCAGAACAGAAGTGCGGGTCTGGGGGGGTCCTCGGAAAGGGCCTTCTGGTGGCCCACCTCTCCTCATCTGAGTCGCACTTTCCCCTGACGGCGTGAAGTCCGCCCAGCTTTCTTTAGACTCAAGGAAATGGGTTGTGACCAATGCGCTATAACCAAGGGGCGTTCATCGGCCTCACTGCCAAGGGTCCCTCCCTCTTGTGCCATCAGGAAGGAGGTCTCTTCCCTGCTGTCCTGTCATCCTTGGGGGAGGACACCTGGTCGTTACGGAAGAAACCCAGTGAAGCCGTCATTTCATTTTTTACTCCTTTAATTTAGTTGTACCTCACATTTGACGAAAACAAATTCCAGGGACTTCTCCAGGTTCTTGAGGGCACTGGAATCTTAAAGGATCAACCACCTCTTTGAAATACGAGGACCACTGCCCACAGGGTATAAGCCTTCATAATTTTCTTTGTCGTGCTATTCGGAGTAAAGAGACTCAAACTGCCATGAGAGAGCCACATATGGTACCTAAGCTTTCGGGGGAAGCCACATTGCAGTGAGTGTGCCCGCTGGGGGTCTGCCTGGGCTCTGAAACCTGCCTGACCGCCCTGTCCAGTCCCCTCTGGATTGATGTCGCTGCCTGGGCCCCTCTCCTCCTCCTCCTCCTCCCTCCCCTCTTCCCCTTGCTCTCTGTCCCCTGCTTCCCTCCCTCCCACTCTCTCTGCGCCTCTGTTCCCACCTCTTCTTTTCCCTTTCTCCTCCTGACCCTCTCCCCCCTTCCCTTCTCTGGATGTTTTCATTTTCCTCTTCTTCCTCATCCTCCACTTTTTTTTTCCTCGCCCCCATGGCCTCCTCTTCTTTTTTCTCTACAATTTTTTGTGTTTTCATCCTGTGACAAGATTTAGAGAAGTGTTTTATTTATGTCATCTCATTTCATCTTGGTAATAGCCCTAAATATTATTCTTAGATGAGGAAATTAGGTATCAGGAAAAGTAAGTAACATACCCCTAGTATGCACGTGGCTAGGAAATGCGATTCTGGGTCTCTGATTTCAAATCCATGCTTTTAGCAAAAGCCTCTCTAGAAAGGGATAACAAACATAGGAGCAGAAAGAATCAAATAAATTTATAATTATTTAAATCTGTAATTTGAGAGAATAACACAATTTTGTACTTGTGAAAACTTGAAGTGAAGTGGGGTGAAATAATCACAAGTAAAAAAATTATAAAGAAAAATCATATAGGTGTGACAATGGTTTAAAAATATAGAAAGATCTTTATAAATATAAATGAATATTCATAGATCTCACAGGGGATTCTCGAGGATGAATGAATGTGCTATTGGAAAAGACTTGATATTTCTTGGGAAATGCACATTTGTATTAGCTAGAATCAGCTGTCAAGTAAGAGAAAATCAAATTATAGCCACTTTATACTGTGCTAAAGGCAGTCTAGAGATAGACTGTTGCAGGGCAGTTGCAGTGGCTCAGTTCTGTCATTAAAGTGCCCCACTTTTTCTCTTTTTACTCTATCATTGTCATGTAGGCATTGAACCTTAGACTCATGCCTCATTATGCTAACATTGCTGCCACAGCTCTCAGCATCACATTATTACCTTGTTACATTTTGGGATGGAGAGAAAATTTTTTTCCTTGTCAGATTTTGTCTTTTTCTTTTTCAAAGAAAGAAAATAGTTTCCAAGAAGCTCCTCCCACCCTGCACCCCCCCCCCCCCGACGATTTTCCCTTATATTTCATTAGCCAGATCTGGGTCACATGTCAATCTCTGATCACTGGCAAAGGGAATGCAATGGCATGTGGGGCCAGAGAAAGGGCTAAATTCATTGAAAGGTATGGAATCCCTGCTTGCTACCTAGATATGTTTGGAGTTGAGTTCGCAGGTAAGAAGTGGAGAAGGACATTGAGTAGATAACAGTGTCATGCCACTTTATTCATTTCACAGGAAAAAATGTCTTCCTTAATCCCTCAATGGAGAGCAGAACCATATGGGATATTTTGTGGAAACAAAGATGGTGAGAAACCAGAATCCCGTGAAATATTTTATAGTTAGTTTGATTCTTCCTTTCTAACGTTCAGATATTCTGCTAGTATGGTAGTCTGAATACAAGGAGGAGTTTGAGCAGGAAAGTGGAGGAGAATGAATCAATTAAAGGGCAAGGCAAGCTTTAATTTTTGGAGAGGGTATGCACAAGTGAGGGATAGGCACATAAGTAAGCAAACGTGTGTCACTGCAGGTGGATGAACTTTACATGTGCGAGGAAACAGCTAACTGCTGTCACGAGAAAGGAGGGGAGAATCAAGGCTTTGGAAAGCCCTGAAAGATTCAGAAATAGCATCCTTACAATTTCTTTTTTCGATGAGCCCAGCATCGTTCCTCAAGGATAATCAAATATCCCAGATAGATAATAGTAATAATAAAAAATGTTAATATATAATGTTCACATGTCAGGCACTGAGCTTAACACTTCATGTTGTCGTTTAATGGCTGCAGCTGAACTATGGAGCAGGGTCTATTATCATCCCATTTTTCAGATGAGGAAACTGTGCCACGGATGGTCCAGAACTTCTCCAAGCTCACACAGCGAGTAAAAGGCAAGCTTGTGAATTCGTTGCTGGTTCCTCACACTCTTCCAGCATGTTATTTATGCACAACTATTTCATGTGCAACGATTGGCCTTTTCAAATAATCACATCAAGACATCTAATGACCTTTCTTAAGAACAGATTCAGGAAAATTTGGACATTTATGCCCTCTACTCTTAAACACAAGCACACTTTGGGAGTCATGACTGATTTCCTCTAGAATCTGTCTCAGTCACAATCACATAATTCAAAATAAACATCAGTGGAGTTAAGACAGTGCCGGCAGGCTGAAGTAAACCGAAGAGCTCTGAACTGTTAACATACGTACATCACTGGCATTAGAGCGATAATTTAAATGGCAGAATGGACACATCCTGTAGCTGTTTGAGGAGAGTGATATGGGCTTTTGGACATTCAAGGCAATTATGCTGTGGGTGGGAAAACAACTGACTTGATCCAATGAAGGTTTCCCACTGACTGGTTTGTTTCTTCCCTGTCTGGCCTCCTTGAGATCCCTTTTCAGTTTGTCGTTTACCAGGGCCACTGAGATCGCATCTCCAGAGAGCACAGCGGGTGGAGCTCCTCGGGAGGAAGGCACGTTTCCTCAGCAGTGTCTGAGCCTCTGAAAGACGGGGCTTCTTCAGCCATCTTCCTTGAACCCGTTCCGTGGCTCAGAACCACAGCCGATATTTATTTATTTATTTATTATTATTTTTTATAGTTTATTTTGGTATCATTAACCTACAATTACATGTGCAATATTATGGTGATTAAACTACCCCCTTCATCACGTCACCCCAACCAACCTCATTACAGTCACTGTCCATCAGCGTAGTGAGATGCTATAGAATCACTACTTGTCTTCTCTGAGTTATACAGCCCTCCCCGCGCGCCCCCAACATTAAGTCTACTAGTCCTAATGCCCCTTTTTCCCTCTTGTCCCTACCTTCCCACCCATCTTCCCCAGTCTCTTTCCCTTTGGTAACTGTTAGCACATTCTTGAGTTCTGTGAGTCTGCTGCTGTTTTGTTCCTTCAGTTTTTTTCTTTGTTCTTATACTCCACATATGAGTGAAATCATCTGATACTTGTCTTTTTCGGCTTGGCTTATTTCACTGAGCATAATACCCTCGAGCTCCATCCATGTTGTTGCAAATGGTAGGATTTGTTTTCTTCTTATGGCTGAATAATATTCCATTGTGCCTATGTACCGCATCTTCTTTATCCATTCATCTACTGATGGTCACTTAGGTTGCTTCCATTTCTTGGCTATTGTAAATAGTGCTGCGATAAACATAGGGGTGCATCTGTCTTTTTCAAACTGGGCTGCTGCATTCTTAGGGTGAATTCCTAAGAGTGGGATTCCTGGGTCAAATGGTATTTCTATTTTGAGTTTTTTGAGGAACCTCCATACTGCTTTCCACAATGGTTGAACTAATTTGCATTCCCACCAACAGTGTAGGAGGGTTCCTTTTTCTCCACATCCTCACCAACATTTGTTGTTGTTTGTCTTTTGGATGGCGGCCATCCTCACTGGTGTGAGGTGATATCTCATTGTGGTTTTAATCTGCATTTCTCTGATGATTAGCGATGTGGAGCATCTTTTCATGTGCCTCTTGGCCATCTGAGTTTCTTCTTTGGAAAAGTGTCTATTCATGTCCTCTGCCCATTTCTTAATTGGATTATTTACTTTATGTTTGTTGAGGTGCATGAGTTCTTTATATATTTTGGATGTCAACCCCTTATCGGATATGTCATTTATGAATATATTCTCCCATACTGTATGATGTCTTTTTGTTCTACTGATGGTGTCCTTTGCTGTACAGAAGCTTTTCAGCTTGATATAGTCCCACTTGTTCATTTTTGCTTTTGTTTCCCTTGCTAGGGGAGATATGTTCATGAAGAAGTCGCTCATGTTTATGTCCAAGAGATTTTTGCCTATGTTTTTTTCTAGGAGTTTTATGGTTTCATGACTTACATTCAGGTCTTTGATCCATTCTGAGTTGACTTTTGTGTATGGGGGTAGACATTGGTCCAGTTTCATTCTCTTACATGTAGCTGTCCAGTTTTGCCAACACCAGCTGCTGAAGAGGCTGTCATCTCCCCATTGTATATCCAAGGTTCCTTTATCAAATATTAATTGACTATATATGTTTGGTTTAATGTTTGGGCTTTCTATTCTGTTGCACTGGTCTGTGGGTCTGTTTTTGTGCCAATACCAAATTGTCTTGATTACTGTGGCTTTGTAGTAGAGCACAGCCAGTATTTAAAACCTGGAGCCATACATTTTCTCTGTTCATCCAGTTGAACCTATAATTTCATTACATTACTATCAGCTGGAGCGTTTGCCAGCCTAGTTCAAACATTTTTGGATGTCTTGTCAAAGAGCTGTTTGTCGCTGGAATTCCCCAAACAGCCAACAGCCCTCTCGTGATGCAGTAGGGCCGGTCCCAGGGCAGCAGGCCCATCGGCCGCTCAGTGTGCATCAAGCTGCTGCCGTTTTGCAAAGGCAGAGCTAGAGCATAAACCAGGTATCTAGCTCCGGTGCTCACGTTCTTTCCGCCTCCCTGTATTACCTCTCTAGAACCTGCTTTCAGCACTAGATTAGAGCACTGAAGTTGTGTCAGGGCTATACATTAAAAAACACAGCAGATAGAGCAATCAAGGCCGTGTTACAGGGTGAGGAGAATAGGACACACAGGGCAACAGAGAACTGGAGCATGTGAGGAAAGAAATGAGGAACATTCTGTTTTGAATGGGAACATGTTGGAGGAGGAGAAATTTGCTGAGAAATAATCAGACACATTTGAGGTTGGCTGTTAGCCAGGTGAATTCTTTGTTCTCCCATGAGAGGAGAGGAGATCAGGCCGATGGGGGCTGGTCTGCCGGCAGCTCCCTCACTCCTTCTCTCTCACCACCTGTCTGGCCTCTCCGGTCCATGTGAGCCAGGACAGCACTGCTGGGCAGCCCCACCAGGAGACCTGTCGTGGGGAAGTTGGGGTTCCTATGGCCAGGATCCTCACTGAACTTGAACCACCCGATGATGTAACTGGCCTGTTGCTGGGCTACCACTTCCACACCTTTAGGCAATAAACTATTATTGTGCTATATAGAGAGCTCGGCCCAGTACTCTGGGCAGAGGCAGAGACACTAGTGCTCGACCTACCGCCGGGAGAACAAGCCTGGTAATAAACCCTTTCACCCCAAAGAACATTCTGCTGTCAATTTCTTTGGTCACATTGAATCCATAGCGAACTTGCCTGGGGCTGAAACCCATTGGCAAGACGCCTGTCCCGACCAGAAGTACTTCCTGGTATGGCAGCCCCTGCCATGGGATGGGAAGTGACAATGGACCCTTGTTTTGGTGGCATTTCTTATCCAGCCAGGAGTGTAGGCCTCAGTGACAACTCCTGCCTGTCGGGTGACTGTGCAGTGGGCCACCCACCCAAGGTCCTGGGGCGATGCCAGGACACTTTTGAGGCTTCTTTGGCAATGTACTAGCTCCGTCTACTGCACGCCAAGGCGCAGGGCACTTTCAGGGCCTTGTTTTCACAGGCAAGGGGTGAACCAGCATCTTTGGGACAGCAATTCGATTATTCTTAATTCATGAAGAAGCAAGTCAGAAGGAACTTTCATACCTGCATCCATCTGCAGGTGTGATGGGACCAGGAAATCTGTGACAGGCTCGAGCTATGTCCCAGGCTCCATCTGCATGCACTTTTATAGTACCAGACCTATATATACTATTTAAGGTATTTTAAGGTAATGGATCTCAGTCAAATCTTTCTCCTTACGGATGAGAAAACTGAAGCCTAGAGAGATTAAATGATCTACCCAATTAGCCCAGAGACGGCTAGGGCCGTAACACGTCACCTGACCTAGAATCCAGGGCTCCTTCCCACACGCCCATCTTCTTGCGTCCATGACACTCTCTGGAGACGCAAACGAGAAGGGTCCCTGGTACCCCATTCTCTATACAAGCAGGTCAGAGGAGGACTCGGATGCTTCGATGAGGGAGAGGGGAGTGCAAACCAGTGTGACTCAGCTCTCTGCTGGAAACGGAGGCCAATTGGATGCTAAACGCAGGAGGATTGACTGAAGTCCTTTCTTAGGGAGTAAACTTCTCACCCCCAGGAAAGTGAGGAGCTCTGCCGTGGGCTTTTAGTGCTGTTAGTAAGGGAACTCTGAGAGGTCATTTACCAAATAGCTCCCTCCCCTCCCCACCGGGAATTCATTGCTTTAATTGAGGGGAGTGGTTTTTTTTTGAGAATTGGCAGCCCCCCGCACCCCTCCCCCCGACTTAAGCTGATTCTAAACTTGATCACTTGTTTTTCTTCTTTCTCTTTTGCCATTCTCTGGTATTCGCCTTTATTTTTAAATGGAAAATGGGGTAATGGGAGTCCTTGATTAAAATTTTTCTTAAATACAAAGAATCTGTAGGGAGAAGAAAGTCTCCATCTGAATTTTGACCCTCAGGCTTCTAGTTCTCTTAAGACAAACCCTGAAGCAGGCCTCTCCTGCTCCCCCTGCCACATCTACTTAAGTATAAATCCCCTTGTTGTACACAGATGGCTTGTGTCCTCGCTGTAGTGCGTGTGCCCTGGGTGACTTTCTCTACACTGATCACCTTCCCAGTCCGGCTTACAGGAGCTGCTTGCTTGAGAAGCCGGTGCCTTGGGTCGGCTGCTCTGTCAGCGCGGAACACCGTGCGCCCATCCTGACCCCGTGGTGAGGGGCCCCGCGCGCCCACCCTGACCCCGTGGTGAGGGGCCCCGCGCGCCCACCCTGACCCCGTGGTGAGGGGCCCCCCGCGCCCACCCTGACCCCGTGGTGAGGGGCCCCGCGCGCCCACCCTGACCCCGTGGTGAGGGGCCCCGCGCGCCCACCCTGGCCCTGTTGGTGGGGAGCCCCGCGCGCCCATCCTGACCCCGTGGTGAGGGGCCCCGCGCGCCCACCCTGACCCCGTGGTGAGGGGCCCCGCGCGCCCATCCTGACCCCGTTGGTGGGGGGCCCCGCGCGCCCACCCTGACCCCGTGGTGAGGGGCCCCGCGCGCCCACCCTGACCCCGTTGGTGGGGGGCCCCGCGCGCCCACCCTGGCCCCGTGGTGAGGGGCCCCGCGCGCCCACCCTGACCCCGTGGTGAGGGGCCCCGCGCGCCCACCCTGCTGCGTCTCCGAGGAGACGTGGCGTCTTGCTGGCAGCGGAGCCTCGGGCCTCTCAGCGGAACGGAGCCAGGAGGCTGTGCTTCCCGGCCAAGGCAAACACCGCCGCAGCAGACGCAAGACCACGACTTGGCGGAGACGCAGGGGCCTGCAGGGCTTAGGAGGGGCTCTCTCCTACCTCTTCCTTCCCGCCCAGACTCCAAGGAGGGGCTCGAGAAATCCGGTCTATTCACCAGCGCGCACCAGGGCCGAGCAGAACGGCTCCCATCCCCTTTAGGTGCCGAGGGAAGCCGAGGGCCTCCCTGCCCTGCCGGGAGGGGCGAATCAGCCGTGCCCAGTCTCCGCGGCGTTTGGTCTGTGCTTAGACAAATAATCTCCAGGAGACCCCACTCCCCGCTCATTGTGAGAACAGACAGTGCCGGAGTGAGACAGAATTAAATTGTTTCCCTTTCACGGCAGCTGAAGTGTAAAAACCATTCTATTCCGACCTTGTGGCTGGAATATCCTGACACCCCATAAATTATCCCACGGGCCCAGGGCCTGGGAGGCTGGGAGGCTGGAAGTCCGGTATTGCCAGCCACGCTGGGCAGCTCCCTGCAGGCCTGTCTGCTGGGCAGGCACCACGTCAGGTGTGCGGGGACAGTCTCCTCAGCCTAGCCCTCCTGGGCTACACAGTGTGCCCTTCCGGTCGTGTTTCCCAGTTTATGCAGCCACGGGTCCCACTTCTACGATTAGTTTATCAGGAGGCAGGAGAGCAGTGACAGCTCCCGAGTCCTGCAGAACCTGCTCACCTGCTCACCTGCCCACCTGCCCACCTGCCCACCTGCCCACCTGCTCACCTGCCCACCCTCCCACCTCTCCACCTCCTTCTGGCTCCTACATCCATCATGCCCTACACACAGTAGGTGCTCTGTGAATGTTTGCAGAGTGGAAAGATCCACAGATTAGTTCCCAGAGAGGGTAACAGATTTGTCTGGGAAACTCCAAGTAAGTGGAGGAAACCCTCGCCACAGGTTTAAAGAGCCTGGGTGTCATGGGTGTGTCTGGATGGGCTGTGTGCGGGAGCACGGCTGGGTGGTCTGGACGGGTGGGTAATAAGTGACAGGAGGGCCCCATAACTACTGTAAAAATAAAACTGGGAACAGTGTGCCCAGACCTCCAGCCATGCAGTGACCAAACTTGACCTCGGCAGAGATGAATAGTATTGTAGAAGAGATGGATTCAAGAAATATTAATCAATGTTTTCAGTCCATGTGGACTTTCTTTTTTTTTTTTTTAATAAAGAACTGCTGGGTGGGTCTTTGGCAAGATAAATGACTGCAGCAGCCAGCCGGATCCCAGGGCCTGTCCAAGCTCTTTGTAGGCTGCTATACTGAAGTTTTTAAATTTCTGGTTCTTTTCTCCTGTAACGGAATGTCTTTTCTGGTTCCCCTTTGGACAAAGAATATGTTTTCTCACTTCTTCTGCTTTTTCCTCCCTTTATTGGCAATTATGTCTTAAGCCTTCCCCATGGACAGACCAACAACCCTCTCCCTGGTTCCTCTGGCCTGGTGAAGGAAAACAGAAGATCCAGGGATCAGACAGTTAAAAACCTGTTCATATCAGTCTTCGGAAGGCCACAGTATATTATTTTCTGCAGCTGTCTCAGCACAGTTATATACTCAGTGTTTGTACATTGTGTGACGGTGAAGGGAGGCAGGGACAAAGAAAGTATTTTCGGTCCTGTGGCTGCAGAGAACGCACCAGAGCATGTCCCGCACTGTCCACCTGACGCCATAACGTGGGTACCTGACAAGTTGGAATTGTTGCCATATATGTATCTGCGTATGTATGTCTGCTATCATGCTGTAGAGCAAGTGTTCCTGCTTACTTTAGATGCTTTCATCAGACAAATAGTGATTCGTGATGGCTGGTAAGAGATCCTTAAACTTTGCAGTTATTTTTGGGTATCAGGTGGTGAGTTAGTCCTGGAACCAAAGTTTCTTGGATGCTGGAGACTACAAGCTACAGGTTAGATGTTCAGGAGTATCATGACTTTGCTGCGAGCATACTGACAGCAACCTTGAACACTACATCCCTCCTTCCTTTTTATATCTTTTGCCTCATCATTCCCGAGCTAATCAGCCTAATTCTTGACTCCATATGACTATGTCAGTCTTACAGTTGCTGTGCACATCTGCATGTACTTATGCTTATTTTATGTATTTTATTTCCCTCCCACTAGACCTCAGTCTCCTTGAGGGTAGGAATCAGGGTCATCTTTATTCTGTATCCCCCAGTGCCTGGGATTGTTTGGTGAATCCTGTGTGTAATCGATAAACAAAGTACATGTCTCACCCTCAGAGGAGCTTTTGAATGCCACGTTGGCTTGTTTTACCAACTTCTTCCATCTCTTTCCTAGTCAATGCATGCTCCAGAAATGCTAATGTCAGCCACAGGATCACCCAATTAGCAAAAAAAAAAAAAAAAAAATACAATTCTAAAGTTATATAATACACTTCAGAGGCAAGAGTAAATTACCTATGGATTTTCCATGGCTTTGTAGGTACCAAGATGGCATTTAAATTGTAGGTGTAAGTTTCTGACCACAAGCAATTATCCATCTTGTGATAAATTACAAACGTCCTGTCCAGTGCCTAAATATTTTTCTGTGTGTTTCTTCTGAGTGGTTCCCTTCAGCTGTCCTTGGGGCCCTCAGTCGGACCCATTGCCATTCATGCCTCCTGAATTTGGGATCTGGTCCCATAGTCCAGGAAATCACACGTGACAATCATCTAATGAATATGCTCCATTTCAGAGCAAGATTCTGTGTCGTCTGGCACCATTTTACCAGAATTACTGACTCTCGAAGATCCAGTCCTCAAATAATGCATAACCATTGCCCCAGCTGCCTTCTCCCCCCAGGTCCTTTTTACTGGATTGCAGGCTGATTCATGCTTCAGCAGCTTTTCTCCCGTTGCAATGTCTGGCTGCCTGGGTCCTCGACACATTTGCGAAATGTATTTCTACAACTTTCCTCCTCTGCCCTCTGCCGCGTTGAGCCCTGGCTCCCGGTAGGATTCAAATGACAGCCAGCTGCCTCTCCACTCTCTTTGGCATTAATACCAACCCATCCTGAGCTTAGTTCCCTCAAGAACCTTCCTTATTCAACTGTCTTCATGGAAAAGGCCATTGAATCCAGGTAGAAATTAATTGCTTTGGGAAACTGCGCCCCTTGTTTTGCCTCTTAGAGTGTAACAGCCTTGGGCTCCCCATGCGCTCGGCTGCCCAATGACCTGGGGGAGGCTTACACTTTGTTGCATAAGGGATTCAACGAGAAAGGTACGAAGCAGTCAGCTTCTAGCATATGAAAGAGATTTTGAACCAAACAGCAGGCTGGAGAGCCAAGCAGGCATTAGCAAGAAAGTTCTCTGCGGATCCCTCCATTGGTCCTTACGGTAAACAAACAACGTAGCGTCAAGGGCTTGTGCCCTGGGCCTCCTCTTCAGCAGAGACACAGCAGCTCTTCTGATGCGATATTTAGGCAGCTCCCTGGCAGCACAGGAGCAAGCGGATGACAGTAGGAGAAAGCCAGCTTCTCTTTTGGCTCCAGAGATGGTGGGAAGGGGAGGGGGAGAGGAAAGCGTGATGGAGTCAGACCCTTCTCCCCGGTGCACCGTTCCATGAATTGCAGGGAGCTCCAAGCAGCAGGCTGGACCCGGGAAGAGGTCGATTCTAAGAGGTCCAAATTCGTAAATTGAAGGACTTGATTTTAAAGTTTGGAACAGGTGTTGGTAAGCCACGGCCTATAGACCAAATCCAGCCCACGGTTTGTTTTTGGAAGTAAAGTTTTATTGGAACACAACCATGCACATTGGTTACATATTGTGTGCGGTTGCTTCTGTGTTATGGCAGCAGAGTTGAACAGTTGTAGCAAAGCCTTTATGGTCATTGCTTCAATTGCTTGCTAACTGCTCTCTCCACCATTGCGTTTTCCTTCCTGTGTTGTTTTTCTGTTCCATCACTCTATTAGGACAACACTCCCCTTTATCAACTCAATGAGCATCTACTTAGCTTCCAGAGTTCAGTTCAAGCACTGCCTTCTCTACAGTCATCCAACAAGACAGTGGGCACCAGAGAAGGATGGTCAGAATCCTCTGTCTGTGTCTCCATGCGTCAGTGGGGCCTGGGATTCATCACCCCGACGGAGCGACTTTGTGGTGGAAACCTGCTCCTTGCTGGGCAAAACTTTAACTGGGTGCAGCTCGTAGTGGAATTTTCCAGTTCCTCCACCCATCTGGAATTGCCCCAGTAGCTTTACTTGAATAGCTATGGAGCCAGCTGAGTGGTAATTCTTGGAATAATTTAGTCAGAGGGCTGTCAGTGAAAATTCTCCCAGAGAAAACAATGCAATAGCTAGAACTAGGGTAATCTTGCTGGGGACAGAGAACAGCACGTCATTCAGCATTTAGTTGTTACAAAGAGGCAGCACAAGGAGACTTAAGAGCAGGACCCTGAAGGGAGGGTTTCCAGGTGGGACGCTGTCTCCGCGACATGTGGGCTTTGTGACACTGGGTGTCTCTTAGTGTCTCTGTGCCTCAGTTTTCTCAGAAGGAGGTTGTCCTAGTGAAACCCTCCAGCCAGGACTGTGGTGAGGGGTGTACTTACATTTATGCATAGGTATGCACATGTGTGTGTGTATCTACATGCACAAACACATCACAACAGTGCTTGGCTTGTAAGTGTGACCTACTACCACTGTGCCGTGAGAAGGCTCATCTCCAACCAGGGGGCTGAGCCGTCTCCCTCCTTTATGCCTAAGAACAACCAGCCAACTCTCCACACCCCGTTAAACCATTCACTGAATAACAAGCTTTATACCTTGTGTTTGTTTGGCCCGTCACATGAGGCAAGTAACTTCCACTCACTGTTAATATTAGGCAGCAGTAAAAACAAGGGGAGGATGAACAGGCTCTGGGACAGGCAATTCTTTATGTTACGTGCAAATGCTTTGATGAACGTCTCCTTGAATAGTTTGAGCAAGCAATTATAGAAACTTCAAGCACCAGGGAGCCCTGTTAGTATGAATCACTGAGCCCCCCTCATATGTGATCCCTGTGGCACTTGATTCTCAGCCCCCAGACCCTGGGACGTGGGCCGTACAGACATTATTCTCCTCATTCTGTACCTAAGAAAACAATCAAGATGTAACACAGGAGTCCTGTGTTTTCTGACTCCCTGTCTTACACACATTCCAGTGCTCTTTTTTCTTTTTTTACCTTTATTTTATGTGCCTGGTATTTAAACCAAGTCAGGCTGTGTCGAACCTATTCACACTGTAGGGACTCTGCCTAGAGGCCTTAAAGCCTTTTTGATAACTTCCCTGTTTGAGAAATCCCTCAGGGTGATTCTCACATCTTCATTGTTTCTGGTGCTGATCAAGGAGCCGTGGGGAAGAAACTAAGGAGGGGGGGCGGGGTGTGACAGGAAGTAGAAAATAGTTCAATGAAGAAATCAGGCTTCTTATGTGTTTGCCTGTTGTCCCCTGGCTGATACGTTGCTGAAAGGCAATGTTGCATCCATCACTCCTTTCTGGTGCCATTCTGTCCCATGCCCCCGTGATTCCTGCCTGGATTGCTCTGATACCCTCGTAACCGGCTCCGCATGACCACATTACCTTCTAATCTGTTCTTCGATTCACTGCAAGTCATTTTTCAAAATGCAAATCTGATCGTGTCTCTGCTTTCTGTTTAAATCCCTCAGTGGATTTCCATTGGTTGTGAGATAAAACTGACATTCTTTAACAGGACTTAGAAGACCCTGTGCCTTCTTTAACAAGACTAAAAGACCCTCCACCTGCTCAAGGCAGAGGCTGCAGGCTGCACATTCACCCAACACTCTTTCTCCCATGACACGGGCGACTCGCATCCCCCAGATGCCCTTCCATTGGGGTGAGCGTGTGGCCGAGCTGGTTAGTGAAATATAAGCAGAAGAGGCAATGTGCCACCTCCATGCCCAGCTCGTGGAACCTCCAGCAGGTGACTGGTGCGGTCACCCATATGATGATTTTGAAAGTCACGTGTGGACAATGACAGTGGGCTTCCCAGGACTCCTGTCACCATCCCGAACGTGGAGTTGCCGTGAAATGTTATGCGGGGGAGAAATAAACATTTCTCGTTGGAGACACGATGTGTCTCTTTGTGGCTTCTGACTAGTCTACTGAACTAGCATGTCACACCTGTCTCGCCTACACAACTCGCCTGAGCCTCACGTCAGCTGAGCTCGTTTCCCTGGCCCTCGCGCCCACCGGGCGGCCATCTCCCGTGGGGTCTGGGCATCTCCTGTTCATCTTTCCGTGAGCACTTTCTGGCCAAATCTCGTCCACCCTTCAGAGCTGAGCTCAGGTATTACTACCACTGGATGCCTTCTCGGAACTCAAGTCCTGCTGTCTGGGCTCTCCACTGTGTGCGCCTTCCCTGATGGATTCTGTGTAACTGTGACCTTAGATTGATTTCTGTGCTGACTGAGCACTTTCTGTCCCCTCACTAGCATAAATTCTGTGACAGTGACTGTTTTTATACACTGAGCATCTCCATAGGACCTTGACATAAAGGCAATTGATCACTTTTGCTGATCAAACCATTAAAAAAAGATTTAAACATTTTTGAGTACAAGGTATAGCTGCAAGTTATGGTGCAAATTTTTTTTTCTCAATATGAAGAATTATTGTACCACTGTAAGCGCTTTTAATAATTGCTAATGTGCTCTAAGCTCTCAAGAGGACACGACGACCAGCTCGTGGGCTCCAGCCCCGCACCCGACCAGCTTGTGCGGCTCCGGCCCTGCACCCGACCAGCTCCTGCGGCTCCGGCCCCAGCACCCCGACCAGCTCCCGCGGCTCCGCCCCACACCCGCCTGCAGTTCGTCCGTCTGCGTGGGGCATTTCACTCTCCCTGATGGCTGGTGACCACCTCCAGCTCCTGGATCGCTTCTCATCAAGGAACCTTCTGGTTGGGAAGAAAATACTCGAGAGTGAAATATACAAATAATAAGCCGCTTTCTGTGTATGACTCTGTGAGCTGAAGGAAAAGAGCATGGCCTTGGCGGGAATCGATCTGGGGCTAGATCTCCAGCTGCGGCTGCCAGATGGGTCTGTCCTGTGCAATATTTGGGACATACTGATTCTAAAACATTCCTTTTTATTTATATGGAATTCGCATTTAGCTGGATAGCCCATATTTTTATTCACTAAAGCCAGCAGCCGTCTTTCTAGTTCTGCCACTTACCAGATTCTGTACCTTTGATAGAAATTTTATCTTGTGGGATTAAAGGAGGCATATTTGAAATGCTCAGCACAATGTGCTGACAGTACTCAAAAATATTTATTCTCATTACTTATATGTGTAATAATAAAGGCTAGCTCTCACTGCAGTAAGATTCCGTTGCTTGTAGTGATAGGAGCTGCCATTGATGGAGTGTCCTAACTTACTCAAGGTATTTATATTCTTCCACTCTTTTCTTCCATTGACCCCATGAGGTGGGTGTTATCTTATCTCCACTTTACAGTTGAGATGCAGAGAATCTGCGTGGCCACCCAGGGCAACCCCTCCGCAGAGTGGAGGCAGCATAGGGTCCCGTGGGCTCCAGGGCCTGGTCCCTTACCCACTGTACCTTGATTTCTGCATGTTGCAGACGAGGCCAGGTCCGTTCATGCATGGGCTTTCTTTCTTATTCAACAGGACCACTTCCCTTTAGGCTTTCTATAACCCTGGGGAATTGATTCTGCTGCCTGCCTGGTAAATCAGCATCTATTTTGCATCCAGAGCTGATGTTATAGAAATCTAAATACAGTTTACTAGATTTACATGTTAACACTAAAAGAAAAAAGTTCCGTTTGCCTTTTAGTTGGGGCAACCCTTTGGTTTTATAGGCGTGCTTGAGTATGCAACGGTTCTGGCCAAGGCCTCTTTTACGGCGCCGTAAGCGCATCCCGGACAGTGGGGCTGACGCGCAGCCCTTCCCTTTGAGGCAGCAGGCAGGCAGTCTGGGGAGACGCGAGCTGGCTCGCCTGCGCCTGCAGGTTTCTCTCCTGCTCTGGAAACCTATGAAACCATGTGACAAGGGGGGAAAGAGGACCAGATAATCGGGATCTTTAAGATGGTCATTATGAAAACTGTTCTGGAACCAATTCGAATACCAATCAGAAACCACATTGTTCAACTAAATCACTTTCAGATGCCGTGTAAGATACAAAATACAGTGACTTCCAGTTCAAAATTATAATGTTCCTTTAAAAAAACACACACAGTATTTTATTTTATTGTTTAAAAAAAATTCCGCCTTGGCTGGAATTCAGGCCCGTCATAGATGATGGACAGACAGACCTTGTGCGGGTCCCTTTGGGTCCGGGGCCTATAGACCTCACGGCAGTGTATTTAAAGGTTCCTTAAAATGGATGTGATGGCTGTTTTCTTTGTGATTACAGAAATATACAGAGTTCAGAGGCTCCATGGCTACACTTCGGGTATGTATGTCATTAAAGGAATGAAAAAAAGAGGACGGCCAAACGCCATATTAAAATCCCATCAGGAATGCTGGGAGGACGCCCCGGCCCCAGAGTCTTTTATCTGCCGGGCGCCAGTTTGGGGAAACTGTTTCCCTTCTTGCCATCTCCCCCTCTTCCTCCCTTCTCGCCTCTCCCTCCCTGCCTTCCTCCCTACTCCTCCTCCTCTTTTAGTTTTTCCAGTTCCCTACTTGGCCCCAGAATTTCTGGGGCCTCCTCTGTCACACTGGGAAGGCAACTATTATCAGGTTTCGTCAGTATGGGCTCTCCTTTCCCGTCTTCTGCATCCTTGAGGCAGCCCACGCGTCCTCCCCCCCGCGCGGACGTTTCTGCCGAGCTGAGGACTCGTCGGGCCGGTGATGGTCTGAGCCGCCGTCACTGTGATGAGGGCGAGTGGGGGCTGCTGGGCCCTCAGGGATGATGGCAGCCGCAGTGGCTCCCACGATTCGTCAGGCTCAGCATGCATTCTGACGGACCCCAAGCACCTCTCCAGCCCGCTTCCCAGGGTCACTGGCTTCCAGAGTGAATCTGCCACAGACTGACATGGAGCCTGGAAAGTCTGGTCACTCTGTCAAGAGAGGGGTGGATGTTTGTCCTTCTTCGGGTCTGTAGGGCATGCATGTCCTCTGTGGAACAAGAGCAGGGAAGTTCCCAGCCACCGCCTCCCTGAGCAGGGACTTAGGGTCAGTGCGGGGAGCTCAGCCCACAGGGAGCAGCCGCGAGTCTGGCCGTCGGAGCGGTGGGAGCTGGGAAGTCTGCTCTGGTCCAGCTTGGCCGCGTACAAGCCTCGTGGCCTTGGGCTGACCGCTTTCTCTCTCCAGGCTCAGTGGCCTTACCCGCAAAGCAGCCCTGGCCTTGAAACCCCCGGGAAGCCCGTGGATGGGGCGGAGGGCGAGCAACACCGCTGGGACAGCGTAGCCAGGCATGCCAGTGTTTGCCCCGCGAGGCTGGTAGTGAGGAAAGGGTGACTGCGTGTGCACATCATGGAGCTCACCTTCCTGCCTTGTGCTCATCCCTGGGACCAGGACGGTGCTGCGTCTCTGCACCCTCACCTGTGTGCTGTGCGTGGAGCGTGGAAGTGGCGGTATAAAAGTGAGGTGATACTCATGGTGAGCCCTGGAGGAGGGAGAGAAATCCCCAGGAGGTGGAAAGCTGAGAGCACACTCTCATGAGATGAACGCAGAAGAGCACCCGGGGAGGGGCCAGGGGCAGAGGGGGAGGACAGGAGGCCTCTCACCCGGGCCGGTTGCTCCGAGGCAAGGAGGTTGAAGCTCTTGTCTGCCATGTCTAGGAAACAGGAAGACAGCCCTGTCATTTAAGGTCAAATAAACGCAAGTTTGAAGTTAATCTTTTGCTAAATGCTACACAGTAATGGAAAGCAAGTGTCGACTCTGCATTTCTGCCCTTGCATTGCCATGCCCTCCGGACTGTCGTGTAGACACTGCTTCTCACTGACATGGGAGGGACTTGTGAAGTGTGCGTCGAGGCCCAGATGATCAGAGCACAGGCCTCCACAGGCTTACTTCTCACGACATCCTCAGATCAAATGAAAGGAAGGATTTGAACTACGTGGTAGTAAAGAATTACTTGCAAAATAGCAGATCAGAATCAGTAACAGGCAAGAAACAGGAAATGTAAACATTTGACAATCATTATGCTCACATGACTATCTCAGCAGAGCGATCTGTATCTACAAGGACACGTATGATGGAATTTAATACTGACGTCAGCTCCAGACCCAGCACCAGAACAAAGACAGAAAGCGGGCTTAGGTAGTACCGCTGCAATAAATGGACATTGGAGTTAAAGAATAACAAAATGTATTTGGAGAAAAAACTTTGGAAACACTCATAGAATAAGGAAATCTGAGCTAGAAAGAGTACAGATTTTGTAGGAAAAACTGTGCCAAGAAGATTAGATTGCCTTTTTTGGAGAATAAATTTATAATATCAGAGAGAAAAGGAACAGTGGATGTTATTTATTAGGGTGTTTATAGCCAATTTGGTTCAGAAATTGCAAAATTGTATTTTTAATTTATTTTGAGAGTTAGTTTCAATTGGCATTCATTACATGCCAAAGACCTGTTGAAGAACCACAAGATGAAAAAAAGAGAGGTGTTTGAGAAGCAATGTGGTTTATATCTCTTTCTCAGAAATATTTTTATTGCTTATCTGGAAGAAAAAGAAAATGGAACATGAATGGAATTGGAACTTATGTCCTTAGTTTGAGCAGTAAAAAATGTCAAAATTAAGAGATGAAATTATTTCTCTCCTTCCCCCAGGTTCTATGAAAGGCCGGAGGAGAAAATTTATTCATACTTTTATTCATTCAAGTGCTTACTTCTGCATGACAGCACCGATCCCACAATAAATGTTGCTGGCACGTGTATGAAATAGCTGTTCCCTGTTAGTCAAGTTTTCTGCACTTTAGTTTCCTTATCTGTAAAATGAAGATTACAACATCCAATTCTGAAGGTTATTGTGAGCATTAAAGATGATTTGTGTATAACAGCACAGTACTGACATGTGGTAATGATTTCATAACAAACACCAATAAGCACTTACTCTGTGCTGGGTACTCCGAAGATTTTGGTGTTTGTTAATGCATTTGATGCAACAAGGTTATGGAGGCTGAAGACACAGTAATCCCATTTTGTGAGTGAAGGAACTGTACTTCTGAGAGTTTAAGTCACTTGTCTGAGCTTGTAAGTAGTGCAGCTGGGGCTCAAACACAGAGAGTCTGACTCCACGTCTCATTGCTGGCAGCTTTTACGGTTATTATCACGACCAGGCTCAGCTGAAATTGCAGCAACAGGAATTTAAATTTAGATCTGAAATGCTTGACCATAGAGAATATGAAGAAATGGAAGGAAAAAATTTGAAGTATGAAAACCTCTGGAGATTTCTAGGGTCAGCTGAGGCCCTTCTACCCCCTGCAGACTTAGACTGACTTGGTCCAAAATCCAGCTACGTCTACAAACACAAGGCCCACTTTCCCCAAATTAGCTTAGTGGTTTTCCTGAAGATCTGAGAGCTTACGGGAGCAGTCACCTCCCATACAAAGGTCACTAAGCTCCTTCGTCCACCTCCAGCCCTCCTCATCCCACCCAAGAGCAAACATGGTCACTGGCGTGCCATTTCCAACCGTGTGTAAGGGGTGCAGGTGGGACCCTAGGCAGGTTCTGCTGGCAGGCGGTTGGGTCAGGCCAGCGCAAGAGAAACCTCCTCTTCATCCATCTTATTATTCCTGCATTTTCTCTCCACTAATAAAAGAAAGAACAGGAATCGTCAAAGCTGATGTAAATTAACCCCCTAAGTATATTCCTCTTGAAAAAGCAAAGGAAAAATAGTATCACCTGAGAGTTAGACATGTTCCTAAGACGTCCTTCTGCATGGATGGCAGCCTGGGGTTCCTCGTGGCCCGGCTTCTGGTGAGGCGGCTGGGGAAGCCCTGGCAGAGGAGGACCGAGGGAGGAAATGCCCTCTGCGCCCTCCCTCCTGTGGCGTCTGACACTGGCTCTGTTGCTCAGCCGAAGGTCGCTGTTCTTGAGGCTGCCTGCTGTGCACCACTTTCTCCTTCCTGTTCCATATCCAGCCCCTTTACTCATTCTTTGAGGCCAGGAGGTAGGAACAGCTGTGCTGGCCTTGTAATGGCTACTTCAGGATGCACTGTGATCGCCCGTGGGTTGAGTCATGTCCCCCCCAAAGATGTTGAAGTCCTAACCTCCAGTTGCCTGTAACTGGGACCTTATTTAAAAATAACATCTTTGCAGTCAATCAAGTTGTCATGAGGTTGTTAGGGTGGCCCTGACCCAATACAACAGTGTCCTTAAAAAAGGAGGGATTTGGACACAGAGACATGCAGACAGGGAGAATGCCATGTGGAAATGAAGGTAGAGATTTGGGGACGATTCCCAAAGATCGCCAGGAACTCATCAGAAGCTAGGAGAGAGACTTGATGCAGATTCTCTTCCCAGCCCTCAGGAGCCAGTCCTACTGACATCTGGAGCCTGGACTGTGGCCTCCAGAACCATAAGGCATTGTGTTTTCTTTAGTTTGATGTACAGCAGTCCCAGGAAACCAATACATCATGTAAATAGTTTCTTACTTAAAAATTCCAAGAGTTTTCTTAACTTGAGTATGCCAGCTGGCGCCTATTGGGACCCTGCCTGGTATAAATGCTGGTTTAAATCAGGAAAAAAATTATTGGAATAATGTCCAGCTAGCAGAAGAATTTGACCAGGAATAATCAGTGGAGGGCTAGTTGTGAGTTCATTTGTAGATCTCTCATGTAAGGTAGTGCCAGGCATCAGATTGCAAGCCGGCATGTATACGATGCCTTTGTGCCGTGAGACTCATTTCTGTGTCCTTTCCAGCTATGCAGTTATTAAATGCCATCTCCCAGTGTCCATTGGCTTGAGGACAATCAGTGGCAACAAAAATTCTGTGTCATGCTAGGAAGAAAAACAAAACACTGTACTGCACAAAGAGTTATGGGTCGGGAGCTCTGGGGTATGGTGCCCTCTGCACAGAGATCTAACTAGAGCCATGTGGTGTCTAAGGGAGAGCGTCCCAGGCAAAGGGGACAGTTAGTTCACAGGCATTGACACTGGAGCGTGGCTGGTGGGTTTCAGAACGAGAGTGAAAGCCAGCATGGCCGGACCTGACTGAGGCAGAAACAGGTGACAGACGTGATCAGAGAATGAACCTGAAGCTTCTATTTCTATCCATCCAGGGTCTCCTTTTGCTGCTGGGTTGTTGTGAGCACAAGTGTTTGCAAAGTGACTAACAGAATTTCTCACATGCTGAGCGCTGGTGGTGCCAATGGAGGATAGGGGCCACACACTGTTTCCCCATTTTCTCCAGATACCCTTTCCAACTTTGCAAAGCCCCAGAGAAAATTCATATTATTCAGAAAGACTAAGAAATATTTTATTTTGAAGCCACAGCCCCATTTCTAATCAAGCAAATTTCCTTGGCTCTGTTAGAGGTGGTTTTCTTTAGCTCCAGCCTTTCTTGTTTATTCCATTTTGTGTGGGCAGCCACACACCCTTTCCCTAACCTCCCACTATTTCTCTGGGCCTACGTTTTGGCTTGGGCAGCCCTAATCCCTACAACATAAAGAACTCTTAGAGATTTTTAAGGAAGTTTTTTGCTTAGAGAAAGTAAAAGAATTAATTTCCTTTTCAGGTTATTTAAATGCACCATAAAACAGCCCCTTTTACTGAGCTCACCCTTCCTTGTGTCCCGAATGATCCAGAGAGCGTGTATGTTCTGGGCCACTAAAGCATTTATGTTCACTGGTGGTCTGAACATTTAATGTCTCTTCCTGGAGTGATTAATTCAAAGCAGGGCAAGGCCGGGCCAACATTATTATTTCATTTTAAGTGCATCTGGAACTCCAGAGAGGGAGCCGTTGTTTAAGTCTGGACGGAAAAGAAGCGCACATCCCGTCAGAGCGGCTCTGCGGTTGTTCCTCACGCCTGGAGGCACCGTGCGTGACGTCACCGAGCAGAAGGCAGGGGCCACGTGGCGTGTCTACAGTGAGGCGCGGACTCGGGGAGCAGAGCAACTGGGCTTCGGTGAAGAGGAAACTTCTGCACTTTGAGGAATCACACCAAAACTGGGGATTTAATTAGAAAGAGAAATCACGAAAATAACTTTAAAAAATTTGACCAACAGTACAAACTTGACAAAATCAAGAAGACTCATAATATTTTTATTACTCGACTGCCTGACCGACCACTGTGCTTTCTTCCTGTATTTCTGACGGCTGCTCTTTGACTGCCTTTCATATTGAAATGATTTTGTAATATTTTCTACAGAGAATAGAAAGGTATCTCAGTCCCTCCTTTAGCATAGTTGATTGAAACTTTTTTTATTGTTCCTGGTTGACATGAATACAGGTGTGGCTGAAAATGTAGGCATATCCTCCTGCTTCCAGTGTGGGCCCTACAAACGCAGGAACATGCTGTCTTAACACTGGGGACATGTTCACGTTTTGGTGTGACCTCTGACCCTGCACTTTTGGGTACCGGCGGGGCAGAGAGCCCAAGCAGCAGGAGGTGGCCCAGAAGCCTTTCTACACCAGCATGGCCAGCAGTAACTTTGTGCACATGCAAATGACCACAGCCCCATAATTTTAGCTCACTGAACCCAAACTGAATCTATCCCCAACTCAGTTTCCCCTGGCAGGATCCCCCAGATGCCCGTTGCCCCTCTAACACCAGCCTAGCAGAGGGAAAGTATGTAGGCGGGCAAGTCAGAATGGAAAGAGACAGTGGTCTTAATCCATTGTGGCTAAAATATCTCACTTTTGCAAATTTTACAAAAACTTAAATGGCTTTCCAGGGCTTTGGCTAGAACCTGTGTAGCTCAACAGCCACACGGGCAGAAGTGTGTCATCAAGGTCACTGTGAGTGTCCCTCGAGGGGTGAAGTGCAAAGTGGGGACCGCGCTCTCACTCTGTCCTTAGCAGAGCGCGAGGAGGACCTGAGTCTACTCAAAACTAGTTCTCCGCCAAAATTTAGTTGGTGATTCTTCCCATCAGCTGGTGAAATCGGACATGATCCAGTGGTTTGTTCAGAAAATTCAATTGGTGGCATTTCCAATGTGATTTTTAGGGAGTATGGACTGATTGAGTTAAAATAATAATATGAAATATGCATAATATAGGAAGGGTAAGACTAATTTGCTCTAAATCCTTCCTACTAATGGTAATGTTCCTTCCCATTAGACGGGATGCACTCGTGGTTTTAATTTTGATTTTCCCACTTTCTCTCAGGCTTCATCTTTTTTCTTTCTTCTGCGTGATTCCCTGCTTCTCTCCAGGGTGCTCGTAGCAATGGTTTCGGTCCGGAAGTACATTCTGAGAGAATGAGCTCTTCCTCTGTGTTTTTGATAGATGGAGACAAGCGTGGGTCAGGGTAGGTCCAGGTGCTGCGGTTTGGGACAAGCTTCTCTGCAGAGACAGTGGCTTAGCCGTGGCTCCTGTAACAGAACTCACAGACTGGGTGCCTTAAACCACCAGAATTTATTTCTCACAGATCAGAGGCTGGGAGGTCTGAGATCAGGGAGCCGGCGTGGTCAGGTGCCGCTGAGGGCGCCCTGCCTGGCTAGCCCGCCGCTGCCTTCCAGCTGTGACCTCAGGTGGCAGAGAGAGGGAGGGAGAGATTAGGGGAAGGGGAGGGAGAGATGAAGTCTCCCCCTCAGGGCCCTGATCCCATCGGAGGGCTGCACCCTCCCGACCGGCTCACCCCCTGCAGGCCCCGCCTCCAAACATCATGGTTCTGGGGATTAGGGTAGCAACACGTGAATTTGGGGGGGATGTGAACATTCAGTCCATAGCAGATAGGTGGGCAGTACAGGGACACTTGCGTCCCCTGGGCTCCCGGATCTTTGCGCTCACAGCTGGGGCTCGTCTCTGCATCCCATGACTGTCCCTTTGGCAACCTTCTGTGTTTTTCCTTTTCCGCTCAGGTCTGCCTATGATGTATATTCTGATTGCCCTTAGATAGGCTGCTAGTAGGCATTGGGTTTCATTGGCTGCTGGCATTTGGTTGAACTTGTGGGAAGCACAGGGTTACTTGGAAATGCTGAAGCTCTTCCTGGCGTGTGGCCCCCTATGGAATCCGTTTATATTTTCTTGCCATTTCAGCAATTAAGCTTCCCTTAGACCAGATGAGAGATAGGCTACTTTGAAATCTTTTCGTGAGAGCCTCCAGGAGGGAGGAGGAGGGGACCCACTTCCTACAAGAACAAAAAAACGCCTCTCCGGGCTTATCCTGCCTCTGAGTCCTTCCATTCAGGAATTGAAGTTGCAGGAGGAAGAGCACATTCTTCCTATCAGGGACCTTCTTTGATTCTCTCACGCCCCTTAAGATAATTTTGACAAATTATGGACCCTCTTGCACATTTTAAAATTCATTACTGAAATGTTTAATCACAAGTTCATACAGTGTCAAAGAGTGTAATTTATGGCACATTTAAATTGAACTTTTAAAATGAAGCTGTGACCTCACTATAAATGTGTCTGTAGCAATATTACATCCACCATCCTCTGTTCTTAAAAGCACACAAATCTCTTCCTTGGAAACTAGATTTTTCCTTATTCCCTTTCCTCTTTGAAATCGTATTTCCACTCCACTTCCTTTTCAGAATTTAATCCAATGTAGTATACTTTTATATTTACACATATTTTATTGGTTACCCTTTCATAGACATATGCAATAAAAATTTTGAAAATTCCCATTGTTTTGTTCCATAATCTTCTTATTCAAGAACTTTGTCTAAATTTAAATTCCTTTCATTACAATTTTGGCTCAGCCTAGAAGTCGCAAAAAGGGGAAGATAAATATTCTGCAACCTTAGAATTCTAAGGGCCAAAATTTTCTTTTGTATTATCATTACAGTTATTTTTCATAAGCAAATGATCGAAGACAACCCACATAAATTATACTTTTTGTAATTATTATCTATTGAAAATAAGATCATGTTAGGAATGCACTTCTTAGTGTGGTGCGTGGTGGAGGTTTACGGTGTACAGATCAAATGAGGGGACACAAGTATTTAAAATTATTCCTTTGTTTGACACCCCAGAGATGGTTACAACACCTCTGAAAAATGCACAGCACCAGTGGGGCTGGGGGGGCAGGTGTACCTTTCTTTGGTTAAGTGGGAGACATGCTACTGACCAAGGGAAGTGGGAGGTGGAAGGTGTCCAAAGACCTCACTAAGGAGCCCCTGTAAGAAGGCTGCTTTTAGGAAAGTGTAGATATGGAAGCTGAGTGCCCGGAAATTGATTTCCTTAAAACTGAGTTTGCATATCTTGTGAAAAGTCATCTGTACTCCGAAAAGTAGGTGTGTCCACTTGAAAAGCTGCAGCATACAGTTCTTCATATAGTCCAAGGGCATTTCCCTGGAATAGTGGGGCGAAGGAGGCAGTAGGAGGCGACAGCAGGGATGACGACAGACACCCTCTGGGATGATGGGGTGGAACGCCTCTTTTTAGACGAGTTTTAATCATTATGAATGCGAATCTAGTTATATTTTGATTACAATTAAAACCTCATTGGATTTCTGTTGCCAAATATTCTTTGCTTTTTAAAAAGTAAATGACTTTTAAATTAATTTATTTAAATCTGGAGAGATAACTGCAGTTATAAATCTCAGCCTCAGTGGCTGAGGCAGGAGGCCTTACTACTTATGAAATGTTGCAGATTATCACTTATAAATGAGAGAAGAAAATACGGAGGGACCTCCCAAATGAAATGTATTTCTAGGTTAATTTATATTGACGGATGTCCCTCACTTAAAATGGTTCCTCGAATCAGGTCATGGTTTACTTCAAAAGCCTTAGATACATGAGAATTCTCAATGATTTCATGTACATATTTCAATCAATGTTTTCAATTTAGAAATTTATTTATATTTATTATTGAGCTTATATTAATAAATAGATGAAATGTATAACGTATAAAATCTTTTAAATTTATATTTATTATTTTTATTCTCTAAAAAGAATATGGAAATCAATAGAAATCAATAGATATCTTTTACAATAGAAGTTAGAATAAAGATCTCACATTTTCACAGGCACACGTGAAACAATTCACGGCAATAACAAAGGCCATGGGCACACCAACAACAGGGAGGTAGGGCCAGTATCTAAATAAGACTTTTGAAAACAGACAGGAAGTTGTGCAAAAAACTGCTGTCACAAGTCAGGTTTATACATCTGATAATTGTGTATGAAACTGAGCTTATTTACTGATATAAAAGAACAGAACAGCCTGTATAGTTTTATTTAAAGCCTTTGGTATTATTAAATTGAGAGGAAGTCTACACTACATTATACATTTATAATAAACTTAGATTGATAATTTAAATTTTTTAGTTTATTTGTTCAGTTTATTTCCAATTTAGCAAATATACCCTGCTATTTAAAAAAATCAAAACTTTCTAGCCTACGCTTCAGAAAAGTGAAAACGAGGGAATGCTTACAGTCAACCAACTATTTGCGTTCCGTTGCTGGGCAGGAGACCGGGTGTTTTTAACGCCCCCTGGAGGCCTGTAGCAAAGGCCTGAGACGCTGTGTGCCTGTGTGTCCTTGCAGCCCGGGCGGTCAGCAGCTCTGGGGGTCAGTGATGTCCCACCTGGCTTTCGGTTCAACATGGAAACGCCTTCCGTCTGTCCGTTGGCCACGCAGCCGACTTGCCCAGGAGAGGTGGTGATGCCGGGGCCTTGCCCAGGGCTCGGAAGTGGGCGTGGGGAAAGGCAGGACTAGGGGACAAAGGGCAGGAGCGGGTGGGAGGTGAAGGAGGAAGGGGAGTGGGAAGGAAAGGGTGTAAGAGAGGACACAGAGGAGCTGGGAAGGGTAGGGGGGTGGGGGGTAGGGGGTAGGGCCCCTCCCCAGCCTGCAGCCCGCCAGCCACCTAAGGCTATTTGGGGAACTTTCCCAAACACAGGAGCCCTGTGGGTCTGCTCTCAGAACTCAGGCAGCCAACTGTTCTGGGAACAGCCTGGAAATTTCACAAGAGAGCTGAGTTCTCAAGAGATTGACAGTTGGACCAGAAGATCAAAGGTTTGGTGCGGTGGGGCTAATTTTCAGAAAGCCTTCCAAATCATGAAGCTTTCCCTCCTTGTTATGGCAGTTCAGACATGCGAAAATAGCAGTTCGAGGCACTTGGAAGCAGCTTTCTTCTCTGTTCATAACATCTCACGAATGTCAGTCCTCCCCAAACCCATGGAAACAACGCAGGCGCCCAGGATGATTACCCCCAAATCACTGATAAAAGGAGAGGGAAGTCCAGAAACATGCCGTGATTTGCTGGGCTTGCCAAGGAGGGAGCACGTGGTCGCACTACAGGCGTTACCGCCCTCAGACGGACTGCGTGGGCGGGCGGCGGAGGCGCTGCGGTCGGAGGGCGCGGGGATGAAACCCTAGAGCCGCGCGAGGTGCCGCCTGCGCAGAGGGACCCACCAAACCGCCGAGCGGATCTATGGCTGTGCTCGAGACCCCCCAGATCAGGGAAGTCCGCCACAGACGGGGTGTGGAAAAGTACCCATGGAAACTCATGGCAGCTCTCTTTTATTTTGTTTGTCTTTTCAGCAGGCGATGTAGATAATGCAAACACTGGTTAGCAGTCCCTACGGACCAGGAGATGCTTAGCATTTATATGGAAGTTAAGGTCCGCCAGCAAGAACCCATTTTCCCCAACATCTTGTAAATCACTTCTTCGGCTGCTGCGGCCGACTGAGGGCGGGGCCCCCGGAAACCTTGCACTTGCACCCAGGCCTCCTGGCTCGGGGTGCCTGCACTTTGGGTCAGGCCTCGCAGCCACACCTGGGACTTATTAGTCCAGGAAGTCAAGGAGTCGCTGTGGGTTTTTATTATAGTTAAACTGATCTGGATTTGAAAGGCATTAAATATCTTCCGATTTCTTTCCTTTCCTTCAATTGCACAAGAATGTTTTAATTGGATATTGTAACCCAAAACGTCCCCCCTCTGCACTGATTACCTGGAGATCTGTTTTCAACCCTTGAAGATCCCCAAATGCAGGCCTTCCCCTTAGAAGTCCTGCGGGCTGGATCTTTAAGCCTGTACATACCCATGAGCCCAGGATTTCCTGCTTGAAGTATTCTGGCCTCAGTCATCCACCCAGTTTAGCTGCCCCTGTCATTCACTTATTCAGAGAGTAGCCAGGCCCTGCTTTCCTCCTGCGACTTGTGGATAACGTCATCTGTACCCAAATAAGTGAAAATGAAAATTCAGGGTATTTAAAGATAATTCCCTCCGGGGCAGCCTATCGCCTTCCCATCGTAATTTACGCAGCTCAAACTTGATACATGACGCGCATTCTGAGGATGACCGGCCAACTACTGCGGCAGCGCTTCCATAACAAAAGAGCAGAACAGGACAGCCGGGGTCACAGCCACCTGAATCTCACTTTTAGGGAACACCAGTGCCATTATCAGCTCACACTGCAATTAAGTTAAGATGGCTTTTCCAGAAGGAGTTAGCATTCAGCCCTAGGAAATTTACTAGGGAGACTTCCAAAAGTGACATGTGTTTCTCCTCACTTACCCCACTCATAATTCCAATTAGGGACACGCTGATTAGCCCCAGAATACACTTTCTAGGAGAATCTTATTTCCATTATCCTGACTAATTTCATGAACTCAGAGAAAAGGGAAAAGCTTATAATTCATTATGGCAAATTATGTGCAGCTAAACCTCTGACAGTCTGTATCTATAAAAAGATACGAGACTGACCATTATTTACTTTTTTCTGGAAGGATGGGGGAGCTCTGAATTCAGAGATGAATGAACTTGCTGCTTCAGGATATCCTTGTAGATATAGTCCATTCAAGTAGAAAAAAATGCTAAATATCTGGCTGAATTTTCTAAGCGTGTTAGGGCATTTATTACAAAACCATTTAAGAAGAAAACGGTGGCCATAATTTATCAGAGCACATTTATATGAAAGTGATAAAATACAGTAGTGGTATTGCAAAGCCAAGATCAAACAGAATAGATGAAAAAACAGATTTCCCTAAAGGTAAGTGGTGTCACCATGTCAGTCTTGAACCACCATCTGTATTTCTTCTCTACCAGCATGACTATGACCACGACCCCTCAATGAAATCCTTACTTCCTCTCATGCACCTTGTCAAGCCACTTTCTCATAGCTCCCACAGTGATTAAAAAAAATTGGATCATGTTACCCCTGCTTGTTTGAAACGTCAAAATTCCCATAAAATACAGATTCTCTGAGATCTCACTTCTTGTCATGTCTCTCTTAATCATTATTCTTACACCATCACTGACCAATTTTCTGCACCTGTGAAGCCTTCCTGCCTCAGGACCTTTGCACACCTGAAGCCCAGTGCCTGGAGTTCTCTTTCCCCCACATTGAAACAGCTTCTCTCTTCCCAGTGATCAGGGCACAGACTTCTGAGGCATCTCATCAAAGGTAGACCACAAATTTCTTCCCCACACTATCTGGTCTCATTTTCCTCATAAGACTTCCACTCCCTGAAATTATCTTGTGTACATGTTTAATGGCTTTCGTCTCCGCTAGAAGAGAAACTCAGAGACAGGAACCCGTCTGCTCTGCCCACTGTTGCACTGCCAACGCCTTGACATATATGAAGACAATGCAGCCTTGCAAATCGAGATTCCAAATGATGTAGACTTTTAGGGGTCAAAAGTGGACAGGATCGCACAGTGATCAAGATTGCAGGAAGTCAAGGTGCTTGTTGCAGCCAGACGGAATCAGGGATGGCTGAGAAGCAGATGTGAGATTATGGGCAGTGTGGTATCACAGAAAGAGCATGAACCTAGAAACTGATCTGAGCTCAAATCCCAGCCCACCGCTTACTAGCCGTGTGTGAGGTGCCAGGACTTTAGTGAGGCCTACTTTCCTTACGTATAAGGAACAGAAGACCAGCAGAAACGATTTCACAGTGTTGCAAAGATTAAATGACATAATGCTTGGAAAGTGAGGGGTCTGCGCTTCGCCATGTGGACTGTTGGTGGCGGGAAGTCATTCGACAGACGCCGTTTGTCACCTGCCCTATAGTTATATTCCTTGCTTACTTGATGACAGCCCTAATGTCACCAGGGTGGTCATGCCCAGATAGGCCCAGGTGACGAATCACATTTGATCCACGACAATTGTCAGTAACCTGTTCCCTACTTTCCTGGTCCCCTTTGCAGCTGCAGGTGTTCCTATGACCCAGTTCCGGATGCTGAAACTCAGGGGAAGCTGGCTGTGTGTGAGGGGCAGAGGCGAGTTCCTGGGGAAGTTTCTACCTCCCCGGCACAGGACAGACAGTGGCGGTGCTGCGTACCCCCTGCTTCCTGCTGTGAATGTGAAGTGGTGAAGGAGCCATCCTACGGCCTACAGAAAGACTGGCCATGTTTGAGCCACTGAGCCGGTGCCAGAAGCCACTTGCCTCAACGAGAAAGCAATCCCATACTGACTTGAGGCACCGCTGGCTTACCTGCTGCTGAAGCATTCCTAACGGAGGCAGGTGCGTGCACGTGTGTGGGGGTGTGTGTGCGGCATTCGACGCGGTGAGAGCTGGCTGGCCCCATGTGCGCATTCACCACGTGAAAGCAGGTGTGTGCTGCCAGTTTCTCTGAGGTCAGACTTCAATCATGGGAGGGATTAGGAATCTGGATTTTAAATTTCATTAATTAAATCTGATGCTCAGGTTCCCAGTCCCCTCAAAACACTGGCCCTATTTTATCGCGGAAAACAACAGCATGTGCGTGTATCCAAAGCCAAGTTTAAAAAGAAATCTGCTTTTCATTTGCCATGTTAACCTCACTTGATTTCCTTTTATAAAAACAAACTATATTCTGTTTACAGTTTGGGATATTTGAGTAAAGAACAAGCAGCATTTATAAAAAGCTGCATTTTAAACAACTTATTTTAGGTTTAAAAAATTTAAAGCGTTTTTGAAGAAAATGGCTTGTAATCAAACTGATACAGATTCAAAAGGTTTGATTGTACCGTGCTCTCTACAAAATACAGCGTGCTATTTGGGATATATTCTTGGAGGCTAGAATTTTTAAATACTACTACTGTTAATTGGCATGATAATAACTAAGAGTCACATAGTGTTACTATGAGCCAGTAACACTTTATCTGTATTAACTCAGTCTTGTCATTAACTCCGCAGACTTGGTACCATTATTATTATCACCCCCATTTTATGGCTGTGGACCCTGAGTCACAGGGATGTTGACTAATTTGCTCCAGCAGAGCTAAACTTTGAACCACGGGATCCTGGCTGTGGACTCTGCTCCCTTGTCCACTGCACTCTGATGCCCCCGGGATATAAAATCATTATATTTATGAGCAAATGCAATATTGATCATTGTGTTTCCTATGCACGCAGTCATGTCATTAACTTGCACTGAGCTATGTTTCTTAGCACATCGCCTGCTCACTCCTTCATCTGGGTTTTTAAAGGTATTTCCCCGCTCAGCCTCCAACCCTAAGAGGTGATCTGAAAATGATTGCGAGGTTTTAAGCCACTGAGTTTTCGGGTGAGTCATCATGCAGCAGTGGGTAACTGGAGCAGCTCTCTATTTTTTCAGGCTAATGAAACAACATGTTCTAAGTCACCAGCTGTGTTCTTAGTCTTTTGTGAGCCTTCCTTCCCACTCATTCCACAAATTTAACCGGTTTTCTAATTCCCGCCCATCTCACCTCCTGAGTTTTTGTTGCATATTCCCTCTTCCCATGTCCCCACTTCCCTGCCTTGGTGAGCATGTAGTGAGGTACATGGTGGTGACCTGATGAATATTCTAATTCTAGGCATCACCTCCCAGCCTGACTGCATCCACCCCCATGATGGGTGATGGCGGCCTTATTCAAACACAGGTCTGACCATGGCACTGTCTGGCTTGTCATCCTCTGTGTTAAAGATAATGTCTTCTTATGCAGAGATACTCCGTATGCAAGGTCTCCCCAAAACGGCCTTCCCAGCCTCACCTGGCTGGGTACCTAGGCCCCCTGCGTTCTAGCCTCTTCAGCTATTCCTCTCATCCATGTAAGCATCTTCTATGCTCTGTGCCTTTTGCCCACGAGCCTTCTTCCTAGGATGTCTTTTTTGCTGTCCAACAAACTCCTATTTATCCTTCAAAACCCAGATTATATATCACTACTTCGAGGAACTTTCTTGGAACATCCCCTTGTTACCCAGGAGAGCTACTTTTTTCTCCGCTCTAAATACACCTTGCAAAGCCTCTCTTGTTTCATTAGAATTACTTTCTTTGACTCTTCCATCAAGCTGAGAAACCTCTAGCATTAGGACTGCGTGCTAGATTTGGTAATAGGTTTTGGTGATTCTGAGAACTACAAGCTGTGGGCAGCTACCCACCCCTCCATTCACCGATCTGCTTGTTCATTTATTTCTTCATCAATTAGGAGTGATCAACCTATTCCCAAGGAAGGAGAGAGCCTGTAACCTTTCTAACTTGACTTAGAAAAATCTGAGAACTAAAGCCTTTATCTTCGGCCCGGAGAGCTCATAGGATGTTTTGGGAACAACTTCAACAGCAAAAATAAAACACATGTTTCCAAAGTTAAGCACAGTAACAGCCATTTAGCATATATTGCAATACTTTACTGTTGCAAGAATACTAGGTTGTAGTACTAGAATGCAGATTTTGTTGTTGAGTAAGCTGAAACTCAGAGATTAAATAACTTGCCCGAGTCTGAAGTCAGTAAATGGCATTGTTATTTCGGATCCAAGTCTGTTTGGTTCTGAAGTTCATTTTCTTTCCATATTAGGCCATCTTTTCTTCTGTTTAGCATCAGCGGTCTCCCTAGCCCTTGCTACACTGTCACCACTTCCAGATCCCCTGGGGTCTGCCTCCCAAAGTGTCTGGGAGGTGGGACATTCCTGGCAGCCTCCTGCCCAGCTCCCAAGCTTCAGGTCCCCCCCTGCCCGGTGAGCTGTACTTTTCTCTTCCACCTTCAGGTATTTGGAGCCGGTCAGGGTTGAGCTGTGTGAGGCTGTCCAGAGAGAACCTGATTAGTCGAGCAGAGACGGACTCGGGAAGCCCTAACGGGAGCGAGGCCTGGGACCGGGGCGTGTGGGAGGCGGGCACAGTGAGGGCTGGGGTGTGCCTGCGGCAGCCGCTGGGGCTCTCGGTGTCCGCATGGGTGTGAGAGCGCAAGCACAGGGCCGAGCACAGGGCCGTCTGCAGCAGGAGCCTCTGTGGCCGGAGGACTCTGCCTTCCCCTGGCGTCCCCATGGTCTGCCGGCCACGGGCACCTTGGTGCCCATGTGGCTGCCCTGTGGACGTGCGGCCCCATCTGTGTGCAGGTTTCTCCACGTGGGGGGTGGGGGGCAGTGCTGGGGAAGAGCTAACTCCTAAGCCGCTTCTCCAGACTTCCATCCAGGGCCCATGACTCAAAGTGAAGGTGAGTTAGAAGCATAAAGGAACTAGCTATTGATACTTAGCTGGGAGGCACAGGAGAGCCCGAGAATGGAAGGGACCATCCGCCATGCCCCTTCTGCTCCTCTTCGGAGTGCTCTCGTCTCCACCTCGTCACTCACCTGCCAGGAGAACTATTTCTCACTTTGCCTGTGCGTCATCACGTTGAATGATTGTTTCTCTCAGCCTCTAAACACTTCCGTGTCTTTGCTGTATCGTCAGGAGAGGGCTGGCCTCAGGGACATCTGGGCGGGGGGCGCAGGTAGCCAGGCCTGCGCCACCACGTGGCATCGTCCCGCCCGTACCCACCCGCCCCCTCGCCCCCAGCCTCAGGCTGACATCCCAGAGGAGATAAAAGACAACAGCTGGCTGCGTGGTGGGACTGACATGCAGCACTCAATGAACGCAGCTCGCTGGATTGTGGGGTCAAGTCGTTTTTGTCTTTATCAAAGTAACAGTCACAGAATTGTTGGGCTACGTGAGAAAAAGGGCAGAGGGTGAGCATGACACCATTTAATGTGAGCTCCTGCAGACACCCAAATCAGACTTCACCTTCTCCTAACACTTTAACCAGCGTCTGGTTCCTGAACTGGAAATGCTCTGACTTCACGTTTCCGTGGCTTTGGGATGACAAGCGGAGGTGTGTCTGAGGGCGAAGAGAAGGAGGGACCCAACAAGCCTGAGAGATATTGACAGGTTTGTATTCCTCTGCTGAACGAAGCGGTGGGCAGCAGGGAGAGGCTTCCTCTTAGCTGGGAATAGGGGAAACAGGTTTGCCATCTGCGTGAGTGAGGCAGAGACCGTCTGTGAACATGTGACATGTTTGGGACCACACAAAGCTCCATCTGAGGTCACCTGGGTGTAATTTGAGCAGGCGGTTCTAGAAGGTGATTTTAATTTAGTAATTGGACCCCAATTATATGGTCTTTTCCGTGGAGAAGCAGTTGCGTGCATAGAAGACTGCTCGGTCTGAAAAAACAGGAGCTGGGCTTGGGGACAGGATACAGGGGCACCCGTGCTCACCACCGAGGGGTGTCACAGGGCCATGATTCTTCGCCCACAGCCCCATCTGTAGCATGTATATGAAATTTTGCTTAAGCTCGTACATATTTCCATTTGTTTTTTATTCTCTGCTCACTAAGTGGGATTTTCTTTGTGAGCTACTCTGCTGGAGAAGGTGGTGCCCTGGGTGGGGAAATAATCACTGTAGACCCGGAAAGAGAATCTCACAAAGTAGGCGGAGGAAGGGGCAGGCTGATTGGATTGATGACCTTCAACCTTGGTTAGTCTGAGAGGGGCTTCCCAGGACTGATGGCGATGGCGGGACACGGACAAGGTAAGGGCCAGATGCAGCCTCACCTGTGAGCCTGCAGGTGGCCAGGAAGCTGGCCTTCCTCTGGAGAGCACGCTGCTGGTAGCCACGCCGGGCACTTAGCCCTGCGGCACATCGCTTAGGAGCAGCACACACAGAACGGGAGAGAGCTTACCAGTAGACGCTTACTTCCAGCCTCTGTCCGTCCCCGACGCTGCAACGGACTCGGCTTGGCCCAGTTCAGGCCGTTCCTTTTCCCCAGGCGGCCACTGTGTGCTGACTTGCTTGAATAGTTTTTGAGATGTTGCGATGAGGGTTGACAGGAAGAGGTGAGGAGGGACAAGAAGACACGGTCTGTGGGGATGTTAGAGGTGACCGGCGGAGGCCAGGGGGAGCGAGGGAGGTGGACTGGAGAGATTTAAGAAGGGCTGTGTGTCAAGTGCTGGGGGTTTGCGGAAGCCAAGCAAAAGGTTTGTTGCTGTTCTGACATCATTTTGGTGAGTAGGATGGAAGGCATTCTTTTAAACTCAACACCTGTGTAGATCAAAGCAACTGGAATATAGCTTTAGGGAGATCCCACGTACATTTAACTGCTTATTATTCTAAATTACCCTCAGTCAGGGCCGGTTGGCTCGTTGCTTCAGGTGCCACGCATTAACTGGGCTGCTGTCCGGAGCTGCAGACTCGTCCACCACCTGCTTGTTTTCACCTGGTATCCCTTCAGCATCCGAGGCTCCGAAGGGCTCGCCATGGACCTTCCAAACTTCCTTTCTCAGTGATGCTACTGTTTTACGCCCAGATTTCTAACCCAAACCCAGGGAGTCTACCTCGACTCTTCCTTCTCTGCTGTCTGCCTCCCAATTTGTCTGTCCTAATTGCTAAGCGCTTTGAAAATTTTCTCACTCGTCTCCACCCGCTGCCATGTCCCCAATCGCCTCTCCTGTGGGGGGGCTGGCGTCCTGTCTCCAGATGCCCCCGCCCCTCCCTATGCGTGTTCCTGGGCAGGCTGTGCCTTTCCTGGAGAGCTCTCTCTAAATCCTGGTCTAGGGTTCCTTTATGCTTTGTATGCATATTTGTTCCTATTTACTTTTCCTGAGTACTACATTTACTCTCTACTCTAATTTTCCCCAACTTTTTAAAGAACAGCAATAAGTCAATGTTTTTATCTCTTTGTTTCCCCTGCAAAGATCTTCCTCCAGGCAATTTCTGCATCGCTGCTGGACTGGCCAGCCTGTCACCTGGGGCTTCCTATTACATCTGCTTGCAGTGGACTCACAATTTTCTGAATCCCAGGGCTTCCTCTTTTTTTGGTTTATTCCTGCAACTGATAGCCTATGAAAGCCTATGAATGTGAGATCCAATTTCACAGTCTTTTCATGTCTTAAAATATATTTATTCTGTCCTCATGTTGATTGATAGTTTGGTTATAAAATTCCAGGCTGAATAATTCACAATAGCCAAGACATGGAAACATCCTAAGTGCCCATGAATGGATGAATGGGTGTGGAAGATGTGGCGTGTAAACACACACACACACTGGAATATCACTCAGCCATGAAAAAGAAGGGAATCCTGCCTTTTGTGACAACATGGGTTGGCCTTGAGGGCATTATACTAAATGAAATATGTCACAGAAAAAGACAAATGCTTTCTGCTATTATTTATATGTGGAATCCTAAAAAGCTGAACTCATAGAGATAGACAGTGGAATTATGGTTGCAGGGGTTGAGGTGCCGGGGAAATGGGAAGATGTTAGTCAAATGGCACAAACACCCCACTACTAAGGATGAATGGATTCTGGGATGTACAGTGTGGTGATGACAGTTAACAATATTGTTTTATATATTATTTTTCTGATGACGTTTCCTCTTCCTCTGTCCTCGCTTCTCAGAACCTCCATTCAGGGGGCATCAGACCTTCTGCGTTCACCTCTTATCTTTTCCCACAGTCTCCCATTTCTTTTTCTTTTCACTCCAAGTTCCAGGAATCAAACGAGATGATATCTTCCTACCCTTCTTTTTAAGTTTTATTTTGAGAATTTGGTGTTCAGGCCAACCGGGTGCTCTCTTAGCTCCCACGTCAGTGAAACCGAAGCTCTGCTGTGCCTGCACCGCTTCCCGGCGCCTGGGGGCGTCTGTGGCTCCTGCCGCCTGGCTTTCCCTCCCATTTGCAGTCCTGTTGTCCACCTTTGTGTTCGGCACAGGAAAATTTCGGCACTGAACAGTATTTTGTAAACTGCTGTGAGACACCATCTCTTTAGGGATCTCGTGAGGGGCTTGGCGGCATTAAGGGGGAGCAGGACTGCTATAAACATGGCTGCTCTCAGACCCGTGTACACCCAGCTCTTCATGGAAGAATCCCCTATATTATTTTTGCCTCCTATTTGGGGGTTAAAGTGACTCCTTTTATAGAGTGAAGAACCTGTTTGCAAATCAAATCACCCCTCCTGACATTTTTTTTCTTTGCCACACATACATTTCTTGAATCAGGTTTGGTGAAATGGGTGAGGTGAAAACAGAAAGAGCAGCAGAAAACGTCATGGCCACTTTCTCTGTGACCTGGGTTAGCGACGGGTGGCTTCCAGGGCACAGCGCAGCGCTCAGCAGAGCCGGATGGTTCTGTTCCAGCCTGGGTCAGAATGAGTGCAGTGAATCGGTGATTTTAGCTGCATTGAGAGAAAAGAGCTGCACTTTGTGCTACAGACGTACTTTGTCGATGAGCCAACAGGCTCAGGGAGTCTTGCCAGGGCTCCGCACCCAGTAAACGCCCTGTCTTTACAAGTCCTCCTCCCCAACTCTCCTCGCACACCCCACTGCCTAAATTAGGTCCCTTCTCTTTGCCATTTCTAAGGCAGTAGCAGGAGAGTGTGGCGGTGGAGAGCCTAAGCTTGAACTCCCACCCTTGGCTTGGTGATCTGCTCTTTCTCCGCGCCCTGGGAAGTCACAGTGCCGGGCTAGGTCTGCCTGCACCTCTCCACCTTGCCCTCTTCCCAGCTGCCTGGCCTCTGTAGATTTGTCCCCCCACCCCCTGCCGGCTTGCTTGGTCTGGAGGTTCTGGTGGGTTTCAGCTAAGTCAGAGCAAGGGAGAGACTGAGGGATGGGGTATATACGCCCCCGCTCCCTCCCTCGGACGGCCCCAGGCTGGCTGTGCCCCTCTGCAGGGGGTCCTGCCCCATGACCCTTTCTGGCTCTGGCCGTCACTGACCCCTTCCCCAGGCTTAGGGACAGAAATGGCCCCATGATGACCAGCACCCCCACCTCCTGTGGTTCCCTTGTGCCTGCCCACACTCTGGGAAGTAGCACTTTCATTTAAACCTCTTCCAATCATCCCATTTTTGAGTGCTCCACTGGTGTCCCGCTGGGACCCATAAAGATATCTGTGCACCTCCGTTTCTTTGTATGTTGCTCAAAATGGGTGTAAGAATACTCTTTGCCTCATACAAATGCTGTGGGCATTAAGTGCACCTAAAGCCCCGTAACACCGGGCGCGGGGCAGCGGGCAGCCACACCAGTCCCCGGAGGCGAGGTCGGATCCCGCCCGGGACTGCCGCTCCACGCTCCGTTTTCCTCGTCTTCATGCGTGTTGGCGGCTCCGGCATTATCCTGCGGTGGGAAATACGTATTCCTCACTCTTTTCTTCTCTGTCTCATGTTTTATCCTTACAACCAACTAATACGTTTATTAAAAGGTGATTCGTAGAACCAGTAGGTAACGCTAAAGGATCGGTTATTAATAGACAGGCTGAAAGAGATTATGGCTTGACTATAGGTGTGAGTTCCTACGGTTAATACAAGTCACAGACAAAGAATGTAAAAATGTAAAACTGAGTTCTTACAGTGGACGGGACACTGGCCTCTGGCCCACAGGTTTTAGCCTCACTCAGTAAGTGAGTTAATATATTCTCCCTACAGGGAGATAAGAACAGAAAGTCTCTTTACAAATAGAATAAACCCAAATCTGCTTACAACTGTAGAGTTCTGTCAGGAGTTAGCAAGACGAGCTAGTTGACCTTAGCTTTCCTAGTCTTTAATTCCATGATTGATCTTGACGTGAAGAGAAGCAACAGAGAAGCCCCCAGGGGCGGCTCAGTCACCAGGGCCTGACACCGTGAAGTTTAGTCTCTGTTCAGCTAAATGCAGAGCCTTGCTAAGGGAAGAGTGGAACAACATCTCGGGAACAGATGTAAGAAGGACTCTTTTCTTTTTGAGTAAAAATGTGATTACTGTAGGCCACGAGGACACCATGCTGGCTAACGGAAACCAGATGGTCTGGTAAGGAAAGCCATGGATAAATATGAATTATTTTCAGCTGAATGACCTTCAATTATCTTCCTTAATGTTGAACCTTGGTTCTCTGCCATAACCGTCCTTCAGGTACCTAGAGAAGAGAACGACAAAGGGGCGCCATTATTCTGTGATTTATGGAGGACATGAACAGGGGTCGTCGATGGTATGTGAGGGAGAAGGTGGGGTATTGAGAGCAGGAGTGTGTGAGACATTGCGAATTGACTCAAGATCAAGAATAAAGACACAGGAAGTAGAGATCTGGGCAGAGGCCCAGCTAGGAGCCGGGAGCCCTGGGTTCCAGCCTTCGTCTGGTGACGGACCCCCCGTAACATGTCGGATCGACTCAAAACACATTTGTTATGAATTCTGTCTCCTGGCTTCATAATGCCAAGGTCCTCCAGCCATTGCAAAAAGGGACTGAATCCTGAGATGCGTTGGTGAGACGACCACCACCCCTCACACCAGCCCCGCAGGCCTCGTGTCTCTCCGAGGCCCCGAGTCGAGCATCTCGAGGACGCCGGAACGAGCAGGCATCTCCCCAGCTGGGGCTCGCTCTTCACCAGCTTCCCTTTACCAGACCACTCTTTTCATTTTAACAACGTCATTCTGACAACCATGCCTTTTTCTGTAAAAAGGGGGTGGTGATGGTATGGAGGCAGGAACTCTTCATAGTAAGAAAACTATGTATGGAAAATAGAATCTTTTAGGGAAGATTCACTTGTGGAGTCACTTTATCTCTTTCCCTGGATTTTGCTAAATTTTTTCTCAGCAATTACAACACATGCAACAACATCTCCACCTACATAGCTTATGAAACTCACACTTCTCATTAACAAAGTTTAATTCATCTTTTTTTTAACTCCCCTTGAATCTGCCTCCCTATCTCTCTCCTTCCACTTAAAAACAATTTCTCTTTATCTGATGTGTTTCTTTAACAGATTCAGAAGTTCTCTGCAAGTCCAAGTTTGGTAATGCCTCCTCCTCTCTATTAAATTTACTGATTCAGGTACAATAACTATCAAGAGACCAGAGAGGATTTATTGTACGGTCTTTGAGTGAGGCCTCTGGCTGATATGAGCTCTGGGATGGAAAGACCGGGACCCACTTTCACCTTGCCAACAAACATCTCCATCAATTTTCTCTTCTGCCTTCTAGGTAATAATTTCTTTCCCTCTGGATATTTCCTGAAAACACACAAACATGCTATTATTTCTTCCATCTTAAAAACTGCCTCCCCCACTCCAAATAGAAAGAAAACTTAAAAAGAGACACAGACAAAAAGAACCGTGTTAGCTTCCTAGCACTGCCACGACACAGCGCCGTGGACTGGGTGGTTCAAGCAACAGAGTTATTTTCTCACAATTCTGGAATTTCTCACCATGGTCAAGTCCAAGCTCAAGGCACTCATGGGCCTGGCTTCTCCTGAGGTCTGTCTCCTTGGTAACCTGCCCACTGTGCCCTCCCATGTCGTCCCCGCGTGTGTGTCTATGTGCATACCAGGGTCCGTGTGTCCTGGTCTCTTGTACGGACACGTGTCCTGTTGGATCAGGGCCGCTCGAACCCCTCCTTGCTGAAGGTGTTTGTTAAGATTTATATTGGTGTCATAACAACACCCCAATTTACTGCCCCACCCCAGTCTTCTGCACCTGACTTAGCTCTTTGTATTGTTTTTAGATTAAGCCCATGAAAATAAAGCTCTGATCTCATCAGACCTTAAAAGGCTCCTGACAGCTGCTGAATAAATTCCAATCCGGTCCTTTGGGATTCAAGGCTGCCTGTAAGCCAGCCACTGTCCTCGTAGACCCGGTCCCCACATGTGCCCGTGTCCTCGTCAGCCCGGCTCCCACGATGTGCCTGTGTCCACCTGAACTGCGGGGCAGGCGGAGCCCTCTGTGCTCACTGAGCCCATCTCGTTCATTTCCAGCCCGCATGCCAGCCTCACGCTGATCCCACCTGGACGCCTTCTGCCTCAGGCTGGGTGTAAGCATCACCTCTGCTCTAGCATTTCCCGAAGCATCCTCCAGGGAAAAGCTGTTTCATTTCCTAGCGCCCCAGCATCTGAATCTTCCCCCTGGCAGGGACCACAGCCCCCTTCTGTTCTGGTCACCCGAGCACGTCTCCTTTCTCCTCTCTGGCCGCCCTGTCAACACCGCCTGTACCGTGAACCATCCCTCACTGGGCTGGAGTGTCCTCCTCAGCCCTCGACTTCGTGCCCGGTATCTCAGAGGGGCACAGTCAGGAATCTGCTGGATGAATTTCCAGCTTTGTCTCCGGGGCTGTGTACGGACTCCTTGCACCCCTCTTCTCCCATCTGCTCTATCTCCTTCTCTGGTACTTTTGTCCTGGACTTCCCATTAGATCTCGTGTTTTAACAAAGGCACAGAGATAAAGAATGCATGTAAATCAGTGAAGGCCTCCAAGTCGCCATTCCCTCATGGGCACACCCGCCAGATTAGGTCACATATTTTCTTAATGCACAGACACACATTCTGTGGGAGCCCTTCCTTCTGCACGGTGTGTTGCACAGCGTCAGAGTGTGTTCATATTAATTTTCACCCCACAGTTGTGAAGGTCCAAGTGGAAATTCTGAAAGAATAGAAGGTTTCGATTTTTTAGAGATCAGAAGTAGTAAAAACCAAACATCTCAAAGACCCAGGATGGTCCTATTTTCAAATACCCTCTGCAGGTTAAGAACATGTGTCCAGGCTCTGGTTTCAGATGTTAAGATTGGTGTGGAAAACAGGCCCTCTGCTTTGATCTTTTCTTGTTCCTATGTACTTGAGCACCTGAGTGAGGGGAGGGAAGGTTTCACATCACCAGAAAGCGTGAAATGAAACAAAGATTGGCTTTGCTGGCCCTCATTCATCCTGGGGGCATTGTCCTTCCACTTGAAGAAGAGTAACAGCCTGAGATTCAATGCACCAACCAGCATTTATTGAGCATCTACTTGGTACCCAGCCGGGTGCTGAGCTAGAAAGGCCTTCCTGGGAGGGACTGAGAAAGCGTTGTCTCTGTCATCATTTTCTCCAGCCCAATAGGCTGAGTTCAATCTGCCCACTGAAGTGTATGAATCCTTTGTCATGTGCCACACACTGTGCTGGGCCCTGGGCATAGGAAGGCGAGCATGTCTGGTTCTGAGTTCAAGGACATTACAATGCAGGAGGAGAAACAAGTGAAGAAAAGTTAGTACAGTATGAGCAAGGCAGGCATTCCTCCAGCCTGTGGTGGAAGCAGCGAGAATGGCCTGCTAAAGGGTCAGTCCTTTTTGAGGCTTTCCCTAGGTCTTAGAAGTGGTTATCAGGGGCTCAATCTGTGTTTGTTTGATAAAAGAATGACCATAAAAATTTGAGTTAGAAGAGTGGAGACCGTGAGCACCCATGAGTTTGCAGGGAAGGTACTTTGGGATGGTTCTTTATGGGTTCTGGGTCCGAATTCCCAGACCCAATCCAACTGATGATCCCAGGTGCTACTGAGGTTAAACTCTTGGTCTGGGGGTCCTGTGAGAGCCGTAGGCCAGCTTGTGCTATGGCATGTCTGTGCCCTCTGCAGAGTCAGAACTGGGACAGCCACCCAGATTGCTTTTTGGGCATGTGACACCCTGACCCTCGGGGAGAGACGTGCATCTTGTGCAGCTCTGAGTCCTCCCTTGCCGTTCTTTGTGGGACATTGGGAAATAAATCCTGAATGGGTGTGACAAGAGAGTCTGTAAAGTGACCTGCCTAGGCAATGAGGTCCCTTTAACCAAAAGATGCGTTCTTTGTGTCTGGGGGTGAGAGTTGGATTCTGTTCTGTGTCGTCTATCATAAGCTAGCTGCAGTCCAGCAGTTGAGTATTTATGACAAGCAGTGATGGGAGAAGCATGAAGAACTCAGTTTGATTTTCCAGATCTAAGGCTATATTTTCAGCCACCACTTCGACGAATGCCTTGACTTCAATGCCAAGCCAGCTTGATTTGGAACGGTCGCCACCAAGATGGAAAATGTCTAAACTATTTGCAGCGTCCTTCCCAGGCCGTCTGTCTATTATGAACTGTTGTGCGTTACCAAAGAGAGACCAGGAAGCCCGTGAAGGACGGGGGGACTCCGTGAGCCCACGAGTGCTGTCAGGGCAGGCAGAAGCGAGACCACCGGGCAGAAGACAAGACCACCAGCACAAAACATGAGCACCGTCAGCTGCCTCAGACCGCATGCCTTCGTGTTCGCGTCTCCGAATGCCGAGCCGCCAAGCTCGCTGTGGGATAATTATTGCTCTGTGATGATATTTAGCAACTCTCACAATGTGGACCACCAGTTCTGGTCTGGGTTTCTTCCTTTTATTAGCACCATCTGAGAATGTCTGTGGTAGAGACTTTGGTGAATTCCGTCTGTCCCGTGGCCAAAGGAATGAGAGGGAAGGGCAACGTGGTGGTTAATTTGGAAGAAGAGCCCATGACACATGTCTGAGAGGCGCCTCTGGGAGGGCTTTTTTCTTTTCTTTTCTGTTTTTTTTTTTAAACAAAGCATACCAGACTGTTTCACTCCTGCTTCACAAAGTACACGCTACATGCAGATAGCCTCGTACTCACGTCAGAGCTGCTGTGCCATCTTTTACCCAACAAACTTTTCTGCTCACCATTTCATTCTCAGACAGACCCAGCTGTCTCCTGGTTAAAAAACAAACTCAAGCAAAATAAAAGACTTTTCTTTTTTTCCAGAAGAAGTCAGTAGATGGTTTGAGGAAGGTCTTTATCTTTCAGATTATTTTATTTTCATAAAGGGAAAAAAACCAGTCTGCTTCTCTCCTTTTCTCCCCTTCCTCTCGGACTTTTTTCCTGCCTTTAGTTCATTCCTTCCACGTCTGAGTGTCTTGGTCAAATTTTTAAATCCAAATACCAATACTAATTCCTGACCAACTCCGTTATATCCTGATGAATATTTTTGTTCAGATTAATTTGGCTATTATTGACACTTTCTCCTGCATTCTCATTCAGTTAATATTTTCTGTACTTACAGGTACTCCTAGATTTACAACACATCTCTTACCTTTATGATTTCAGTGTATTTTAAATTCAATTTTTTTTCAGTACAGTTTCCATTTTCTTTGAGAGTTTTGGATTCAAAGAGACCGACTGATCCTTAAATCGGGAATCAGCATCCTAGCTTTTACACTGAAAATTATTTCGATGGCAGGTCATACTGTGACATTGATGTAGCATGTCATTGTTTTCATGGTCCATAAAATCAACCTTCAACGGAAACAACAAAGAAGCACCTTAATGGTTTTACAGCGAGAGGTTAATTTTATAACTAATGCACAAATCTCTTGATTCAAAACCTTTGACAAAAATAAATCAAGATCGAGCTTTTCCATTGATGCCAACCTCCAGGGCAGTGCCGTCAGTACAACGGTGCTCAGTGCCACTGCAGCCTGCGGCGGGGATAGACAACACTGCTGTGTTTCGGGAAGATTCTGACCCAAGTAGCAGTCATTTAGAGGGGATACATCTTCTCAACCTTTTCCTCAACAAGTCTGTAGGCATTGTGCAGAGCCGCAGCTCTAAGTATTTGATTAACGAACATCAGGAGCTAAACATAACTGTCTACGCAAAAACAAAAAGGTTAAATTACATAAGGGCTAGATCTGGAAGAGACAGTCATGAAGGTCATGGATTTTACAGCTTAGAACCCCATTCCATCTCTACGTGTGCATAATTTGTTTTTGAATCACGGTATATGCCCCAATTTTCAGGAACTAATCCCAGTTGAATTCCATCCTGGAGCCCTGAAGTTCCCAAACACTAAATTGTTTACCAGTTATGGAGCGATTCACATTTCTCACCAACTTATCCAAGTCTCTCTGACCATCATTTCCTTGGGATCCCCCTATGAAGTCCTGAGTCTCTCCTGGTGGTCTCTGGGAGCTCTGGCTTTACTTCTGTGAGTTTGTCTCCTTTCCCACTGGGGCGATTTCTCTGCTTTCCCAGGCTCTGCATCCTTCCTTCATCCCCAGGGGCTGATCTGTCCATTTCCTGTGGGGTAGACACACAGCCCAAATGTGTGTAATTGTGAAGTTTCCCCTGGGGTCTGGGAAGGTGGGGTGGTTAGTTCTTGGTGCCTGGTGGACACTGTGTGTGTCTCAGGAGAAGAATCATAGAAAGCAATTAACTGAGCATTTGTTAAAAATACTGGTGTGTGCACATGCCTTCTAGCTCCGCAGAGATTTCCTTCTGTGTTGCTAACGCCAGGATGCTGGCCAGCCACGCGGAGAGGCTGCCAAGCACATCCAGCTCATGCAGCCAGAGGCTGCTCCCCCCGACGGTCTGGAAAGCATTCTCTCGCTCGCTTGGGAGGTTCTGGGGCCTCTATTTCCTCAGAAACACGGCCCACCCAAATAATTGCAAGAGTTCGTTGCAGCCCGGCCTCCACAGCAGACAAGCTGCAAAAAATTGGAAATCTTAGCTCCTCTCCTTCGCATTTAGCTCAGGACATTCCTTCCCAACCACACGGGTTTACAGCCTCCCAGACCTTTCTCATGAAAGGCAACAGACCCAGTGTCAAGTTAAGACAAATGATTAGGAAAACGTGTAGCTACCGAGAGTGAGGCTCCCACTTGAGCGTCAGCAGTAACCGCAAGAGGTGAGGGTTTACCTTTTTCCCGTCTGCTGTCAGGGGGGAGCGAGGCGGAGGGCTCCAGTTCACCCCCTGCGTCCCCAGCTCCTTTCCTCGTTCTCGCCAGCGGTGCCCTGGGCGGGGGCAGAGGAGGCTTCCCGGTCCTCTCTGCCCGCTGGGCCGGTGCACTGGAGGGAAAGCCCCTGGGCGCTCAGGGCGGAGGCAGGGCACCCTCACCTGTGGCCCCCGGGCATCTTCACCTGCGGCTCGCGGTGTCGGCTACTGAGGACCCCAGCGTGAAAACAAACGCCTTCCTACGGTCTTTCACCCTGAGCTCCTTCCTCCACTTCAGGTCAAACGTCCTCTGTCCAACAGGTACAGTCAGCATGTGAAAACACGACCAATAACAAGTAGAAATTTCGTGAAAAAATCTGTGCATGCCTACTTACCGTCCCCCTCCCTTACGCCTTCACGTTGGCTAAGTTGGAGCGACACGTCGGTGGCTGTCCGTGCGTCTGGCCGCCGCGCTCTCGTGCTTTGAAACCTGCAGGGGCTGCCGCCGTCTGCGGGGCGGCGTCCGTGCCTCTCGCTGGCGCCCTCGCGCCGGAACCCACGCCTTCTGGGGCCATCAGGCCCTTTCGGGTTCGTCCCCCTCGCACAGGCCACTCTTCTGACTTGCAAAGCTTTCAGCTCTAGGGTCTGCATTCAAAACTACCCCCTCAAGACGCGGCGTGGAAGCCACTCCATCCCCGAGCCCCGCAGCCCTTCCCACCGCCCAGCAAGCACACGTGTGACAGGCGTTGAAGTGGAGGAACCTCCCGCCTCCTCCTGCCCCAGCGCGCTGGTCGCTCCTGGCCCCAGGCAGCCACCCGCTCAATGGCCACAAATGCTTGTGAGCACTATTTGCTCTTTATCCTTTGAGTTTTGATCTTATCTTTCTGCTTTTTGTGGGAAAATTCTTAGACCGTAAATCAGAGAACTTTGATTACCAGTGTCTGTGACCATCAGGCAAGTCTCTGAGCGCTGGCTTCCTACTTTATGAAACGGGCAAAGTCAGCACTTCCTTTAGAACCTCCAGAGATGCAGAGCAAATCAAACTGTGCATGGTGATGTTGAGGTCATTTACCCCTGCACAGCTCCTGCTGTGTCCATGCTCTTCGGCACCGGCGTTTTCCTCCTTTTGCTTCCTTCCTACAGCCCTTCCTTGCCGTGACATTCTCCTCATGTCCTCTTCCAAGTGCCACCCTCCCCACGGGTCCCTTCCAAACCCTTCTGAATGCCCATCAGCCACCTCAGCTCCTTTGGGACAGTCCCAGTCCCTTTTCTCTGTGCCCTGCTAGCTTCTTTACAAACATTTTAAAGAATATTTTTTCCTTTGGGGAAAACATGGAAACCCAGGGGAAGTTTAAACTTGTAGCTGGAATCAAACAGATGCATAAATCTCCTTTCTGAGAATTGTGCTTTTTGAGAATAAGGTCCATAGTGACTAGCAGAAAGGTCTCAAGGGTTCAGTAGATCAGGGCCTGAAATTTCTCTTCTCCTGCTACTGTTATTACTGGTTCAATGACATGATTAATGTTCTGGCCCTTTTCTGTTTACCCTAATCCTCAGTTCTTCTAAATTTTATTGGTTAAATAATTTATGTGCCTGATGTCGAGCACTTGCGTTACACCTGACATCTGCTTGGTGCTGTGTTCACGGGGCGCACGATCTTCACTCCCGGGGCAAGCGGTCCAGCGGCGTGGAGATGAAAACACGGCTTAGGAAAACACATGGCTGGGTTTTGGTCTGATTTGCTCCCTGGTGAACTCACAGCTTCAAAGATGTCCCTTGAATATAGTGGGTGCTCAAGAAACACTTGTTCAATTTATGAATGAACTTTGAGATTAAAAATGTTGAATTGGAGTTAGTTAAAGGGAATGGACCAGGGGGTTGGGACAGGCAAGGGGAAGAGCATGCGCAAAGGCCCAGTGGCAGCAGAAAGCGTGACGACTCTGGGACCTGCAGGCTCCGTCCGAGGCTCCCAGGGAGGGTGGGTGTGCTGAGGGCCAAGGCCAGCGGACCGGGCGTCCCTCGGTGGGCCTCTGTGTCTCCCTCAGAGCAGGTGGTCTATGTACGTCATCTCAGACCTTACACAACCCTCTGAAAAGGTGGCCATCCTTCTCCCCTTGTTCATTTTGCCCTGATTTTGCCTCAGTCAAGTGGTGGTGATGTCTGAGAACTACCCTGTGCCTGTCCTGGCCACCTAGTCCTCCGATGACAGGCGGGGTGAGCAGACTCCCACTCCTGAGTCCAGCTGCCTCTGGAAAGAAGAGTTCAGGTTTGGGGGTGTTCACACAGCTGCTCAGAGCCTTGGTCTCTGGGAACCATTTTGGAAGGACCCTGGGTAATAACTGACCGGGAGATTTCAGCTGTGCTCGCTACGTAGTCAGAAGCCAAATCCCAGCAGGAGGTGGGACAAGTGTGGCCAAGGAAGCCGAGCTGGAGCACAGTCCTACCCAGGAAGAAGGACCCGGGAAAACACTGTTCCTCTGGCGGACCCGTTGGAAGGGCTTGGGAGTGGACTGGAGCCGAAGGACAGCCCGAGTTGAGACCATCGGAAGTGCTAATTCTTTCAAATTAGTAGCTGGGAATTTACTCTGAAGTTATCATGAAGAGGTTTCAAGGATCCCGGACTTTTGTACTGAAAGTATCTTACAGCTCTTGTCTGAGTTTCCTGTGTCGTAGATGTGGAAACTGAGGTCAAGGTCAGGGCTCCCTCTGTGCATGGGGCTCAGTGTTCCCCGCACTGCACCACATTGTCTGTCTTCTGAAGAGTTTTGGGTGTGACTTTCTACTGTGAAATACTCTCTTTAGTTAACTGGTAGGGGACACACAATTGTTGAATGGCCTACTTGCCTGTCTACTTAGTCATCCGTTTAAAAATTTATTCGTTCTTTGCTCCTTTAAGAATGTGGAAGATCTCCACGAGGAGGAAGTGAATGTAGGCAGTGCCACTTTCCTCTGTCTTAGCTTCATTGCCAGTTCGGTTATTTTTATTTAACAATTCATATAGTTTTTCTCATCTGAGGAGCTCAAAATGCCTTGCCCACATATACACCTTAATTATTTTGCAGTATGTAGCAAGTATTATTAATAAAATATTAGTGTAGGAAACAGAGGCCAGATAGGCTGAATCACTGGCTTCCCTTCTGGTTGCGTGGGACTCAGAGCCTCTCCTTGGAAGGGCACAGGCCTCAGAGGGTGCCTGCGGAATTCCCCGAAAAGCTTTGCGATGGTACCGCTCTCACTAAAGAGTGAACTTCTATAAGAGAACTTGATGCAACAAACACGTGGTACTTGATTCAAGGCTTTTTCCAGCATCATCGACAGTGACACTCAGATGGGAAAAACAAACAAATAAAACACCTGGACTGAGGGAAATGAACATGGAAGCAGAGGGGAGGTTACTGATCGAACATTTACTGCTGGAAGGAAGGCGGGAGAGTGAAAAGATGGGCGGGGCTTTTTAAAACAGAAAGAATGGGCCCAAATTCAAGTTGCCCAACAACCCAAAGAGAAGATAGAGGCAGCATTTGGGCCTCTTCAAAACACTCTATTGTAGAATTTACAACTTACATTGGGAATGCAGTTTTGAACGTAACTTCAAGGAATATTTGAAGATGCATCTTTGTTGAGATTTCTTCTTATGTATTTGCCTAATTGAAATGACTTGGCCTTTTGAAGAAAACTGTCCTTAAGCAGTGTTTATATGTAGGCGTGCGGGCCCAAGTGGTAGCGCCGTATTAATAAAGTACACGGAGCTATGGAAAAGAGACTCTTCTCAAAAGAGAAGTCTCTGGTGGCCAATCCCATTTAGTTATGCAAACCATAGAGTTTAATTATAACAATGCTCTATAAAACTTTGGTAAAAATGCACTATAATTATTAAACTCATAATCTTTGAAGAACCAGTGTTATGTTAGGACATTTTGTTAGATTTTTAAGTTATTTTTTTAAATCTGTATGCTAGAAACAATGATAAGTGATGGGAATAACTTGCTGTGTTGTGTGGGTAACAGTTAGCAATACAGCAGTGTACTCTGCCAGGGTCAGTTTCTAGAGCACACCTCTAATCCAGAATTCATAGCACTACCAGTTCATAACTCAGGAGGCCCCATTTCTTAAGAAATAAAAATGCTGACTCCTTCGGCCCAGTCTACCTAAGGGGCCCTACCCTGGTTGTCATTTCTACCTTATGCACTTCTCTCCGCCAAGAACCCTGGGTTAAGCCCTGGATTTGGACATGTTTCCCCCCCTTTCTGTTAAGTGTCTCCTCACCGTCTGTCGTTGTATCTGCCTCGACTCCTGCCCACCCTGCTCCCACTCTGATCTCTACCATTAGAACTAAATTTCACTTGCAAGTCAATTTCTGGCCCAACACTACCTCTTCCATAAAGGCTGCCCCATCTCTCTTACTAGGCAATTCACTTGTTTCTCTAAAATCCCAACATACTTTGTATCTTGGTGCCGCACCAGAGGCAAAAACACTGTCACGGAATGCAGTCCTTGTGCACACGTTTCTTATCTCTTCCACCAGATCACAAATCCTGGATGGCAAAGAGTGGGACTGGCCTGCTCCTGACCTGCCTACAGGGCTTAGCATAAGGCCGGGCACATTGTAAGCCCTCAGGGAATATTTGGAGACCTGTGTGAGAAAACAGTTCCTAGAACACCACAAGACCCGGTTCCTTTCCTGAATGGTGGTGATCAAACTCAAAGTCACAGCAGCAGCTGACATTCGTGGAGGACTTGCTGCGTGTCAGGCGGTGTTGCGGGTGCTCCGTGTTTATCAGCTGCCAGGACGATCCTGTGATTGGGGCACTGTTAGTGTTTTCACCTTGCTGCTCCGGATTGAGGCAGAGAGAGCACCGAACTGGCTCAGGTCACAGAGAACGGTGCAAGGAAGGGCCAGGAGTAAAGCCAGGCGCTCTGTCTCCAGAGCCCTCGCTCTTGATTTCTTTCCAAACAGCTCACCTTTCAGCCTCATCCTGGGTTTTCCAAATACATGAAGTATCATGTGGGCACCTTCTTGCTCGGTTCACAAAAACATTCACGTCCTCTTGAAAAGACCACATGTGTTGCATTACCAGCAGCGAGCGAGATATTGGCCATCCTCAAAGAGAGCCACAGTGTCTGCTTGTGAAAAGCCGTAATTTTCCTGACCTGCTCGGGGCCTGCTTGGCAACTGGGCTCCCCGGACGCTCAGGCGCAGGGCTGTGTTGGTGTTGGCCGTGGGGGAGGGTCCGCTTCCTCCCCATGTCCTGAACTGTCACATCAGCCTCTTTGATCCTCCCGGGCCCCAAGGGTGCCAAAATCGCTACTCCACTCGCTCTGTTTCAGATCATCGCCAGAGAAAACGCCGAGGCCCGAAATGACTGAGGTGGGGAAATGCTGCCTGCGCGGCGTACCAGCAATGGGCTGCAAACTCAGAAAGGTCCGGGCTGGAGGCATTGTTTATTTTAATGGCCCCAAAGCCATGAAGGGGAAAAAGAATGAACAGAAATTGATATATCTGGAACAAGAGCCAGGCATGATTTACTCACATTTTTACCTGACCTGAAATTGCTTATTTAGAAAAAAGAAACATTATGAAGTCTCAGGAAAATGTCATGAATCAGAGCCAGCATGATTTCACACTGGGGCCCCGTAAGCCTTTTTTTTAAGCAAAGAAACTGTCCAGGAAAATCAAATGATCCCCAGGTCACCCTGCCACCATGACCACCACCTTAGCAAGTTTCGAAGGGCTCGCCTCTGATGGGCCGCCCCGGACCCACAGACACTCAGGGTCGCAAATGGGTGGGAACCTGCGGGTTCACTTGAGGGCACAGGGCGAGCGCTGGTTTGGGAAAATAAAAGGCAGGAGACTTTCACCAAAACATTATTGCCTCAAAAGTTGCTTTGAGCTAACCGCAGGAAGCCCCGGCGACAGGAAGTGAGAAAAAAGAGGTTGAATAAAGCCTTCCACCCTGCTTTCAGGGCTGCCTCTGCTCACGCTCTGGGTACTTTTTAGGCAGGCTGAGCGTCGTGCAGCAATTAGATAATAAATGCCCTTCTTACCGCTACCAGCTGGAACAGACCTTAGAGACCATCTTTTTTTTTTTAATTGACTAAACTCCAGGCTTTATTTGAATTTCATCGTTTTCCCATGAAGGCCCTCTTCCTGTCCAGGATTCAGTCCAGGCTAGCACATTGCATTTCCTTGCCACATCTGCCAGTCTGTGACTCGTGACAGTTTCTCAGTCTTTTTTTGTTTAACGACGAGCGTCCTTGGGAATGCTGGTGGGGACTCCTATAGAATGCCCTCCAGTCTGACTCAGATGGGGGCTTTTCCATGAGCAGCCTGGGGTTAGAGGACCTGGGGAAGTGACCGTATCACATTTTGCTGAGAGTAGTGATAACCACCTGCCATTTCTACCATGTGGCCTCCATCCCCTGGCGAACATTAATGTCGTGTTGCCAGGTTTTTCCAGGGCCGAGTTCTCTTCCCTATTCTGTTCTTGGGCGGTGAGGCCCTGAGCCGAGGCCGCGCTCAGGCTGTGTCTGCAGGGGGAGTCAAGGTCCATGTCGTGAAGGGGCGTCTCCACGTGTATGACTTGGAATTCTTCTGTGACAGGGATTGGGCTCTCCTTCCCTATTTTTTATTCAGTCAGTTACTTACATCAATTTGTAATCGGGTATGTTTATTTTGTATTTTGGGTGAGGCTGCAATGCTGAGTATTTACTCTGTCGGGCAAGCCACTCTGACCTGGGTCACTGGGAGCTCCATCAGTTAGGCTTTTTCTGACATGTCCCCATCCACGGTTCTCGACCACTTCTTTCTGTACTGGAAGTTGCTCCAGGCTCATTTCCTATTTCACTGCCCAGCCCAGCCCCAGGTGTTCTCCAAGGCACCCGGCTCCTCCTATTTGACAGTGGTCTTTAGGAACCAGGGAGACCATCAGGTTTTCATTCCTTCATTGGTCAAACAGTTGAGATCAAATGGGAAAATGACTCACCCAAGCTCTGGCCCTGAGTGGGCGGCACGTGGGGATTGGAACTGGGGTCTGCTTTGTCCTATGGCTGTGCTCTGCCAGCCAGCTGTGCTCCTCGAAGGTGGAAGTGCATTTTCCACGCTGAAATCCCCATGTGCCTGCGTTCTCCAGTGCTGGGCACAGGGCAGTCGATGGACACGTGCACCAGCTCTCTGCAGCACCTCATTTCGCCTCACTTCCTTTCTGTCCCGGTCAGACCCTCGTCAATCCTCACTCCAGACTCACTAATACAGTGGTTTTCTTCTCCAGTCGGTGCTACTCATGGTCGCAAGATCAAGGCTAGAAAAGCAGTTCTCAGCATTTCTTACCCAACAGCACTTTATGGGATGAAATTAAACTCACAGCACTCCACCTACCCTCTTTGTCCATTTCTCTCAAATCTTCAGTGGTCTCCTAAAGCCATCCAAACAAATGTTAGGACCTGATAGGTTAAACAGAAAAGAGGGGCGTTCAGCACACTTTCTCAGCCACCACCTCTTCCATCACCAATTCCATCTCTGTCTGTCACCAACTTTACATTTTTCTTTCCTGCCCTGGATAAGTGCTTTCCCCTTGACAGCTTTGCCTAGTGCTCTGGGCCTGATTTCTCGGGAATTGTGCTCTGTCAGCTATCAACATTGAGAAGTCCATTTCTATTCTTTCCTACTCGGCTGGCTCCTTCCGCCAGCATGTGTCCATAATTCTAATTCTCTCCTGTCCTGTCCCTTTCTTTGTCTCATCCCGCTATTTCTCCTTCTGTTCACCTTCGTGTCTCCAAGCATAGCTCGGCTTGTTTACCTGCTGCTGGCTGAGAGATGTATCCCCCTGGATTCACAGCCCAGGTCGCCCTGCCACCATGGTTAGATGCTCTAACCATCTACAGGGTCACCTGTGATCTCCTTAAGGGCTTCAGTGACATTATCAGTAATGGTCACTGTTCAAAATAGCACATTAAAGGGGTTACTTAATACAGTGAATTTTAGTGAAGGGAAGTAACCCTGGTGTGCGGGGAGGTTAAGGACACCCACCAGGGGTGGTGAGGCATCCAGAGACCAGCTGGGGCAGGAAAGCGGGGCTGGAAAGCGGGGCTGCAGCCATGAGAACCGTGTTGGCAGAAAGAAAGCGAAGCTGAAGCAGACCGACTCCAGCTGTGCCCCAGCAGAGGAAAATTCTCCTCTGCCAAGCCACTGGCCAGCTGGAGAGGGAGAAAAATCCCTCACTTCTCTTCTCTTACTCTTTGATGTTCTCCTGGTGTTTCCACTAGTTAATCCAAACTTAGCAGAGGGCAAGAAGCCCAGGTGAGGGTTTGGGGAGGTCAGCCTGGCGGGTAGCAGGGCGCAGAGGGTGGATAATGTTTTCGTGAGTAGGGGGAGCAGGCACTTTACTTTTCTGATTTAACGTGCAGGAAGGTTTTTCTGCTCCTTTCAAGTATTTCCACACAGTGGGGTCTGCGGTGCTGTCTCCTGGTCTGGTTTAACAACACGTTCAGCCAAGAGAGTCGTGGCCACCCGCCAGGCTGGCAGCCCTGGGGTGGGAAGACAGGCACGGGTCCTCCTTCCCAAACCTCAGGCTCTGGTGATCCCTGCGCAGCCCCCCAGCGTGTCCCTCGCCCTCCCGTGCCAGAGGCTCTCCTGCAAAGCCCCTCCCTGGCTCTCCTCTCTCCATGGACCCCCTTCCTTCCTTCCCCTGTGTATGTATGGACTTCAGAATCTCTGTTCTAAGCCAGCTGCTCTAGCTTATCAGCACGTCATTCAAGGCCCTCTGTGCACTGACCTTCTGCTCTTATCTCATCTTCTGTCTCTATGCTCCTCCCACTTGTAAAGGGACCCATGTCAGGGTTTTCCTTTCATTTTGTTTAAATCCGTTTTGTTCATTGATGTTTCTTAAGTGCCTATCGTAGTGCCTGGCATATTGTAGGTGCTCGATAAACATTTACTGAGTAACGACTGAATGGCTCCCATGGAGCCAGGTTGCTGTCTGCTCCCCACACAGAGGACCCGGCTGCTTCTGTGCCTTTGCTAGCATAAATTTTCTTGCATCATCTCCACCATCTCTAATCCAATTTCCTTCAAGACCCAACTCAAACATCATTTCCTCTATGAGCCCCCTTAGATAGGGATCCATCTGCCAACCAGCACTGATCCGTTTATCATCTCCACTGTCACTATACTGTGTGTATTTTACCTTAGCAGTACTGTTGTGTCAAATTTTTGTGAGGTGTTTATTTTTCCTTTCTCCAGCCTTATTAAAGTATACTTGACAAAAACTGTGTATATTTGAGGTGTACACGTGGCATTTTGAAGTACATGTACATTGTGAAATAACCGCCACGATCAGGCTCTTTCGCATATCCACCACCTCACAGCTACAATCGTTTTTTATGGCAAGAACACTTAAGGTCAACTCTCAGCAGATTCCAGGCACACAAAACAGTGTTACCTACAGTCACATGCCATAGCGGGGCTCCCGAACTTACTCACGGTACATAACTGAGCCTTTGTCCCTGTGGCGAATAAACCTGTGCATTTCTTACCCTCTCCCACAAGACCTGCAGTTGGTTACTTCGGCTCGTAGTCCCTGTGACCCTCCCCAACCTTTCCACGGAGCCTAAGTGCTGTGTTAAATGTAAGAGGTGAGCATTCAGTCATTGCCTAAATATACAAATTATATCAAAATATTTAATATCTGCCCTGTACCTTACTAATGTGTGTAAAGATTCCAGGTGCTTCCCTTGTGGGCCAGAGAGGGCATTTCACATCTTTCATTCTGTAGCTCCTGAGAGTTGTCAGAAAGCGAGGCTGGAAAGCCAATGTCATAGCACCAATGGGCTGCACCCCCAGACTCCGCCGTTGAGCCTTCAAATAGGACGGCCTCCTGAATCTTGAGCGGCCTCTCTGTGCTCTGAGATCTGTGACCCAGTCTCAGTGAACTCAATTCTAACCAATGGGAAGCCAGGTTGGCCCACCTCCATATCATTATGAAAACTGACTTCTGCAGAAAAAAAAAGAAAGCTATCCAAGAACTGAGTGGATTCATACAGAGATCCAGACTGAGTTTCTAATTTACAAGTATTGAAAGGGACCCTCTCAGTCTATATGGAGATAACTGAGTCTTGTCTGTAATGACATGCTAAGGAGCTAACCTTGATAAACACCAATATACTCAAAATAAAAATCCAACAAGAAGAGTATCAATTTTGATAAATATGAATGAATTTTTTAAGAGAAATAATAATCTGGTGCACAGACCATGTCCTATTTATTTCTGCACCTCTAACACTATTGCTTGCTTAGAGTAAGTGTACCTGAATACACTCTTTTGTTCAGTTCAGTGGTTTTTTAGTATATTCATGAAGTTGTGTCATCACCACCATAATCTAATTTTAGAGCATTTTCAGCAGCCCTGAGCAGATACCCCATACATGTCAACACTAATTTCCTACTCCCCTCCCTCACATTAATCTGCTTCCTGTCTCTGTCTATTCTGAACCTTTCTCATAAGTGTACCCAAACAATATGTGATGTTTGCTAATTGGCTTCTTTCACTTAGCACAATGTTTTCAAGGTTCATAGGTGTTGTAGCATTTATTAGTACTTCGTTTCTTTTTATTGCTGAATAATATTCCATTCTATGGATATACCACCTTTTGTCTATCCATTCATCACTGATGGACATTTATGTTTTTTCCCTTCTTTGGCTCTTATAAGTCATATTGCTATAAACATGCATGTATAATTTTTGTACATATATAAGTTTTCATTTCTCTTTGATATATATCTATGAGTGAAATTTCTGGGTCCAGTGGTACCCTTGGTTTAGCATTTTGAAGAACTGAAAACTATTTTCCAAAGTGGCTGCCCATTTTATATTCCCACCAGCCATGTATGAGGGGTCTGACATCTCCACATCCTCGCTAATGATTGTGACTGCTGGTACTATAAATGTCACTGTCTTATTAATTTCATTTTCAGATTCTTCATTGCTAGTGTACAGGAATAAAATTGATTTTTGTATGTTAACCTTGTATTCTGCCACATTGTGGACTGACTTATCTGCTCAGACTTTTTTGTGAGTGCCTTATGATTTTCTGTATATGAGATCATGTCACCTGCAACTAAGACGCTTTTATTTCTTCCTTTCCAATTTGGATGCCTTTTACTTCTTTTTCTTGCCTAAATGCCTTGGCTAGCACCTCTATTATAATGGTGAATACAAGTGTTGAGAGCAGACATTCTCTTCTTTGTCCTGATCTGAGGGAGAAAGTACTGTCTTGTACCATTAAATATGATGTTAGCTATGGATTCTCTGTAGATAACCTCTACCAGTTGAGAAAGTACTCATTTATTCCTAGTCTTTAAAATGTTTTTGTCATGAAACTTTCTTGGATTTTGTCAACTACATTTTTTATGTCTGTCAAAATTATCATGAGACATTTATTCTTTTTTTATTATGGTATATTACATTGATTGACTTTCAATTATCAAACCATCTTGCATTCTTGGAATGGATATTTATACTTAAAAATTTAAATAACACTATTATGTTTATTTGAACATATAGCTTTTTCTGTATTGGGGATTTTATCCTTAAGATAGAGATTCCTATAGTGGAATTACTGAATTATCATCAATTTATAAGCATCTTGATGTTCTTAATAAATAGAAATATGTTTAATCGTGGGGATAAATACCGGCAATATATCTGTTGTTGCCAAAGGAGGTGACAATTTTCCTCCCTTTTCACACGGGTAACCAAATATATGTAAAAATATAGGGATTTTTAAAGTTTTTTCAAGTACACACTTTGCTGCCCTCTGGTCACTGGCATATTTTACTATACTCCCAGGGCTAGGGAGCAGGAAGCCGGTGTGACACTGGAGAATCCTAGGGACCAGAAGAGCACCCTGAAGGAGATTAGCTCAGGGAACTCTTGCTTGGATAGGCAGCATGCTTCAGAAGCAGACAGAACTATGTTCAAGCCTAAATTCTACTATTTATTAGGCATGAAGAATTGGCAAATTCTTGTAGCTTCATTACATCTTAGTTTTACCACTTTTATAATGGGAATCATAACAGCTACTCCATAGGGTAATTACAGATGCATATAAAGCATCTACTATAGTTTCGGACACATAAAAGTTATACAATACATAGTAGTGACTGTTACTGTTTCCTACGGTAGCAGCCACATTTTGTCATGGTACAATTTAAAAACACCATTACACTATCAAGAACAATGGGGCGGTGATCATGTTTAAATCTTGTTTCCTAGACGACAAAAGGCGCCACCCAGCTCAAGGGAATCAACACGCTTGATGCAGATACGAGGACCTTGGCTTCCCTGTAGTAAGTTTTCAGTTCTTTGATACACCCTCGAGAAGTTTGATGGCAACCTGGCAAATCTTGTTATTCTAACAATGGGCATGTTTTGGGCACAGATTTATGTTAGTGGGCATCAATTTCTTTAAAACTTAAAGAAAATTTGAGAGTTAGTGAAAATGAGCACAGGAGGAAGCTAGCATTACGTGCTTATTTACTGAGTATTATGTGCTGGCTACCTTATTAGACATCACTTATAGACACACACATGAAAATACATAGATATATATAACACTGTACATAATGACATATATATATAATTTTATTTACTCTTTCCAACAATCCTTTGAAGCATTATTATGATCTTCCTTTACAGATGAGGAAAGTGAGGTTCAGGAAAACCGAAGGATAATGTCACAGATCAAATAAGAGGTGGTGCTGGGCTTTGACGCCAGGCCTCTCTGACCTCAGAGCCCCCTGGATGTCACGACACTCCCCTGAAAGAGCATGCTTTATAGCTTCCTGAAAAAGCAATTCTCTAGGAATAATTAAATCTAGATGACAGCTCAAACGAAGGAAAACAACAAAACAGAATGATTAGCAAAAATCATTACAATTGAAACTTTTTAAACATTAATCTGTTTTAGAACATTGAATAAGATTTTAAACATAAGTGAAGAACAAGCATGAACATCTTTGATAAATGAATTTAACAATTCACACTCAGTGAAGGTAGGAATTTTCTGCTTCATAATGTCCCATAATAAATTTATAGGTGTTTGTGCTGGGACTTTGGGGGACCATCTGAAATATTTTCTACTCAGTGTAATTCAGACGTTTGGAGCTGGGTCCCCTGTGTGTCAATGTTAACCTTCTATGCTGTTTATTCAACCATATGTCTTAAAAGAGCTTCCACTTCACTAGAATATAGTTTATATTTGCAATTAAACACGAACCCAGCACTTCATGAGCATTTACTGCATGACGGATCCTGTGTTAAATACTGACTTATATGATCTCATTAAACCTTCATGACAGTACTTAGAAGGAGATACTAGGTCATATACATTTTACACCACGGGGCAGTAACTAAAAGCACTGATAGAACCCGGAGTTGAACCCAAATTTGATTTGACTCCAAAACCATATTTCAAACTGTTAGTTAATATTGCCTCCAGTCTGATAAGCACCGAACTTGACCTCAAAACACATATGACCTACCTGTTGCTCTCTCTGTATTTCTTTCAAGAGCAAAATTTGGGTAGAGTAAGTTAGAGTCTTGAGGCATCTCCCTCTCTGCCCCAAATCTGAACCAATCAAGAAATACGATGAAGTGGGAACCAGACTATCACATCCACTAGTATTAAACCGGTAGGAAATGGAGCAGGAGGTGCACTTGCTGATATTCAAGCCTAGGCTGGGTGTGGTTGGCCTCAGCCATATGCGGGGATGGGGTCCTATGGTAGGAGAAGCCCCAAACTTGGGACTTAATGTTCTGTGGTCACTTGCTTGAAATCCTTAACAGTTTCATCTTTGAATTCATGTTTTACAAGGGAAGTCTGATATGACAATGGACTCCGCAGCCCCGGGAGAGTGTGGTTCACAGCCAGTCCCCATGCCGGCCTCCTCCCCAGAATGAGTTCTTGGCTGACGGCTCCCCAGCCCTTGCCCTGCCCGGCTTCCTCCTCCCCAGTCTGTGACCCTGCCTCCATCTTCCCCAGGCAGGGGCTTCAGAGAAGCCAGGAATGCATTCATGGCATCTCTCCCTATGAGCCTCTCTTCCACATATGGCAGCGTCTATGGCTGGCGACTGATTTCAGCTGAATCAAGCTCTTACGCTTGTCCTTTCCCCCTCCCCACCAATCAGTCAAAGCACTGAGCCTGACCCAGTGCAGAGCTTTAAAGATCTTCAGGGGTGACCCCTCTGGGGCAGGTTGGAGCAGTGAGCCCATGGGAAGGGGGGCACCTGGATCCATTTCCCCAGACACCACTGCCTGTCAGGGGCCAGTAGCTGGTGGGAAGGGGAGACATCAGGCTCAAGTCATGGTACACAGGCCCCTTGTTTTTCCATTTATTTAGGTCATCTTTAGTTTCTTTCAACAACATTTCATTGTTTCCAGTATACAGTATAAGTCTTGCATGCTTTTTGTTAAATTTATTCTTAGGTATTTATTCTTCTTGATGCTACTGTAAAAGAAATTGTTTCTATAATTTCATTTTCAGTTGTTCATTGCTACTGTGTGGAAGTATGGTTGAGTTTTGTATTTAATCACGTACCTTGCAACCTCGCCGAACCTGCTTACTAGTTCTGATTGTTTTTTGGTATATGACTTAAGATTCTCTATACACAAAATCATGTCATCTGCACATAGTCTCTTTCGCTCTTTCCTTTCCAGTGTGTATACTGATCTTTCTTTTTCTTGCCTAATTGCCTTGGCTGGAGCCCCCAGTGCCATGGTGACAGTACATGTCCTTTCCTTGTTCCTGGTCTTAGAGGAAAAGCACTCAGCCTGTCCCCAGTCAGGGTGCTGTTAGCTGTCGGCGTCTCACAGTTGGCCTTTAGCGAGTTGAGGAAGTGTCCTCTATTGCTAGTTCTTGAGTTTCTTCTGGTCAGCCTGAGGCAACCTCCAAGCTCCAAAATATGAATCCAGAATTTTGGTGATTTTGCAGAGAAGTCAGGTGCTCTAATTTTGCATTCAAAACTTGCACCATATAGAGATGGATGGCCAAATTCATGCCAATCATGTAAAATTTAAATTTACTTAAAGTGACATTAAATAGAAAATCAAAAGCCTCTGGCAAGCCAAAAGAGAGGCAGCAGAAGGAATAAAAATGCTTTTTGTGCACATTTAATAGCACTTTTTTCTGCCTTTTGACCAAGGGGAACCACATTTTCACCTCTCAGTACCAGCTAGGCTTTATACCACTAGAATTATACCACTTGCTCCTCTACAGCCCTGGATTGGGTGTTTTACAGACACAGAGCCAGTCCCCAGAGATGAGGGTGATCACATGCACCCTCGTGCATGGCTTTTCCGTGGAGGAAGGAAGAGGCAGCGGGCCCCCCAGGAGAGATCAAGGGGATGGACAGAGGGGCCAGAAGCCTTGCATTAAGGCAACCTCTTCACGAGGGAGAAATATCAGGGAAGAGAAACATTCATTCCCCCCAAATAGTCATGGGAATCCTCATGTGATGATTCAACTAAATGAGCCACAGATAGATACATTCTGCTTTAAACAGAACCTCTTAAAATGAACCCTCCTTGATTTAGCTGACCCTGGGTGGAACTAGCAAAAAAGATTCAGAGCCGAGTTAAGATGTATAAATTTATATTTTCCTTGTTTACAGGATAAATTAATGACTATTTCCCTCCCATTGAGTTGATGCAGCAAAATAATAAAAGAAAAATAAATGACATTTGAGATCTATTTAGAAAACTTGAATTCCACTTTCCTATTTAGTTCTCCTTATCAGCATTGAAATCATAGGACATAACTTGCTTCAAGCTAGGAAGGAAACTAAATTTACTATTTAATTTTTGCAGAGGATCACGTTATAATAGGCAGAGTCATTGCCAAGACCATGAGTAAGGCTGTTACTGACACGACTGCTCCAAAAATCTGAGCGGATGATTCTTTGTTTAGATGGATTTGTTTCTCCCTGAAGCTAAAGAGATTCCTCAGCTCCTTCCTAGATCTAAGCTTTAACCTTACTGTGTTCTGCTGTGTTTGACCTAATGCTTTTGAACTTGGGACGGTCACATCTTCATCTCCTTAAGGCATAAAGTGCTAGCTGTTCTTATTTAGTGCTTCACTTGAATTTGTGGCAATGAAGTGGTTTTCAGTGATAATCGCAACACTTACTTTTGCACTTGGGCTAAGTTTCTTAAGTGAATGTGTCCCTAATGAAAAGCGTTGGTCTTCCTTTTTAGTGAGCTAAGGTAAAATAAAGGTGCTGTGCTAAAAACAAACTGCACTTAAAGGAGGATGAAAATTGTCTAAATGATTAGCAATGATAAAAGGACGAAAGGGTTCCCTCCTGCCCTCACCCTCCCATCTTGCCAGAACCATACGGAGGGAGCTCCAGCCCCCCTACCCAGGTCTCAGGCTTCAGAGATCCAGCTGAAATCCCTTGAACTGAAAGCCCAGCCCCGCTCGATGCCTCAGCCCTTCAGGCCTGAGGTCAGTGGGAGGATGGAGAACGGGACCGACCTGCAGAGGCACAGGACGAGGCAGAAGGCCAAATCCTGACCCCGCCTCCTCTGGCTGGGGCAGGGCGCTTGGTCCCTGACCTGTCCAATGTGAGGGGCCACCTATCTTTTAGGATCCCACTGACTATTAGTGATGCAGCTTCAAGGGCTCAATGTCATATTCAGCACTTATTCGGTACTCAATGAATACTGGCTATTTTTATTCTTTTTGGAAAGGAACCAGAGGAAATTAAAGAGGTAGAAAACTAAAGAGGAAAAAGGAAGAAAAGGATGAAGATGAAGAGGGAAACAAAGAGCCAGGAAAAGCGGGTGCCCAGGCGGGGCTGGGACACGAAGGCCCTCCTGTGCAAGGCGCATTACCCACCCAGCTTCCGCACCTGCCTCAAACCAGAAGTGACACTGGTGAGGGAAAGTCAGGATGTGAGGGGTGAGGGACGTGAGTCGGTGAGCAGGGAAATGCGAAGCACGAGGCAGACAGAGAGGACACAGACAGAAAAGGGCAGCAGCAACTGGAAGACAATAAAAGAATAAAGACAAAAGTAAGAATCTTTAGGACAGACTCACGGGCAGACCCCTTGGGTCCCCAGGGCCCACACTTATCGGGTGAGGGCTTGGTTTAGTGGTCTGCTGTCACCATCTTGGAATGCTTAATAAATTTTAAATAAGGGCTCCCACATTTTCATTTTGTACTGTGCCCCACAAATGATAGAGTGGGTGTTGCCTGTAATCTTCTTCCTTCAGCGAGGCACACTCATCTAGAGGGCTAGTGGGGTGTAGCGGGTGCTCAGAATTAACTACATAGGGACCTACGTCTAAATAGAGAACTGTACACACACACACACACACACACACACACACACACTCAAACATTTAGAAGACACAACTGCAACTAGAATCAAATAGCAAAATTAGAAAATAATATAACAGCAACTCTTTTGCTACTGTAAGGAAACACGTGGAGACCTATGTTTTTGAAGTGCCTACTATGTGCTGGGCTCTACACATAATTTCATCAAATGATGACATAGAGGTTAATTAGCTCCACTTTGTACCCGGCTCATCTTCTTAATTGAAGAGTTAAATAAGAGGTGAAGAAAAAAACTTAATTGCCTTTCCCTTGAGTAGAAGATTCCCAAGGGGAACATCTCATAAGACTAAATTTTCCACTTGGTTCTACGTGTTCCAAATTTCAGCAGAAGATGTTAAGGGAGAAAAAGTTGGGATGGGAGATAAAAATTGGAAATAAGGAAGTAAGGAAAAGTAGAAGCTGAAGTGAAAAAAAAAAAAGTAAGAATCTTTATAGAAACATCAGAGAAGCAGGTGAAGGACCCCCAACCACCTTCACTGATTCAAAAAGCAAGTAGACTTCAGTCTTGCTAATTTTGACCTTTTAAGTTTTGGTGTTTTTCTTAGGTTTATGAGTAGGTTGATTCATGACAAATGCCTCATTTAAAATTGAGTTAGCTGCCAATCGCCTCTCCTGTGAGAATCTGCTGCTAATTCAGCTCTGAAACAAGTAAGAATGCTTGGATTAATCCATTCATCAGCAGAAAACCCTCTCTCTTTCTGTCTGGTACATTGGAGGCAAAATAAATTAGTCCTGCCAAGGAGAAAGACCCACACAAGGGGAGAAGCCTTAGGAATGGATGGCGAGGCCGGGTCCCCACCGTCAGGGGCACAGAGGAGACGCGAGGCTGGACTGACAGCATGCGGTTCCGGCATTGGGCCACGTAGGCTCTTTAGGGGCCACAGGTCTTGGACGCTATTCCCTACCAAACACTTTATTTCCAGGACGTGGTGCTCCCACCCCTAACCCCAGGCGACCTGCACTCCTGGGATGGCTCAAGGCACGATTTCGTGGCAACAGGAGCTTTTTACTCTCTCCTTTTGGTCATTAATTCTCCTGTCTTTGGCAAGACAAGAGCACAAACGCCTGTTTTGGGAAAGACCTTGACCCCATTTGGAGCAAATACAAACAGCAAAGTCATTTACTCTAACAAACGATGGAAGTCAGAGTCCTTTTCTCCAGGCCGCTTTCTTTGTGCCTAACTGTTGGCAGTGCAGTAGAGCCGAGGGCCGGTGGCCCAGGCAGAAAGAGGGCTAGGAGCCTGCGCCCCCCGGCTCCCCGGCTCCCGAGGCCCTGCGCTCCCTGGCTGCTTGTGCCGGGGCTGCTCCGGGGCAGCCTTTGCAATCGGAGCTGAGAGCTTGTCGAGTGCCGGTCACTCCTTCCTCCACGAAGAGGTGTTTCTGCCACACTCCTGACTCAGAGCTACAGATGCCCTAGGGGATGAAAAGGTCCCTCGCTCTGACCTTGAAGAGGTGGACTTGTGAAATCAAGGTTGATAAGAGATATTAGCTAGATTCACAGACTTTTGGGTCCATGTCCTGCGTCTTCCATTTTCCAATATGACTTTGGCACCTATTGACCTCTCCGAGTTTCAGATGTGGACGGGGCTACCTTACAAGTCGTCGTGAGCTTCAGGCAGGGTGGCGCTTCACCCAGCGCACCCTCACCTTGCCCATCGTGACGTGTTAGTACCTCAGTGATCTAGTACTAAGGTCCGTCTCTGCCTTGCTTCAGACTCCCAAATTAAAATGCAGGAACACAGCTATTACTGAGGGGAAAGTTCCACAGGTAATAAATATCTCCTTCTAGAAGACAGCCCCGTGCCAACAGGCCCCGGTCTCGGAGTGCCCGAAAGTTCCTATGTGCATTAAAAACTCTATCGTTCCCTCTGGATTGCTGGGTGCTTTGTGAGTACAAGTGACCCCAGGAGACACTGACACCCGTCACCTTGGGGAGGAACCCTGCCTCCACCCAGCCCGTTCTGACAAACCCAAGACCTTTCTAGGTGAGCGGCCACTGAGCTCGGCCACTGAGCTCAGCCATCCAACAGGGTTGAAGGAGCCTCGGAGACCACTGACGTCAGCCCTGCTGCATTGCGTGAACCAGACCATGTAGCCAAGTAGGACGCTTCATCCGCTGATGCTTCCTCTTGAAGCCTCACATGTTTTTCTTTTTTTCAGGGCTTCAGGCCCCCAGACTTACATGAAATAGGCCAAGCGCCTTTGAAGGGACACCTGTGAATTATCATTTAGCAACGTGAAAACACGGTGACTCTGCTGGGCTCCCTGCTGGTGGAGGGGGCTGAGCGTCTCTGGACCAGCCTGGGGCCGGTGTGACGGTGTCAGGAACCCCGTGGCTTTTACCATCTGTGTGGCGCGAAGCTGCCTGCATTTGCTGTGCGTGCTCTTCGGTAACACATTTCCACACACGAGTTCGTGCAGCATGGTGGCAGAAACGGCCGCCGAGAGGTTCCAGTACAGGCGTCGAGGCAAGAGGCCTCCCAAGTACGTCCAAAGCCGAGAAGCCAGAGGATGTGGTGCCTCCGCCCATGACGGTTCAGCAGTCGTAGCGGCTACACCAAGAGGTAAAGGGTTAAGGGGTGTCGTTTGCTGTCACGTGATGCTAGGGGCCGGGCAGGGTTCCCAGGGAGGAGGCACATCTTGCCAGCACATGTGGGCTGCGGCCACAGCACTTCAAAGCGCCTCCTCAGACCGACACAACATTCTGACGCCGACTGTAAATGCCCCTGACACGCAGAGTGGAAACTATCAAACACTCCACCAGGCCCCAGGATGCAGTGACTCTGCCCTGGGAAAGTCTTCATGAGGCTGCCGTGGGGCGTGGGGCCCCGGGGGCGGGTAACGGGTGGTTCTCATTTACGGCTTGTCCCGTCCATGCTGGCGTGTGCACCCGACTCAGCCCACTGCAGATCTGAACGCCCCAGGACCTGCCAGATCAGCCCCAACATCGATTCCAGGCCTTGCTGAGTCAAGACCCCACTGAGACCATTTCCCTTTGCACATTCCAGAGCTTATGACTCTGAAGGGCAGGAATTTCCTGGCCCCCAGAGCCGTGATCTTTCTGTGAAGGAATCTCTGTGCTGTTTGCTGCCACACAGTTCTTTTCGGTTCTCACAGTTCAGAAGATGCCTTGTGACGGATGCTGTCCTCTCACTGGGAAATGTTCGTGCTGGAACATCAGCATCCTGGAAGGTCTCTTATCCTCTCAAGGGGCACCTGCGTTTCTGTGAACAGAGGGCTTTCCCTGAGGACCTGCTGCTCTCTGCTCCCAGTAAGCCCCTACCAGACAACTCAGCCTGCGGAGGGCGACGTGGGGCCATCCTGCATATCCCGCCTTCTCTCAGACCTGCCGTCCCACCCTTGTGCTGGGTGTGCTCGTCCATTCATTCCTTAATTCATTCACTATTTTTGAAACACTGAAGTACATAAAACTTACAAAGCATATTTCCTATGCTCTGAGGCTGTCACTGTAGGGTAGAGAAAACAGGCATGCAGAAGTAACCACCAATGAGTGTGTCCACGCTGTTACAGGTCTGTCGCAAAGTGCCCCAGAACATAGGGGACAGAGTGACCACATCAGCTTTGGGCATTTGGAAACCTTCCACCAGGAGACTGTTTAAGCTGGGCTTGACCATTGGATGGGATTTCACAAGGCCAAAGAAACGGTAAAGACGAGGAAGAGCAAATCGTGGTAAATCTTGGGGAGAGGAGTTCAGTGTGGTTAGTCGCAGGGCAAGTGTGGAGCTGCATGGACAAGCCTGGGAAGGCGCATTAAGGGCTCGTGTGCAGCAGGTGCCTACATTACGGACTCCAAAGGACTTGTGCAGAATATTGACCCGTCACAGCTGCGTGACAGGAGGGCAGACCTGCCAGGACTGTGATGGAGGAACTGGGGCATGCTGTCAGTCTGAAGGACACTGCCTGCTTACCTGAAGCAGCATTGAATTTCTGTTTCTTCCCAGGTCTGCGGCACTTGGTTGGTACTGAGGCTCCCACCTCCTTCGAGGCCGAGATCCCACCCCCAGCGCCCTGAGGCACTCTTCCCCCATCGGCCCTCTGTCTTTCCAGATCGTGTGTTCTTGGAGCAAGGACCTTGGGAAGTCATCAAAGCCGCTGGTCCATTTTAGTGCTCTGCCCCAGAGGAAACACGGAGGATGGAGTCTGGCCCCGGGAGAGAGCAAACACATTCTTACATAAACACGGAGCAAATGTGAAACTTTAGCCAGAAAAATAGACTCACTTAAAGTACATTCTGTTCCTGAGCTCCTATCAAACAGACCCAAAGGGACCTGTCAGGAGTTTCCTTGCAAATTACATTTACATGGTTTTAGATGGTGTTTGGGTGGTTGGACTTTGTCTAGGATAACATAGGAACATAAGATAAGTGAATAATTACAAGGTAACCGAATCGCCTGTGTTAAGGCCTGGAGATTTTACAGGTATAACCTTCAGGGAATAATGAGGAACTGGCCCAGGAGCAGGGAGGTTTCTGGAAAGTCAGAGGCGCTGGTCAGTGGCTTCTTGCAAAGCTTTAATTGCCTCTGCTGGAGACAAGACTCCAGAATGAATGGATTGATGTGCCTGATGGAAGCATCAGATTTTATGCATTTTTTAAATAATGAAGGGAACTGCTGTAAAAATCACTATGTTTTGTTTCTCCCCTCACAGAAAAACTGTAGTTGGCCAGTCATTGCCTCATTTGGAATAGAGGCTCTGATGAAAAGTCTTTGGTTAAGAGTGGGTTATTCCTAGAGGGGTGCGGGTGTGCAGGCCACACTGAACCCGCACCGTCTCCCCTCCTGCCCCTCACAGACGGCTCTGCCATCAGACAGCACCAGGTGGTGTGGTGTTTATGTGCCCGGGTTTGTACTGTCCAATCTTACAACAGCCTCAGGTACGCCCACCTTTGGCCCCATTTACATGGAACCTAGACGTGGAGGGATTATGTTACCCGGCGCTTCCACAGGGTGGGAATGAGAGCCCCCCAGACTTGTCTCTCTCGCCATCATGCCTAGCATTTCTAAGGGATGCTGAAGAATGTTCCCTGAGCACAGGGGCAGGGAAAGGCGGTGGGACAGGGTCTGACATAATCAAGTGGCCTGGGTGAGGGCGCAATAGGATGGAGATGTCCCCAAACATTCACCCCCCTTCTCTCTGGTGGGGGATCTGCTCTGGACCATCTCAAGTGCTGGGGAAGCGGGGTGCCGTTGTCCCCCCAGCCTGAGGTTTAGTCTCAGTGAACACAAAGAAAACCACCAGCTCAGCGTGCTCGAGTCTGAAAGCAATAATCCTGGGCCTAAAAGTAAATGGCTGTGAGTAGACAGAACTTAATAATGTGTGTTCAGTTTCTAAGCCCTGCCTCACTTTTACAAAAATCCTAGCTGATATGCACATGCAGTCTGTGTTTTAGCAAGGGAGGATATCACCGGGATCTCATTCCTCGGGAGCTGCTCCCGTCAGAGCGCTTCTCCGTCAGTCACCCTGGCTGGCTGTCCTTTGGCACCAGGGATCTCCCTGCTCTTACTCTGAGGGCCTGAGGCTGGGGAGGGCCTCCCTTTCTGACGAGAGCAGGGGAAAGCTAAGTCATACAGTTGGTTTTGGTGCGCGTCCCCATGTGACAACCAGCCTTGAAAGGAACTCAAACCCTGTCCGGCTTCCACTAGGACACTAGCTAGGAGGCCTCACAACCAGTAAGAAATACTGCCCAGTTTGCAAGGCAAGAGTGAGGTGATGAGGGACCGTGTTCCCCTGTTCCGACAGAGACACTGAATCCCGAAGGTCCCATGAAATGGCAAGCCTTTGGGGCTGTAGACTGGATGGGAAATGGGGACATGAGAGGGCATGGCTGTCTGGGGGTCCTCGGGCACCTCAGCTCTCCCCAGCCCATGCACCCGCTTGCCTGCGTCCTAGTCAGTGGACACCCACCACACCCAGGCCTGGGGTGGGACCCCGGAGTCGTCTTCTCCCCGCTCCTCTCCTGCTGAGTCTCCCCTTCTCTAGCAGCTTCTCACAGCCATCGCCGTCTGTCCACACCCTCATTACTAATCTTGTCTCCTCTGCCCACCCTCCACACTGCTGCCAGCGAGGCTTGGGAGCAAGGAATGATAATGGCCATTCTAGCCAACTGTGCTAATGAGCGCCTGGGACGGACGCTGCGCTCAGAGCTCGCCTCAGCCCTCGCATCTGCCTTGACAAGGTCCTGTCCCTGAGCCAAGGATTCCCACGACCAGCAGGGGGCGACTGCCACGAGGGGGCGGCTCCCCGCCATGGTTCACCTCCACCTGCCCCTTGTCCTGACCCCTGCACGAGGCTGCCCCTCGCCTCCCGTGCCCTCTTACCTCCTCACTTCCGGACATGCTGCCCCTTCCTCTGCATGGGACCTCCTCCCTCTGGACTCCTATGTCATCGACTGGGTCGCCTTCTCAGTGAGCTGGGATCGCTGCCGCCCCTCGGCACACGTGCACCTTGGGGGCAGGAGGTGAGTATTCTGGGTGCTGACATAGGCTTCAAGGCAACCTGTTGTCACACGTTCTCAGCGCCTTCCACACCTACAGCCTCTGCCACAAGGACAGTTTCGGGTCAGCTATCCCAAGACCCAGAACACACACAGTTTTTGTCAGCGCTCACGCACACTGAATTGGCAGACCCTCAGGGCTCTCCGTCCCTCCCCGGACACCCTGCGCAACCACGTTTTCCTGAGAAAAAAGGTCTTTGCGTGTTTTGCCCATTTTGCTTCCCAGGGTTGACAACAGAGCTTGGCGTGTTTTAAGTACTCAAGGAGTTGTTGAAAAATCCTGCTGACACAAAGAGACAATTTTATGGCCACAGCTAAGCATTTGGACACGTGCACTGAATTTTTCCCCACCTTATGTTTTTTAACTTCTGTGACGCTAAGAGAGTACATACTTCTGGAAAGCCATTTAATGATCTGTGTCAAGAACTCTATGGAATTCATGTCCTTTACAGCAGGGACCCCAAGCTGACTACCCAATGTCTGCTCTCCTCTTTACTAACAGAGCCCCTTCATCACTGAGATGCAGATGTGTCGGCCGACCCCCTAAGTTTCCCAGCCTTCTCTGAAACTGAGTGTGGCACGGGACTAAGATTTTATGACGACTGAGATGTAAGTGAAAATTTTGTGAGGGATTTTCAGGAAGTCTTGGACTTGGGACAGAACACAGATGAAATCCCTCGTTTCTCCCTCCTCCCTGATGCCCCTAAATAACGTGAGGGCCAGTCTTCGGCAGCCACCTCAGGTTCAGTCAGAAAGGATTTGTCATCAGGTGCTGGAAGCTCACAGGATTTCTGAGAGCACCACGGAGCCCAGCTGGAGGGTGCGAGCCCAGACGGGGCCTCCAGGGGAAAGCCCGCCTCTGCCCGGGCCTTGCGCTTCAGCACTTACCGCCCGGGACAGCAGAACCTAGCTCGTCAGAAAGGACCTGTGGCCTCCTCGCCATGCCTCCAGAGGCCCATCTCTCTCTGCTTCCCCACCGCCTCCCTGGGCTCATCCCCACCTCCGGTCCGACAGTGGCATGTCTGCTCGGTGGGACTCACAACATCCTGGACGCCGCAGCTATAAGGAGGGCTGGAAAATATTGTTCTGTTTCCGTTTCCAGCATCTGAAGTGCAGGAAGACACGTGAGAAGGGACAGGAGTGGGTGTTGAGAGAACTGAAGTGTTCGCCCCTCTGTCCACACGCCTGTTTTAGGCCTGTTTTAGGCACATGTTGCTGAGGAAGCAAAGGGCAAGAGGCTGTGGAACAGCCACAAGCATGTGGGGGCCCTGGAGATGACAGCCAGCGAACACCAACTGTGCCTCCAGGCCACCAGAGCCGCCTCCCTGCTGCCCTCTGCGCCACGCCGTCACCTGGCTTGTCTCCACACAACCAGCAAAGTGGCCCTGTTCAGACTGAGGGCACACCAAGGTGCTCTTCGGCTCAGAAGTCCCCATGATGTCCCTTCTCACTTAGAGAAAAGCCCACCCCTCCCACCTGCACGTTACTCCTCCGGCCGCTCTGCTGCGCCCGTTGCTGGAGACTGAGCCCCAGGCACCGGGCGGTCCGGAGACTGAGCCCCAGCTGCCGGGTGGTGGGCACCATTCTAAAGCCTTTCCGCTGGGGTGCCCGGGGCAGGACAGTTGAGGTGCTGGCTGCCAGCACCCCTCTGTAGAGAAGCCGTGGGGTGGCAGCAGTGGCTGCTGGGGAGCACCGGCTGGGATCCAGGTGGCCGGCTGCAGCCCGGCCTCTGCCTCTCGCCCTATGAGTCTGGAGACGCCCTTTCCACTCACTGGGCCCTTGACTTTCCTTAGAGACACTTGAGTGTCTGTGGACCCTGACTCTTCCACGACGGGTCGGCGCTGAAGGAACAATTTGTGGGTCAGAGAATTAATCTCCGTGAGTGTAGCTCCGAGGCCCAGGAGCTACATTTTCAGTTGTGAATGTCTCTGGGAAAGCTGTGGGCAGAATGGCTGCCCTCTGCCCGTGGAGCAGGGCCACGTCCACAGGCTGTGGCCCCTGCAGGCTCGTGGGGGCGCTCCAAGCTCACGGGGCATCTGCGGCGGCCTCTTCAGAACACCGTGTTGGATCTGCTGAGCAATCTGGTGGTCCAGTCTTCGTTTCCACTCTAAATATACAAGCTTTCTCCATACATTTCACGGGAGTATCTTGAAGGAATCCAGGGCCATTTTTCTTTAACCTGCCTGAAATTTGTTTTGGCAGAAGTTCTGAAGGCTACAGTCTTGAGAGATTTGGGTTTTGTTAAGTTATAGATATAATTTCAGCGAGGTTAAATAACTCAGGCAAACACGGACGTGCCCTCCCATCAGTTCTGCCCTAGAAACCCGATCCACCCTGCGAGGCCAGAGCCAGTGCTCTTTCCCTGGCCAGCAGAGCCACGTGGGCCCTCGCTTCTCCCTGCAGCTGTGTGGGGGCAGAGCGCGCGTGGGGGCCCAGTCCAGGTCCCCCAGCCTCCCCGAGCCTCACGTCTCCACTGCAGATGGTGACGGTGAGTGACAATGACGGGTGCCAAGCGCTCTGCCAGCTTCCTCTGACCGTGTGGGGGATCCTGTGGGACAAGGCATCTTACTGTGGTGTCTTCATAGACAAGGATTCTGAGATAAGATGGGGTGACTCTCTGTCCCTGGCTATGTGGCAAAGATTAAATAAAAAAATATATACGGATCGGGGCATTCGGTAAGCAGTTAGTAAACGCAAGTCGCTCCTCCGTCATACCCAGGGCACCAGCCAGGGTGTACCACTGTCACACTTGGCATGTGCCGCGTGTCACTTAGAAGCAGGGAGGTAGCTCAGCTTGAAGTCTGCTGAGGAGTCAAACGGGTCTTTTTCTTCTCTGCACCCCTGTTTGTCACTCATCCTCTGCCTTGTACATTATAAAACTGCTTCTCTGCATCCAAAGGGCTGCCAGCAGAGGAATATCCCGAAAGCTTGCTAAAAAGGATGATTTCTGGCACCTCCCCAAACAAAATGGGTCATGGTCCCTGGCAGCAGACCAGGTTTTGTGTTTCCACAGTCTGCCCAGGTGACCCCCATGGACTCTGACATTTGAGGGCCACCCTCCTAGGGGCACCACATGCATACGAATAAAATAAGCAAATAGATGGGTGCAATTTAAAGCAATTTGTTCAGTCTTCATTGTCTAAAAGTTACAGAAATTAAAAATACCGAGAGCACCAGTAATTTAGGTTAAAAAGACTCCGATCATGCTCTCCTGCACACCACTGGGGACCTCAGTTGCTCTCCTGGCCTATCCTTGCCCCAAAAGTTCCTTCAGTCCGTTCCGTCCGGTGGGCTGGTTACCCAGCGAGGCCCAGGCCCTCACCAGGCTCTGAGACTTCCTGAGGACTGTTCTCCAGCCGCTTCCCTGGCAGCGTAGACTCAGCATGCTGGGTGCCCGCCCGTCGGTACCACCCCACATACTTCCAAACTGCCGAAGACACTTTAATAATTTTTAACTGGGATTTAAACCTTTTGGGCCTCAACATTTTAGCCAAGAAAAAATCTTTAGTCCCATGAATCATATGCATAGATATTTTGGACTTATTTTCATAACCACTAGTTTCTTTTTTTAAGGGCATTTCTCAAAGCCACATTAAACCAAAGATTATTTTTCGACTGAGACTTGTCAGACCAACATTTCAGCAGACACATTCCCCCTTTAAAAAATAAAAGGGAGGGAAGACATAATAGAGATGTGGTCAACAGGGCAATAAATTAACCTGGCCGAGTTCATGCTTCAGATCTGAGGAATGTGAAAGAACACATTTCTAGTGAATGAAAAGAAAAAAAAAAACCCAGAAAGAGAGCAGAGTTCTGAAACATGAAAACAAAGCTGACAGTCCCAGACACCAGACTCAGGGGTACGTGCGGTGCCCAGGCTGGGTCAGACCCCCGAGCAATTCCCAGTCTGAACATGCAGCATCTTGGGAGCCAGAGCAAAGCTGGGAAGCCCCACAAAGCCTGTGCTCCTTCAATTTCCCTGCAGAAAAGGAAGATAATGACACCCTGGCACGGAATACCTTTTTCATTAAAATTGGCCAGATTTGCAGTGAAAACTGGTGTACGGACACGGCTTCTTCTGGGCGGCAGTAACCGTGCTGTGCCCAGCCTCAGAGTGCGGAGTCCCAGGAGTCTCTGTCATCTCCGTGGGAGCATGTTTCTACCCCTTGAGTCCTCGGTTTCTTTGTGTGGAAACCTAGAACCAGAATGGTGCCTTCTCCAAGAGCTGGCTGTGAGGATCAGGGGTGTGAAGCCCGAGAGGCTGGGCGCTGCGCCTTCCTAGAGGCCTGCATCCTGGAGGCGGAGGTTTCTGCCCCTGGTGGGAGGATGGCATGTTCGTGGCTGCGCTGACGGTGAGATGGGTGTTGTGTGGCCCTGGCAGGGGAGCAGGAGCATGTGGAAACCGGCCGGCCTGGGCAGCGGGTGTGTGCAGTGCTCACCAGCTGGTCGTCGTGGGGCAGGTGGCATGGTCAGGCCTGCCGGGTGCCCCCACTGAGCTCCTGTGCCCACAGCTCATCACCATCACGGTTTGGGCATTGGTGCCAATGCCAGATTTGTCTGAGTTCTGGTTTGGGAGTAAGGGCTGCCTGCCAGCTCCTTTTCCTCAGAAGACTACAGGACCATGGGTAGGGACTGTTGGTCTTCACAGGTGGCATGTGATAGGGAGGGAGCGGGAATATTAATTTCAACTTTCTGCCGGGCAGAAGGAGGACCGAGCAGGTGAAACTGCTTCTGTGAATTCACGGGATGGAAGCAGAAGCCACCCTTAGCCCTGAACTTCCAACTCCAGTCAGGAAAGTGTGTCATACTTCACGGGGACCCCCCGGGAACCCCAGGGCACAGTAGCTCTGCTGCCCTGTGGTTTCATTTTCAAGAGTAATAATTCATACATTTCAACCACGTCCGTGGCTTTCCCATCACCAGCCCTCGGGACATGGCCCGGGTGCTTTCTTTTTGACCTCAAGGTTAATGGGCACAGGTGTGGGTCTCCCACAGGCAGGGTGAGAGAGTAGCCGGGCCGCTAAGGCTCTGGGGAACCACACCGTTGGATTTCTGAGCAGGTGAACCAGGCTGGCCAAACCCAAGACCTGAGGGGGGTGATCTGCATTCTGGGCAGTGACCTCAGCATCCAAGCAGGATGAGGGGAGGATGGGGAAACCGAGGATCAGAGAGATGCCCATCCTGAGAGAGCGCCGGGCACCGTCCCCGGGGGAGTGTGTGATCAGCCGGGGGTCGGGCTTCGACCTGATTATTGGTCAGGACCAGAGAGCTGAGCGCAGTCTTCCTGTAGGGGAGAGATCGTTGACACCATGTTCTATTTTAAAACAAACAGAAAAGAATCCAGAAGGAAATGATGGCCCTCTAACACACAAGCAGAATGTCAACAAGGGAAAAACAAGCTTTTGGGCTCCAGCTTTAGTTACCAAGTTTCCTTTTCTCAGAAAAAAACAAACATACAGTTCTAGAAAAACATACCTTGGAGAAGTGATCAGAAGTGTAGCAAAGATTTCTGTTATAAGATGCTCATCATTGTGTTACTTGCAGTAAAATAATGAAAGCAAGTGGAATGTCCAATGGAGAAAATTTTAAATAGTTTAGCATATCGATGCAATGAAATATTAGACGCCCATTGGGTGAGTTTCTAAAGGCTGTTTTATGACAGTGAATATACACAATGATGTGTTTAAGTGAAAAAGTAAGGCATAAAACTGTATACAACAAGGCTTTAGTCACATAAAAGAAACACAAGAATGTTAAAAAAATTGGAAGTAAATACATTATAAAGGGAACAACGGTGCCCTATCTCTAGATGATAGCTTGTGGGAGATTCTTATGTTCTTCCTTGTTTTTACCTTTTGTTTTTTTGTTTTTAATTTTTTATTAAGGTATTATTGATATACACTCTTGTGAAGGTTTCACATGAAAAACCAATGTGGTGACTACATTTACCCATATTATCAAGTCCCCACCCACACCCCAATGCAGTCACTGTCCATCAGTGTAGTAAGATGCCACAGATTCACTGTTTGCCTTCTCTGTGCTACACTGTTTTCCCCGTGACCCCCCACACCATGTGTATTAAACATAATACCCCTCAATCCCCTTCTCCACTCTCCACTCCTCCCCTTTGGTAACCACTAGTACCTTCTTGGAGTCTGTGAGTCTGCTGCTATTTTGTTCCTTCACTTTTTCTGCATTGTTATACTGCACAAATGAGGGAAATCATTTGGCACTTGTCTTTCACCACCCAGCTTATTTCACTGAGCATAATATCCTCCAGCTCCATCCATGTTGTTGCAAATGGTAGGTTTTGTTTCTTTCTTTTGGCTGAATAGTATTCCATTGTGTATATGTACCACCTCTTCTTTATCCATTCATCTACTGATGGACACTTAGGTTGCTTCCATTTCTAGGCTATTATAAATAGTGCTGTAATAAACATAGGGGTGCATATGTCATTTTGAATCTGAGAAGTTGTATTCTTTGGGTAAATTCCAAGGAGTGGGATTCCCAGGTCAAATGGTATTTCTAATTTTAGTTTTTTGAGGAACCTCCATATTGCGTTCCACAATGGTTGAACTAGCTTACATTCCCACCAGCAGTGTAGGAGGGTTCCCCTTTCTCTGCATCCTCACCAGCATTTGTTGTTCTTAGTCTTTTGGATGGTGGTCATCCTTACTGGTGTGAGGTGATATCTCATTGTGGGTTTAATTTGCATTTCCCTGATGATTAGTGATGTGGAGCATCTTTTCATGTGTCTGTTGGCCATCTGAATTTCTTCTTTGGAGAATTGTCTCTTCATATCCTCTGCCTATTTTTTAATCAGGTTATTTGTTTTTTGGGTGTTGAGGCATGTAAGTTCTTTATATATTTTGGATGTTAACCCTTTGTTGGATATGTCATTTACAAATATATTCTCCCATACTGTAGGATGCCTTTTTGTTCTGTTGATGGTGTCCTTTGCCGTACAGAAACTTTTTAGTTTGATGTAGTCCCATGAGTTCATTTTTGCTTGTTTCCCTTGCTCAAGGAGATGTGTTCAGGAAGAAGTTGCTCATGCTTATACTCAGGAGATTTTTGCCTATATTGTCTTCTAAGAGTTTTATAGTTTCATGACTTACGTTCAGGTCTTTGATCCATTTTGAGTTTACTTTTGTGTATGGGGTTAAACAATAATCCAGTTTCATTCTCTTGCATGTAGCTGTCCAGTTTTGCCAACACCAGCTCTTGAAGAGGCTGTCATTTCCGCATTGTATGTCCATGGCACCTTTATCATATATTAATTGATGATACATGGTTGGGTTTATATCAGGGCTCTCTAGCCTGTTCCATTGGTCTTTGGGTCTGTTCTTGTGCCAGTACCAAATTGTCTTGATTACTGTGGCTTTGTAGTAGAGCTTGAAGTTGGGGAGCATAATTCCCCCAGCTTTATTCTTCCTTCTCAGGATTGCTTTAGCTATTCAGGGTCTTTTGTGGTTCCATATGAACTTTAGAATGATTTTCTCTAGTTCGTTGAAGAATGCTGTTGGTATTTTGATAGGGATTTCATTGAATCTGTAGATTGTGTTAAGCAGGATGGCCATTTTGACAATATTAATTCTTCCTATCCATGAGCATGGGATGTGTTTCCATTTATTGGTATCTTCTTTAATTTCTCTCATGAGTATCTTGTAGTTTTCAGCGTATAGGTCTTTCACTTCCTTGGTTAGGTTTATTCCTAAGTATTTTATTCTTTTTGATGCAACTGTGAATGGAACTGTTTTCCTGATTTCTCTCTCTGCTAGTTCATTGTTAGTGTATAGGAATGCCACAGATTTCTGTGTATTAATTTGTATCCTGCAACTTGGCTGAATTCTGATATTAGATCTAGTAGTTTTGGAGTGGATTGTTTAGGGCTTTTTATGTACAATATGTCATCTACAAACAGGGACAGTTTGACTTCTTCCTTGTCAATCTGGATGCCTTTTATTTCTTTGTGTTGTCTGACTGCCGTGGCTAGGACCTCCAGTACTATGTTGAATAGAAGTGGGGAGAGTGGGCATCCTTGTCTTGTTCCCAATCTTAAAGAAAAAGATTTCAACTTCTTGCTGTTAAGTACAATGTTTTTTTTTTATGATTTATTTTGGTATCATTAACCTACAATTACATGAGCAATATTGTGATGATTAAACTACCCCCTTCATCAGGTCCCCCCCACCAACCCTATTACAGTCACTGTCCACCAGTGTAGTGAGATGAGAATCACTACTTGTCTTCTCTGAGTTGTACAGTCCTCCCCGTGCCCCCCCACCATATGTCTGTTAATCGTAAAGCCCCTTTTACCCTCTTATCCCTCCCTTCCGGCCCTTCTTCCCCAGTCCCTTTCCCTTTGGTAACTATTAGTCCGTTCTTGGGTTCTGTGAGTCTGCTGCTGTTTTGTTCCTTCAGTTTTTTTCTTTGTTCTTATACTCCACATATGAGTGAGATCATTTGATACTTGTCTTTTTCGGCTTGGCTTATTTCACTGAGCATAATACCCTCTAGCTCCATCCATGTTGTTGCAAATGGTAGGATTTGTTTTCTTCTTATGGCTGAATAATATTCCAATGTGTATATGTACCACTTCTTCTTAATCCGTTCATCTACTGATGGACACTTAGGTTGCTTCCATTTCTTGGCTATTGTAAATAGTGCTGCAATAAACATAGGGGTGCATCTGTCTTTTTGAAACTGGGCTGCTGCATTCTTAGGGTAAATTCCTAGGAGTGGAATTCCTGGGTCAAATGGTATTTCTATTTTGAGTTTTTTGAGGAACCTCCATACTGCTTTCCACAATGGTTGAACTAATTTGCATTCCCACCAGCAGTGTAGGAGGGTTCCCTTTTCTCCACATCCTTGCCAACATTTGTTGTTGTTAGTGTTTTGGATGTTGGCCATCCTCACTGGTGTGAGGTGATATCTCACTGTGGTTTTAATCTGCATTTCTCTGATGACCAGCGATGTGGAGCATCTTTTCATGTGCCTGTTGGCCATCTGAATTTCTTCTTTAGAGAAGTGTCTATTCATGTCCTCTGCCCATTTCTTAATTGGATTATTTTCTTTTTGTTTGTTAAGGTGCGTGAGTTCTTTGTATATTTTGGATGTCAACCCCTTATCAGATACATCATTTATGAATATATTTTCCCATATTGTAGGATGTCTTTTTGTTCTACTGATGGTGTCCTTTGCTGTACAGAAGCTTTTCAACTTGATATAGTCCCATTTGTTCATTTCTGCTTTTGTTTCCCTTGCCCGGGGGGATATGTTCATGAAGAAGTCGCTCATGTTTATGTCCAAGAGATTTTTATCTATGTTTTTTTCTAAAAGTTTTATGGTTTCATGACTTACATTCAGGTCTTTGATCCACCTTGAGTTTACCTTTGTGTATGGGGTTAGACAGTAGTCCAGTTTCATTCTCTTACATGTAGCTTGTCCAGTTTTTCCAACACCAGCTGCTGAAGAGGCTGTCATCTCCCCATTGTATATCCAAGGCTCCTTTATCAAATATTAATTGACTGTAAATGTCTGGGTTAATGTTTGGATTTTCCATTCTGTTCCACTGGTCTGTGGGTCTGTTTTTGTGCCAATACCAAATTGTCTTGATTACTGTGGCTTTGTAGAGCTTGAAGTCAGGGAGCGTAATTCCACCTGTTTTATTCCTCCTTCTCAGGATTGCTTTGGCTATTCGGGGTCTTTTGTGGTTCCATATGAATTTTAGAATTATTTGTTCCAGTTCATTGAAGAAAGCTGTTGGTAGTTTGATAGGGATTGCATTGAATCTGTGGATTGCTTTAGGTAGTATAGCCATTTTGACAATATTTATTCTTCCTAGCCAAGAGCATGGGATGCATTTCCATTTGTTAGTGTCCTCTTTAATTTCTCCTAGGAGTGTCCTGTAGTTTTCAGAGTACAGGTCTTTCATTTCCTTCATTAGGTTTATTCCTAGGTATTTTATTCTTTTAGATGCAATTGTGAATAGAAGTGTTTTTCTGATTTCTCTTTCTGTTAGTTCATCATTAGTGTATAGGAAAGCAACAGATTTCTGTGTGTTAATTTTATATCCTGCAACTTTTCAGATATTCGTCCTAGTACTTTTGGAGTGGAGTCTTTAGGGTTTTTTATGTACAGTATCATGTCATCTGCAAATAGTGACAATTTGACTTCTTCTTTACCAATCTGGATGCCTTGTATGTCTTTGCTTTGTCTGATTGCCGTGGCTAGGACCTCCAGTACTATGTTGAATAACAGTGGAGAGAGTGGGCACCCCTGTCTTGTTCCCGATCTTAGATGAAAAGTTTTCAGCTTCTCGCTGTTAAGTATGATGTTGGCTGTGGGTTTGTCATATATGGCCTTTATTATGTTGAGGTACTTGCCATCTATACCCATTCTGTTGAGAGTTTTTATCATGAATGGATGCTGAATTTTGTCAAATGCTTTTTCAGCATCTATGGAGATGATTATGTGGTTTTTGTTCTTCTTTTTGTTGATGTGGCGGATGATGTTGATGGATTTTCGAATGTTGTACCATCCTTGCATCCCTGGGATGAATCCCACTTGATCATGGTGTATGATCCTCTTGATGTATTTTTGAATTCGGTTTGCTAACATTTTGTTGAGTATTTTTGCATCTACGTTCATCAGGAATATTGGTCTATAATTTTCTTTTTTTGTGGTGTCTTTGCCCAGTTTTGGTATTAGAGTGATGCTGGCTTCATAGAAAGAGTTTGGAAGTATTCCCTTCTCTTCTATGTTTTGGAAAACTTTAAGGAGAATGGGTGTTATTTCTTCTCTATATGTCTGGTAGAATTCAGCGGTGAATCCATCAGGTTCGGGGGTTTTGTTCTTGGGTAGGTTTTTGATTACCGATTCAATTTCGTTGCTGGTGATTGGTCTGTTTAGTTTTTCTGTTTCCTGCTTGGTGAGTCTTGGAAGGCTGTGTTTTTCTAAGAAGTTGTCCATTTCTTTTAGGTTATCCAGTTTGCTAGTATATAGATGCTCGTAATATTCTCTTATAATTCTTTGTATTTCTGTGGGGTCCGTAGTGATTCTTCCTTTATCATTTGTGATTCTGTTTATGTGTGTAGATTCTCTTTTTTTCTTGATAAGTCTGGCTAGGGGTTTATCTATTTTGTTTATTTTCTCAAAGAACCAGCCCTTGTTTTCATTGATCCTTTCTATTGTTTTATTCTTCTCAATTTTATTTATTTATTCTCTGATCTTTATTATGTCTCTCCTTCTGGTGACTTTGGGTCTCATTTGTTCTTCTTTTTCCAATTTCAATAATTGTGAGTTTAGACTGCTCATATGGGATTGTTCTTCTTTCCTGACTTAGGCCTGTATTGCAATATACTTCCCTCTTAGCACGGCCTTTGCTGCATCCCACAGATTTTGTGGTGTTGAATTATTGTTGTCATTTGTCTCCATATATTGCTTGATCTCTGTTTTTATTTGGTCATTGATCCATTGGTTATTTAGGAGCATGTTGTGAAGCCTCCTGTGTTTGTGGGATTTTTCATTTTCTTTGTTTAATGTATTTCTACTTTCATACCTTTGTGGTCTGAGAAACTGGTTGGTACAATTTCAATCTTTTTTAATTTACTGAGGCTCTTTTTGTGGCCTAGGATATGATCTATTCTTGAAAATGTTCCATGTGCACTTGAGAAGAATGTCTATTCTGCTGCTTTTGGGTGTAGAGTTCTGTCGATATCTGTTAGGTCCATCTGTTCTATTGTGTTGTTCAGTGCCTCTGTCTCCTTATTTTCTGTCTGGTTGATCTGTCGTTTGCAGTGAGTGGAGTGTTGAAGTCTCCTAGAATGAATGTATTGCATTCTATTTCTCCTTTTAATTCTGTTAGTATTTGTTTCACATATGTAGGTGCTCCTGTTTTGGGCGCATAGATATTTATAATAGTTATATCCTCTTGTTGGATTGACCCTTTTATCATTATGTAATGTCCTTCTTTGTATCTTGTGACTTTATTTCTTTTGAAGTCTATTTTGTCTGATACAAGTACTGCAACTCCTACTTTTTTCTCCCCATTAGTTGCATGAAATGTCTTTTCCATCCCTTTACTTTTAGTCTGTGTATGTCTTTGGGTTTAAAGTGAGTCTCTTGTAGGCAGCATATAGATGGGTCTTGCTTTTTTTATCCATTCAGTGACTCTATATCTTTTGATTGGTGCATTCAGTTCAGTTACATTTAGGGTGATTATGGATAGGTATGTACTTATTGCCATTGGAGGCTTTAGATTCGTGGTTACCAAAGGTTCAAGGGTAACTTCCTTACTGTCTAAGAGTCTAACTTAACTCACTTAATGTGCTATTACAAACACAATCTAAAGGTTCTTTTTTTTCCTCCTCCATTCTTTATATATTAGGTGTCATATTGTGTACTCTTTGTCTATCCCTTGATTCACTTTGGGGATAGTTAATTAAATTTTGCATTTGCTTAGTAATCAGCTGTTCTACTTTCTTTACTGTGGTTTTATTACCTCTGGTGACAGCTATTAAACCGTAGGAACACTTCCATCTATAGCAGCCTCTCCAAAATACACTGTAGAGATGGTTTTTGGGAGATAAATTCTCTCAGCTTTTGCTAATCTCGGAATTGTTTAAATCTTGCCAGATAAAATATCTTGGTTCAAGCCCCTTCTGCTTCATTGCATTAAATACATCATGCCACTCCCTTCTGGCCTGTAAGGTTTCTGCTGAGAAGTCTGATGACAGCCTGATGGGCTTTCCTTTGTATGTGATCTTATTTCTCTCTCTGGCTGCTTCTAATAGTCTGTCCTTATCCTTGATCTTTGCCATTTTAATTACTATATGTCTTGGTGTTGTCTTCCTTGGGTCCCTTATGTTGGGAGATCTGTGTACCTCCATGGCCTGAGAGACTATCTCCTCCCCCAGATTGGGGAAATTTTCAGCAATTACCTCCTCAAAGACACTTTCTATCCCTTTTTCTCTCTCTTCTTCTTCTGGTACCCCTATAATGCGAGTATTGTTCTGTTTGGATTGGTCACACAGTTCTCTCAATATTCTTTCATTCTTAGAGGTCCTTTTTTCTCTCTGTGCCTCAGCTTCTTTGTATTCCTCTTCCCTAGTTTCTATTTCACTTATTGTCTCCTCCACCATATCCAATCTTCTTTTAAAACCCTCCATTGTGCTCTTCAATGATTGGATCTCTGACTGGAGTTCATTCCTGAGTTCTTGAATATCTTTCCATACCTCCATGAGCATGTTAATAATTTTTATTTTGAACTTCCTTTCAGGGAGAGTCATGAGGTTGATATCATTTAAATCTTTCTCAGGAATTGTATTAATAATTTCACTCTGAACCAGGTTCCTTTGGTGTTTCATATTTGTATATGGTGCCCTCTAGTGCCCAGAAGCTCTACTCTCTGGAGCTGCTCAGCCCCTGAAGCAATATCGGGGGTCGCAGGGGAGTGATATTGGTGCCTGGGGGAGGAAAGAGCTGTTCCCTGCTACCCGGCTGCTATGCCTGTCTCCACTGCCTGAACCAGTGGGCCGAGCACACATGTATAAGCCTCTATGCTTTGCGTTTGTAGTTGCTGTAGACAGACATTCCCTCTGGCTGGCCTAACACCAGGGCAGGGTATGCTGGTTTGCGAGCCAGGTGGGGCTGGCCAGGAGAAAGGTGCAGTAGGCTGCGTATCACGGAGGGGGTTCTTGGAGCTGTGTAGGCAGCCAGGGAGCTGGAGCACCTGACGATTATGAAAGCTCCCAACCTGCTGGGCAGAGTGCACCCGGACAATTTTTTCTACCTGTCCTTTCTCCTGAGCAGTAAGCTCTGTGCAATCCTTGCCCCTTTAGCAGCCCTCTCACTAAGGACTTCCTTGTTAGGAAGTCTCTCAGGCTGCCCACCTTTCTTTTGTCCCAGAGCAGCCAGATATGGATCCCTGCTTTCCACAAGCGGCTGGAATCTCAGTCTCTCCAGGAATTCTTCCTGTCTTAGCTTTCCAACCCCCTAATTACAAGAGTATCATGCAAGCACCATGAAATGTAGATTTGTGCTCCCAGAGCAGATCTCCATAGTTAGTTATTCAGTAATCCCAGGCCTCCACTCCCTCCCTGAACCGTTTCTCTTCCTCCCGCTGGTGAGCTGGGTTGGGGGAAGGGCTTGGGCCCTGCTGGGCCACAGTTTTGGTACATTACCCTGTTCTGTGAGGTCGACTCTTGTCTCCAGGTGGATGCAGTTTGGCACAGTCTTCTTTCCTGTTGCTCTTTCAGTAGTTGTATCAGTTATATATTCATATTATATGCATTTTTAGGAAGAAGCCTCTGCCTCAGCTCTCACACTGCCATCTTTCATCTCTCTATGTTCTTCCTTGTTTAAATAAAAAAAAGTTTAAAATACAACTATCTTTTATCTCTTCAATAATCTGAAGAAACATTATTTGAAGAAAGGTGATGATAAACACACACGGCAAGGTGGCCAACTTGCCCAGACACCGATCTTCCCACCTAAGCTCCCTGGGCTTTCTGAACCCGGAGAATGAGTCCCAGTGTGCAGCCCCCACCCGCGGCTGCCTTGAGTCAGACTTTCAGGAACAGCTAAGAGGCCTCCACTCCGCTGGCCTCAGGAATGCACAGAGAGCCGTCTGCCTTGCCTTCAGCCCCGTGGGGAACATCATTCCCATAGATGCCGAGCTGAAAGTGGTCCAAGTCCTGTCATTTCCTGTGGGGGGAGGGAGGGAGGAGCCGTGTGCAGAGTCACGTATCTCTTGCCAGCTCTCTGGAGGCACTAACTCTTCAACACATCACTTCTGTTGTCCTCTCGAGAGTTTGTTCAGAATTGGGTATATGTAGACGATGCCCGCTTTGCCTCCCTGCCTTTGGCATTGTCCCCACCTTTCCAAGATGTAGCAGGAGGGGGAAACTGATTAGCATGACAACTTTTAAATTCCCTGGATTGAATTCTCTCTGCTTATTGTTCATGGTTCGAGAACGTTCCCCTCCTGGGAAATGAGCATTCTGCATGTGCTGTAGGTACGCATTTGGGTTAATACACAGCTTGTGGACTCTCTTAGTAAAAAAAATCTCATATGCACAGGTGTACATATAATTTCACCTGCACATATTAAGATTTGAGCCTATGCATATCCTTTCGCCCCAAAATTCCACTTCTAAGGATTTATTCTAACTAAATAATCAGCAATGACGTATGAATCATAGTCTTTATAGGTCATCATTTATATTGAGTAAGACTGGGAATAACCTGAATGTTTGAAAATTTGAAATTAGTTCAATGAATAATATATTAACAAAACAGTAGACTATGCAGTTGTTCAAAATGAAAATGTTTAATTACCTGAAAGCATTTTTGATATATTGGTAAGTGGGAAAAATAGGAAGAAAAAAGGTAAAGAAGGCCAGCAAAAACCTACACCACGTGCCTCTGGGGACATTTATGTGTCTTTTTACACTTTCCTATATTTTCTAGATGTTATACACTGAACTTTTATAATACTTTCATAATCAGACAAAAAAAGCTATTTTAAAGTCTCTTCCCATTTAAATGTTATTGTTCTCACATGACATGTGGTTTAAATGGCGCCATCGAACCTCATGTGTCATTGGCATCTTTTGGATGCATCACCAAAGTTCTGAGGAAAGTAAGGAAGCTGACATTTGTTGAGAACTTACTCTGTGCCAGACTTTTCCCAAGCTGATCTTATTAAATTCTCAAGTGGACCGTCTGAGATAGATGACGGAGAGACCCCCCATCCCTCTGTCATGCAGTCCCTCTGTGCTGGAGTATAATTCGTTCGGAAGCTTGTACAAAGTGGTTGAAATGCCCTGTGTTCTTCAAAATGATAATGGCCCACGGACAGCTGGGGTCAGGGTGGCCCGGGAGCCTCTGCAAGTGCCGTGGGCCAGAGGCGCCAAGACTTCTGGGAAGGCAGCTTTGGCCCCAGAATCAATGGGTGTCTCTCCATAAACCCACCCGACCCAGCTTGGCAAGTTGTGGATGTATTTCTGGGAAGAATCAAAGCTTTCCTCGGGGAATTGTCTCTTCTGCCCTATGGACCTAATCATTACCCCACATCACTTGAGAAAACGCAGCAGACAAATTTTTCACAATGGGTTAAATGATCAGAGAGTTTATGACATGGGAGGAATTAGCATGAATGCTACTTTCCCTAAGATCAGGAAATTGGATCTTTTTGAGCTGACCTGAGAGTTTGGTTTGCGCTTTGCAAAGCCTTTGATTCTTTTCTAAGCTATTGTTTACAAGAAAAGGATGACTTGATTTTTATAAATTCTTTCCTCCATCAATTAAAAATAGACTGATTCTTCCCAGAGATTGAAGTAAAAGAAAAATGGTTTCCTATAGACATCATTCCTCTAGGGGCCACAAAAGTGGAGTTTAATGCTTGGGGAACGTGTGCCTCATCTTCCCCGCAGTTTTATTTGTTAAGAATGCATCAGTACTCGGTTTGTGGAGAATGCCTCCAAGACAGTGGGGTTGAATGTCTTAACTCCAGTTGGATGGGACTAAGCCTTTACAATTACAGGATGGAAAAGTAACTCAGGCTTCATGCAGGCAGGGCTCACTGGCCTAGAAACTTCTAGAAGTAAGTGACCCAGGGCTGCAACGTCACATAAGTGGGCAAGGATGCCGTCATCATTGACAGACACCTGAGTTGGTGCCTAAAAGCTGCAAGAACACAATTACAGACAAGAGGACAAGAGAGATTCCCCCTTACATTGCTCCTCACCTGACGTTTTTATCATTGCCAAGAAAAGGATTATAAATCATTCGCTAATCATTCTTCATATGTTCCCCAGATCATGACGATCCGCTCACTGGACCGGAGACCAGAGTGTGATATTGAAACCAGGCCCATCCCCACAGGGCCCGCAGTTCATATAACTCAACCTCTGCGGCTGTCCTAGGCGCCAAACCATGGATGGGTTGTTCCAAAGTTCCCTGGATCTTTAAGCAAGATGATATCCAGTTACCTGCGAGCGGCTCACGTGCAGTTTAGGGGAATTCTCAAGGAGCGCTCTCACCTTGCTGAACTCTGCCCCTTCCGAGTCTGCAGGGTCACACAGATGTCGTGGTTCTCTGCCAGGAGGGCCCTGAAGCTGGCTGGGACACGAGGGCATGTTGTCCTGACCACGAAGGTGGCTTTCGCCTCTCAGTGCAAACACTGAAGGGAAATGAAGGTGCTGACTGCACTCGGACCATTCGCTTTTTCTCCTCCTGGGAAAAACAACCACTAATTGTGATCTTTCCTCCTCTGTTAACTTGAATAACAGGCTGTGGGAGGACTTCTAACAACAGAAGAAATTTAGGGCTGGAGAAGGGAATGGTGGGTTAAAGAGGTAACATTTAAAAATGTCTCCTGAATTTTAAGTGAAGGCACAAAGGGAAGCAGGATCAAAGAGACCCTTTTATAATACCGGAAATAATTATTATTGGTGATAATTCAAGTTACTGGTCACCCCAGTGCTTTCAAAGGAGGATGGGGTTTGGACGTGCCTCTAGAAATCACAGAACAGTAAACAAGGCTGGAAAGCTGCCAATGGACCTGACTCTGTGAAAGGAGCCAGTGGTACTGACATTTAGACAGCAGCCATGGGGATCATTTTGTGAGACTAATTTATTAGGGGAAGCAGAAAGAAATCTAACTGAAAAGGAATAAGGTGTTGCATTTTCTTTTACAAAACATTTAGGTTGCTATTCATTACTAATATAGCTATTACTGTATTGGTGTAATTATTAGTTATTCCATCATTGACTAGCCGTGAGTATTAGCAAGTAATGCAGGGATCCAGCGTGATGGGTAAGTGAACAGTCATTCCCGGGACCGTATTCCACTGAGGGGTGAGCAGGGAGGAGGCACCTTGTCGTGTTCACACAGAGGCTCCATGTTCTCCATTCTTGTCCTCCGAAAATCATAACCATTTGGGGGACGATTCCAGCCAGGACTCAGTCCTTTCGTGACTTTCATGTCGGGCAAGGAGTTCTGAGAAACACCTCCTGTCAAGCCTTACACCCTTCAGATCCTGAACTTTCTGGAAATTCCAGCACTCCTTGGAAGAATGTGATGTTTATTTTCATTCTCCCCTGCCAGGTCTGGAAAAGGTTAACATTGCTGTGGGCTGGTGCCGACTACACCATCTTGATATAGTAGGTAAAGTTCAAATACGGATCCTTAAGTATGAAGTTGCTAATTGTCACTGATACATTAACAAGTCAACTAAAATATTTATCAAAGCATCCTCTACGTGTTAGGCATAAAAATAAATGGAAGATACAGTTGCAATCAAGATATCTACAGTCTAGTTGCAGAGTCGACATTAGCCATTAGCTCTTGGTAGCTACTTATAGCTAATTTTTCATGAAGATAAACATGAATGATCAATAGGAATGATGAAAATCAGGTAATGGAGCAAAAATCATCGGGCTGGAGTGTTCACCACACCTCCTGGGGAGCAAACACACATGCATTCACGGACGGCTCAGGCTCCATGCATTTGTCTCATGTGATTCTCTCCCCAACACTCTGGAGTCAATTTTATTCTTACTTTTGTAGACGAGAACATGGAAGCCTCAAGATGCTTAGAAATTTGCCAAGGTCACAACACTAGTAAGCAGATGAGTCAGAATGCGAACCCACTTCAGCTGAGTCAGTCCCCTGTACTCCTCACTTCACTGCGAAGGTCGCTGCCTTTGGTAGGCTGGGAGGGGCCGGACACCAGTGTCTACAGCGCACACTCGAAGGGTGCATCTGCACAGATCCTTGAAACCAGCTCGGAGGGTGGCCGTGCTCCCAAGGCAGAGGTGGGGAGAGCATAGGGGGAATGCTACAGAGTTTAGATGAAGGTGGTCTGGTTTGGGCTTCCCCAGAGGCAGACCCAGAGAAAAGGATTCAAATGCAAAGAGCATAGAAGGGCAAGCCGGAAATAGGGGTGGAAAAATGGCCGACTACGACGAGGAAGCTGCGAATAAAGGGTGGCAACACGGATGCTGGGGGCTCTCTGGAGAAGAGCGGGACATGAGCCTCAGGAGTGCCCGCCCAGGGCGGCAGAGCTGGGGGATTCTTACAGCAGCTCCTCCAGTCGCTGGCCAAGAGCTGTGCAGGGGAGTAGTTGGGGGCAGCTACTTCCTGGGGACGTCTTGTCTACCTTGTGCGAAGCAGGGCCCCTCCTGAGACTTGGGGGAAGCCCCAGGGGAAGCCCCAGGGGAAGGCTCGCGGACACAGCGTGAGGCCGGCTGTCTGGAGTGACATGGATAAGGCCCAAGGACGTGGGCGGGGCACGAGCACCTGCTGGCCCACTGGTGCATTCGGTGTAAGTTTGTGAACTGTTGTCCACTTTCTGATGTGCACGAGTGTGTCGAGCACCGTCTCTCTCCTTCACAGTGCAGAGTTTGTTAACCCAGCAGCCTGAGGCCTCCATCGAAGTTCTGACCCATGGTCAGGGGTGGGGTCGGGGAGGCATCACCACGCATCCGATGCACAGGGGCTGTGGAGACGATGCTGGGTGGGAGACGATGCCGGGGTCTCCATGCATCACACGGAGACAGCAGGAGGCCATGAGGTGCGGTGAAGAGCGTGTATGTGGGGCAGGGTGTTCCAGGATATCAACGTTGGCTCACGACCTAGTGACCTCAGGAAGGGTGCATAATCTCTTTCACTCTTGTTCCCTATAAAATGGAGAGGAAAACCCCACCTGGGCTCTTTCTGTGACAATTAAACAAGATACTTAATTTATTTAATGTAAATTAATTCAAATAAGATATTTAATAACCTGGGTGTGTGCGGCCCATGCTCCGTGCCCTGGCATTTAAGAGTCGGTGCTGGCAGGTCCCACCCCAGCAGAAGGGACGATGAAACGTCGCAGGCCTCAGCTCTGAATTTGCCCTGCGCTTTCTCGGTGCGCCCACAAGGCGGGTCACTTCTGCCCTCAGCTCACAGTTACATCGCGTCACGATTACCCTGGGGCTGCCTTTGGGGCAGGCAGGCTGATCTGGGCCCAGGGCGGCCCCAGGACCTGGACTCTGGGCTGTCACCTCGACACTGACTTTCTGCACCGGGAGAGACTCATCGGTTAATTGGCTTTTTGTGTTCCTACAAAGGATATTTTCAAGTATATGGTGAGGAAAGGGAAGGTGCCCAGAAGGCGGCTAGGGGTACTTACCACGGCAGTCGCCTCGCCGTGTCCAAGCGGAGTGGCAGGCAGAACGGATGCGGGAGTGTGACGGCGCGTCCGCCAGAGACCTCGAGAGGCGACGGTGTGGCGCGAAGCAGACGCTTCTGCCTGGCCGGCAGGTCCTCGCGCCTGTGGCTTAATGACATCACCCAGGCACATGTCACCTTCTGGTCCTCCAGCCCCTCTAGGGAGCTCGCCCCCTCCTCCTCTTTCTCTTACTCACCCAGCTTGGCTCAGTGTCGCCCAAATCTTTCCTGCCTCAGTTTGCAGCACGGGGCCTCTGCCTCGTCCTCAGGAATGGACAGGAAATTCAGTCAAGACCGAAGCCTCCTTAGCTGCTTTCAAGGTTGGTCGACTTCACCTCAGAAACAGATGTGCCTACAGTGAGCATTTTAAAAGGAAACTTTTTTCTAGAAATGTGGATCCATTTTGGACCCCAAAAGTCTTTTACCATCTAGCACAGGGCTGCCCACAAACACGGGGCTGGAGCCCATTTCTTCACGCCCAGGTATGAGACGTGCAGCCCACCCCCAGATGTGGCCAGAGGCATGAGCCCCTCTGGACGCGAGGCGGCCAACCCCAGGCGATGTGGGGGCCACTGGTGTCCCGCCTGCTAACCTGAGCCTGCAGGGCAGCCACGTCCCCGTGCCGGTCTGGAAAGCCAGGGTGGTCGGATGGCCAGGCGGGCTTGCAACCCAAGGTCCCGGGCCTCGTGCGGGTTCTGCCGGGCTCTGTGGGGGTCAAGGCATATCTGTAACACTCTCCTTTTCTCTGGCATAAAATTACAGTGTGGGGTCAAATGATCACCAAACTCTCCTTCAGCCCTGGGGGTGATTTTTCTAAACGAAAAAGGTCAGGATGACCAATGACAAATACATCGGATCCTCACTGTTTACAGTGGCTGTGCCCCTAAGCAGCTGGGAACCCACCTTAGCAGAGGCTGAAGCAGGGTTCTTGGGGGAAACATGGGGGGGACCACCAAACAGTTGGAATCACCAACAAAAAGTGCGCTTTATGTGCCATTATCTCCCTTAATCCTCAGAAAACCAGCAAATTATTATTATCCTCATGTTATCAGTGAGAGGTGTGTCCACAGGCCTTTCCTTAACTTCTCTGAAGTCACAAAGCCACAAAGTGCAGAGCCACGAGGAGAATTCGGAGCCTGTTTTCCTGGGAGCTGCAACTTAGTTGACTTGGAGCAGCAAAGCCTCCTATTTCACCGGCTGAAGTTTCAGCAGAACAGCTCATTCCCATTCTTTACAAGATTCTACTCTGCAGCTCATTGCCTAGGCCTTCGCCAGGGAGTGTGTGGGTGGACAAGAGCCACGGTGAGTGTGCGGGTGGACAAGAGCCATGGTTTACCAGCTGCTCTGTGAGACTCACGTGAAGGGTCCTCGGCCCAAACAGGAACATAGTCATTTGCTGGGAGAACATTTTATGATGTTTATTTTTCAAGGAAATGGAGATTAATGAAAGTAATATATCACAAGCTGAATACAAACAACAGTATCAATAAACTCTAAACCTAGTACACAAAATACTTTTATTTCTCATCCTCCCATATGTCAACTAATTACACAGCTTCTGCCTTATCTCACAAGATGAATACCCGCATTGTCTTCTCTCTGTTGTTAGCTGTTGGACATTGTCGATCTGTCTGCACTTTGAGCAGAAAAGACAACCCCCAACATATAGATTATGTTCAGAAACTTAATTGTTCCAGAAGATTCTTGTGCGTCAAGTGCACGCCAAGCACTGCAGCGAACGGTCAGCCCTGGATTGGGTGACCTTATAAGATCAACAGTCTGTTCTTTTCTGTGGCTACTCCAAGGGGGGTCAGAGTCTCCCAATATATGAACCCACTAAAAGTCTTTGGAAGAATAGAGAAACCCATGAAAGAAGTTTTTTTCTTCTTTCTATTGACATCTGCTGAAACAACTGGAACATTCTCAGGGCCAAAACTCTTCCCGTGTAAGATCTCCCGTAAGAGTACATTGATAAAAAATCACGAAACCCTTAGCAGGGGCCTTGACGTTCCTTTGCAGCCACAGCCCTCTCCATAGGTCCACACTCAGATTTCTAACACTTCCAGCGATGAGAATTCCCTAATGTGCCATTTTGAGGAATGCTTCTTGGTATTTATTTGAAACCCATCTTCTAACGACCTTTACCTGTAAGTCATAATTCTTTCTTCTTGAACCAGAAATAAGTCCAGATAGCTTTAAAATGACTGAGTGGTGGGATCATAGCCCAGGACAATTCTAGTTTATGAGTGTTGCCCTGGTTTCCCATCTGGTTCTGTATCTGTCCCAGATTTTCATTGCATAGTGAAATTTTACTATAATCGTGGCTTTAGAATAAGCTGTGAACAGCTGAGCAGACCTCTCCTTTGGTCCTCCAGCTTCTGCGTGGTCTCGCCTAAAAGTGGGCGAGACATTCTTGCAGCCCACGGGGTTCTTGTTCCCGTTTATGGCTACATGTGAAGGATAACCCGCGGTGACTCATCTTCCTTTGCCTGACCTCCTCCTGGTCCTCAATTCCTCCTGTCAAAACAGCTTGCTGATAAAAAGAGGTGTGTTGGCACGAGCCCAGCCTTAGGCACGGCTGATTCCTCCCAGTCTCGGATGGTTTGGGGAGTGTTCACTGCCCTGCCTCTGGCCGTCTGGTTAGCAATCAGTAACTCTGTGACCAGTGGTAAGGCTGCAAAATCCCGGAAGCCACCAGGTCACGGTCAGCAGGGGGTCTGTCATTAGACGCATGTGGAACAAGTGGTGGCGAAGGGGGCAGAGCGGTCCTGCCTGTGCAGTGGGAAGAGAGCAGGTGGTGCAGTTTGGTTATTATTGTTTTGTTACTTATTGAACAGTATAAAACCTACAGGTCTTTTATTTTATTGTTTGACAATGCTTTTTTAAATTCCGCAGTCAACACTTCTAGCACCAATAAGTTAAAAAGGGTAAGTACGTGTTTAGTTAAAAAACAATAAATGAATTTTCATAGCTCACCAAGGTTAATAATGGACACATAACATGCCCAGAATATTCCTTGATATTTGCCATGCACCATGGGGTTCTTATGTGTACCTGACCCCATGGAAACCAGAAGATGAAGTGCGGGACAAGCACCAGCTGTTACTTTCAAAGTTGCTGACTCATAACGATGGTGCCCTATTTATAGCCATGGGCGGGACCCTTCATTATCACTTGGATAAAAGATAAGACTTTTCATTTAGATCAAAATAGCTACGCTAAATTACCTTCACTCATTTTTGATGCCAAGATGGGTTCCGCATGAATCAAACAAAATAAAGCAATAGATGAGAATTTCATGTCGGTGTTTTCAAATATTCCAAATAAAAAATTAGCTCATGCCAATTATGCTGTTGTTTCCATCAACTCTATGTAACCAAAGTCAACCTTTTAGAAATTTGTTTTCTTGAGAGTAAGACATTTGACATTATTGTGAATATTGCAAATCCAGTTAAAACGTTTGACATAAAACAAAGTCATGTTTTTGCAATGAGAATACACCACAGAT
>JAQQAC010002701.1:29064939-29227907 GCA_029783875.1 Phataginus tricuspis
GCTGTGGGTTTGTCATATATGGCCTTTATTATGTTGAGGTACTTGCCCTCTATACCCATTTTGTTGAGAGTTGTAATCATGCACGGATGCTGAATTTTGTCAAATGCTTTTTCAGCATCTATGGAGATGATCATGTGGTTTTTGTTCTTCTTTTTGGTGATGTGGTGGATGATGTTGGTGGATTTTCGAATGTTGTACCATCCTTGCATCCCTGAGATGAATCCCACTTGGTCATGGTGTATGATCCTCTTGATTTATTTTTGAATTTGGTTTCCTAATATTTTGTTCAGTATTTTTGCATCTATGTCCATCAGGGATATTGGTCTGCAGTTTTCTTTTTTTGGTGGGGGGGGGGAGTCTCTGCCTGGTTTTGGTATTAGAGTGATGCTGGCTTCATATAATGAGTTTGGAAGTATTCCCTCCTCTTCTATTTTTTCAAAAACTTTAAGTAGAATGGGTACTATGTCTTCTCTATATGTCTAATAAAATTCAGTGGTGAATCTGTCTGGTACAGGAGTTTTGTTATTGGGTAGTTTTTTGATTACCAATTCAATTTTGTTGCTGGTAATTGATCTGTTTAGATTTTCTATTTCTTCCTTGGTCATTCTTGGAAGGTTGTATTTTTCTAGGAAGTTGTCCATTTCTTCTAGGTTTTTCAGCTTGTTAGCATATAGATTTTCATAGTATTCTCTAATAATTCTTTGTATTTCTGTGGTGTCCATAGTGATTTTTACTTTCTCATTTCTGATTCTGTTTATGTGTGTAGAGTCTCTTTTTCTCTTAATAAGTCTGGCTAGGGGTTTATCTATTCTGTTTATTTTTTCAAAGAACCAGCTCTTGGTTTCATTGGTTTTTTTCTGTTTTATTCTTCTCAATTTTATTTATTTCTTCTCTGATCTTTATTATGTCCCTCCTTCTGCTGACTTTGGGCCTCATTTGTTCTTTTCCAATTTCAATAATTGTGACTTTAGACTATTCATTTGGGATTGTTCTTCCTTCTTTAAATAGGCCTGGATTGCAATATACTTTCCTCTTAGAACTGTCTTTGCTGCATCGCACAGAAGTTGGGGCTTTGTGCTGTTGTTGTCATTTGTCTCTATATATTGCTCGATCTCTGTTTAAATTTGGTTATTGATCCATTGATTATTTAGGAGCATGTTGTTAAGTCTCCATGTGTTTGTGAGCATTTTTGTTTTCTTTGAACAATTTACTTCTAGTTTTATACCTTTGTGATCTGAGAAGTTGGTTGGTAGGATTTCAACATTTTTGAATTTACTGAGGTTCTTTTTGTGGCCTAGTATGTGGTCTATTCTGAAAAATGTTCCATGTGCACTTGAGAAGAATGTGTATCCTGCCGCTTTTGGGTGCAGAGTTCTGTAGATGTCTGTTAGGTCCATCTGTTCTAGCATGTTGTTCAGTGACTCTGTGTCCTTTCTTATTTTCTGTCTGGTTGATCTGTCCTTTGGCGTGAGTGGTGTGTTGAAGTCTTCTAAAATGAATGCATTGCATTCTATTTCCTCCTTTAATTCTGTTAATATTTGTTTCACATATGTTGGTGTTCCTGTGTTGGGTGTATATATATTTATAATGATTATATCTTCTTGTTGGACTGACCCCTTTATCATTATGTAATGTCCTTCTTTATCTCTTGTTACTTTCTTTGTTTTGAAGTCTATTTTGTCTGATACAAGTACTGCAACACCTGCTTTTTTCTCTTTGTTGTTTGCATGAAATATCTTTTTCCATCCCTTCACTTTTAGTCTGTGTATATCTTTGGGTTTGAGGTGAGTCTCTTGTAAGCAGCATATAGATGGGTCTTGCTTTTTTATCCCTTCAGTAACTGTGTGTCTTTTGATTGGTGCATTCAGTCCATTTACATTTAGGGTGATTATCAATAGATATGTACTTATTGCCATTGCAGGCTTTGGATTTGTGGTTACCAAAGGTTCATGGGTAGCTTCTTTACTATCTTATAGTCTAACTTAATTCTCTTATTAAGCTATTATAAACACAGTCTGATGATTCTTTATTTCTCTCCCTTCTTATTCTTCCTCCTCCATTCTTTATATGCTACGTGTTTTATTTTGTACTTTTTTGTGTTTCCTTTGACTGTTTTTGTGGATAGTTGATTTTATTTTTTGCCTTTAGTTAGTATTTGGATGGTATGCTTTCTTTGCTGTGATTTTATTTTCTCTGGTGACATTTATTTAGCCTTAGGAGTGCTTCCCTCTATAGCAGTCCCTTTAAAATACCCTGTAGAGGTGGTTTGTGGGAGGCAAATTCCCTCAACTTTTGCTTGTCTGAAAATTGTTTAATCCCTCCTTCAAATTTAAATGATAATTGTGCTAGATACAGTATTCTTGGTTCAAGGCCCTTCTGTTTCATTGCATTAAATATATCATGACATTCTCTTTTGGCCTGTAAGGTTTCTGTTGAGAAGTCTGATGATAGCCTGATGGGTTTTCCTTTGTAGGTGATCTTTTTTCTCTCTCTTGCTGCCTTTAATACTCTGTCCTTGTCTTTGATCTTTGCCATTTTGATTATTATATGTCTTGGTGTTGTCCTCCTTGGGTCCCTTGTGTTGGGAGATCTGTGGGCTTCTGTGGACTGCGAGACTATTTCCTTCCCCAGCATGGGAAAGTTTTCAGCAATTATTTCTTCAAAGACACTTTCTATCCCTTTTTCTTTCTCTTCTTCCTCTGGTACTCCTATAATGCAAATATTGTTCCGTTTGTATTGGTCACACAGTTCTCTTAATATTCTTTCATTCCTAGAGATCCTTTTGTCTCTCTCTGCCTTAGATTCTCTGTATTCCTGTTCTCTGATTTCTATTCCATTAACAGTCTCTTACACCTCGTCCAGTCTGCTCTTAAGCCCTTTGTTGATTGTTTCATTTCTGTTTATCCCTTTGGACTTCCTCCCTTAGCTCTTGCATATTTTTCTGCAGGTCCATCAACATGGTTATGACTTTTATTTTGACTTCTTTTCAGGAAGATTGGTTGTATTTATTCCACCAGGCCCTCTCTCTGGGGTTGTCTGAGTGATTTTTGACTGGACCATATTCTTCTGTCTTTTCATGGCAATAGAAGTGGTTGCAGGCAGGTGCCACATGTGTCAGCTGGGAGAACAAAGTCCCTTCCTGCTTATTTTTCGCCTTGCCCTTCTCCACTGCCTGTCCCGGTTACCCGCACACTGGGAGGCAGTCTCTGGGATAATCCCCTGAGCTGCTGTGGGCGGGACCATTCTCAGGCTAGCCTAGAGCACTGCAGTGGGGTGCAGCCATGCTGGGTGTGTTCTACTGTGAGGATGGCACCCCTTCGTGCCTTCCAGACCTTGCTCTAGCTTCTGCTGCCTGTCCCGGTTAGCTGTGTGCTGGGAGGAGACCATGTGTTTGCTGTGGGCAGGGCCGCTCTCTGGCTGTTCTGTAGCTGTGGCGGGTCAGCCGGTCCATTTGCAGTACCAACCGGGGGAACGAATGGCAGGCTACTTATCACCATGAGGGGCTTTGGGGCTGCTTTACCCAGCAGGAGTTAGGGGGTCCAAAGTTCCTCAAGATTCCCAGCCTGCTGGGCTGAGTGCTGGGACGATTTTGTTCAGCTGTTGAGCCCTTGTCCCTTTAAGACTTTTAAAAAGTGCCTGCTTTTCTTTTGTCCCCGGGGAGCTGGCTGAGGGGACCTGTTTTCAGTCTCCATCTCGGATCCTGCCCTTCCGTTTCTCTAATATCCAGTACACCATGCGATGTGTGTCTGTGCTTCCGGGACAGATCACCAGGACTGGTTATTTAGTAGTCCTGTGCCTCCACTCCCTCCCTGCTCTGATTCTTTTCCTCCCGCTGGTGCACTGGGGTGGGGGAGTGCTCGGGTCCCACCGGGTCACAGCTTTGTATCTTACCTGCTTCATGGGGTGCTGAGTTCTCACAGATGTAGCTGTAGCCTGGCTGTTGTACTGTATCTTCTGGTCTCTCTTTTAGGTATAGTTGTATTTGTTGTATTTTCAAAAATACATATGGTTTTGGGAGGAGATTTCTGCTCCTAAAATCTCCCTACTCACGCCGCCATCTTGAGCCCCTCCTATAACTGAGTTTTTAAATAAAGAGAGTAACTGAATACCCAAATTTGGTGACAAAACTGATTTTACATTTTAAGGACACACTTTGAAGTGGCAATATGTGTTTTCTCTCCTTGCCATTTGAAATCAGCTTTTTAACAGAACTACTCTGTGAAGTAACCCAAGTGTCCTGATAGGAAAAATAAACATTTTTGTAAAGGGTTTCTATAGACTGGGATTTAATTTTTTTTTCTCAAAACAGTTGGAAATTTTTAATCAAAGTATTTGATGAATGGACCAAAAGAGTACTTTAGCATTTAAAACATTATGTATATTATGTATATGGAAATGTGTTAAATTTATTAAAAACAGACTTGCGAAGAGAAAGGCGCTAACATCTGTCCCCACCAGTGCGGGGAGGAAGCCCGTCGGATTATATGGTGAGCGTTCAGGCAGTGTACATAGTGAGTTTTAGCTCTGTAGGCACTAATAATATGACTGGTTTCCAGTAAGGATCAGCTTTCTGCCCACCATTAAGCAAAGCACGTCACACGCTTTATCTCTGATCTTCCCAAGTATGAAGGAACAGTAATAGTAAAAAGCGATATAATTAAGGCTATTATCACCCTGGTGTTTGGCTTTGGGGTTTTGCTTGTTTGTTTTAGATTAAGAGTCTGTAACTGGCATGAGCAGGGTGACTTCCTCCAAGATTTTGTAGCAGGAGGCCGAGCCATGTGGTATCTTCAGCTCAAATCTGCCCTGGGAACCCCTGCACTCAGGTGAGCAGGGCTGGCTCATCAAGGCCCAACCTCTTAGGACCTATGCCTCACCGCCAAAACTGTGTTACCAAACTTCATTTTGCACAGTTTATCCTATTAAAAATACCCAAATGTTTCCCAATGTTATTTTCCAAATCCATAGATACATTGCCATATCAACCTGTTTTTTTTTTTTTCTAATGTACTATTCCCTCCTGGTTAAAATCATAATTTGCCCCTGGGAAGATGAGAAGATGTCTAACTTTTTCATTTTACAAATGAGGAATCTAAAACCCAAAAATGCTTAATAACGTCCTCAAAGACATAAAGTGAGCTGCAGTGAGTGCCGGTCTGGAAGCCGGGGGATTGGCTGCCCCCAACGTGTCCCTAACCGCAGACAGACCTTTCCGTCCACAGGAATGATAGCAGGGGCCTGAGCCGTCCCTCTCAGCCACAGAGAGCCCAGCTGTGCTTCTGCAGATGCAGAGCGTGTCCACCCAGAAAATGTAAGCTGCTGGAGGAAGAAAAGAACACTTAGGAGAGCAAGACTGAGGGAAAACAGGTACCTCGGAGCCACTTCTATTTTTATTCAAGTCCATTGTTGCTGAGAGAACATTCTCATCGGCAGAAGCAAGGAGTAGGTCTGAGGTCCTGTCTTCCCTGACTCGCTACCGGAGACGTGAAAGACAGGGCCGAGGCGTCTTGCAGCCCCGCATGCTGACTGGCATCCCCAAGGCCCATTCCCTGTGTGTTCAGGGTGTCGTCAGTCTGAGGAGTCCCCGAGTGCACTGGCTGCTCCCAGAAAGCTGACAGCTGCGTGCTGGGAAGAAACCGAGAAATCCTTGAAAAACACAGAGGGATCAAAAGTACTTATTATTTTCAAAAGAGCTCTGGGTTTAATATGAAGCAAATGAAATCAGAAAGAGGAATCCAGAGACTGGTTCTGGGATGGAAAAGTTGTGGCAAAGACTAGAAGAAAAGACCGCACGGGTAGGAACAGAGCTTACTTGGAAGCAGAGTGTTACTGTGCTGTGGGACTGCTCTGCCCTTGAACCTGCAGGAGTGTGCAGAAGAAAGCAATTACTTAAGCAGACACATCTTTCCTGAGAGATCAGATCCAAGAAAAATAATGAATTACAACAAAAAAATTTAAGGAAAAGAGGGGAGACATCCAGGCTTCTCTCTTACCAGAGAGCCTTCCTGTGTCTCCAGAAGGCCTGCAGCACAGAGGCCAGACTCTCCCCTGCACCAGGCTGGTCCGTCATTAGCACCCAGAGAATTTCGTTAAAAGAATGCTCTAGAGGAAGTATGGGTTTTCTTCTCTCACCAGTCAACCAATGAACCAGCCAAGCAAACAAAGCTACCCTCCATACACTCTATTTTGGAGTAGAACATAATTTAAGTGTGTGCTGTTAACATCGGTTGGCACGTCCAGGACAGGGAATCCATTCTATCAATAAACTTGGAATCTTTGGCTGGGCCAGAAGTAATCCATGCTCAGGCCCACACAGATACTGAGATGTCAGAACTGGCATAGAGGATTTCTTAGATAGAGAATTAGGAACCCTGTGAGTCTTATCTCCCTGTACTCTCAGTGAAAATTGAAAAGGCTAATATGTAGGGAGATAATATGTTGGTCCTAAGGGACCAATTAAACTGCTGGTCAAAGATTTGATCAACCAAATCTTCCCTTTTAAACTTCAGGTGTATAATTAATGAAATGTGGCGAATTGTAACTAAAAATGGAAAACACAGAGAAAGACGTAATACCTGGTGGTCATAGAATATGGTGAAAGAGAACCTGATACACACGTCCTGGGTCCTTCCTCCAGGCTATGCCCATTTTACCCGTTAGACGGACAGGGAAGCAACAGCACAGGTTCCTGGGGGTGGAGGAGTGGTTGTTCTTCGCACCATTGCATTTCCTGTTTCCATTTACGCAACGGCACAAATGGAGTGTGGCTCTTTCTCCAGGCCATGTCTGTGAGTTGTGCCTCTTTGAACAGGTCATCTGCTTCTTCGGACCCTGCGTTCCTCGCCTGTAATGTGCGGAGAGTACTGGCCCCACAGAGGTTGTCAGGTGAAGCACACCCTATAAGTCGGTGATATCTTTTTGCTTCTAACCACAGGGCCATTCTTTCCTAAGGACCAGTAGTTATGACTACTGGTCCTATGGGCACATGTGAGCCACCTGGGCATGATATCTTGGTTCTTCGAAAATGTGGGGGTCTTTGCTGGGTCCATCCCTTGGCAGTCAGTTACATCAGTAAGAGTAATTATGTGCAAACGCATGTTCTTCACCAAAAGTCCTAAGAGGCAGAAAGCACATTTCTTCAGCACCCTTGAAAAGCTACAAGACACGAATGTGTGTCTGCATGCCAGCAGTTTAGAAATGAGAATTTTCACATTCTTTGTGTCTGGTCTCATTAATTCTCCCCACTTCATTGGTGTTAAGGTTTTATAGATAAGCAGGACAGGATTGATTTGTTCCATTTCAGCAAACTAAAAGGAAAACGGTCAAGAAATCTCTCCCCTCACCATTCTCTTGACCTCCCCCTTTCCCTCTTGTTACTCTTTAAAATTGGGCAAGAGGCTGTGTAGCATTTCCCAGATGGATAAAAGATGATTGCATTTCAGTAATCTTTAGGGAAGTTACTTCTAGTTTGTGCAAACATGCCAAAATAATGCAGCAGATTTCATAAAGAGTCCAGTGTGATTTCTCTCTGGCTGAAGGGAAACTCAAGCTGCAGGAAGACCTGACCAACAGTACTATTAGGATTTAGGATATCTGGTCGGACCTGCGTGGATGTGGCCTAGAAGAATGGACGGAAGATACAGGGGAGAACCAAACACCCAGGGGGCCTTGAAGGTGCCTGGTACTGAGGTCAGTGAAACCTGTCGGCAAAATCCTGGAGATTCCAGGCAAAGGTTGTCTTTTGGATATAGACCAGGAAAGGGACAAAAACCTTCAGCCAGAGCAGACCCACTTTTGTAGGTTCCACATATTAGGCTGTCATATACCATCGGTTTCACCCGCCAATATGATCCAAATCCTTCTGCTGTTTGAATTCCCTCGGCAGCTCTCCCCAGCCAGTCTGTCCTCTCACCCACGCCAGACAGCTCCAGTGCAGGGCTCCTGGGGCAGCCACCCTTGGACACATGTCCCCTAATTCCCTTCCAGCTCCATTAATCCATACCAGCGTGTGAACGCAAGCAGGAAAAGCCATGGTGTGAAGGCGTAGATGGAAGGCGTTAGTCTAACAGGACATCTGTCTGTAGCATCGCATGCAGTTACTCTTCTGTCTGTAGCTAATGGGGGTAAAAACAATCGCACACTTATTTTATTTTAAGGTATTTTAAAAACGTGTGAAACTATGCCCCCTACCCTGCCCCCCTCGGACACAGGGTGTTGCTTTTTCTCTTCAAGAGCAAAAACATTCACATCAGGATTGATTTAATTTTCCCCCTTTTAAATCATAAACAGTCTTAGTACAAGAAACAGTAGCTGTTATTGATTAAAAGTTCATTTGCTTCGCCTGGGCTGATGACTGATACTTGGAGGGCAGGAGGGGTGCTGGATTTTGGCTGGGAGTTTGGAAGTGGGGCAATTTTGTCATATTACCTGTTCTTTATAAAGGTGTTAGTGTTGGAGGAAATTTAGGTTTGGGGAGAAAGCTTTTTTTCTCTGTAAATTTTAGATGTTGCTACAGCTTTTTGTTTGATTTTGTTTATTGCTGTGCTGGGCTGGCCAGCTTAAAGTACCTGTAGAGCACATGAGCTTGTGAGAGGCCCTCCAAATGGGCTTTTAATGGTCTGTGGAATAAAGCAGCTACCAGTTCAGGAAATGCAAGCATTTTATGGGTGCATATTTTAAAAGCTTCTGTTTGTGAGCACCAGCTGAGAGGTGCCTTTGTATATGTTCTTCACAGACCCAGTTCAGCAATAAAGACTGCCTCTGGAAACATTAAAAAGCAAGGAATAAATTTCCTTGTCCCATTTGTACTTCCAATGTCAAGAAGAATAATTTTTGTGATTAAAAAAGCATCTTTCCTTTAGGAAAATAATTGAAGCCCATCAGAAAAACTACAATTTCAGAAGAGTGTGCCTATCACATTCGTTGAGTGTATTCGTCAGTGTTGTTAGTAATCAAGAAATGATATTTTAAAGAAAGCAAGACATGATTAGCAATTATTAAATCATCACACTTAGTCTCCAGTTTTCTAATTCTGCTTTGGGGATGTTTTTTCCCTTTGAGGTCTTCGCTGTAGCAAATGCAGACCAGACAGTCGAGATTCGTGAAGTTGTCAGTTTTAGTAAAACATCTGGAAGTAATAGTCATCTTCGTACACCACCGCTTAATACTGACATATTTAATTTATAAAAATGGAATGTATAATATGATACCAGATTGAATTAGATAGTAATAAAGGCAACAGGTATATAGCAGCATCAAACATTTATGAAAACTTGGGGAAAACATGGGAGAGTTGGAATTGAAAGATATTCCATTAAATTTATTTTTCTGAAAAACTGGGAAGACTGCTGTTATTCACATTTAATGGCACGGCACCTTGGCTACAGCTGTGAGAAACTGGGTGTCCCTGGAAGCACAGTGTGAGAACCAGAACCACATCAGAAGCACACGTACTGAATGAGTTTTTTTAGAGAGCTTAGGTATCATAAATTGGACTTTTTCAAAGTTAATTTAAAGTCCTCAGGATGGTCTAAGCCTGAAACTAAGGAAAAATCAAACAAAGGAATTCAGACAGATCTGACTACCAGGAAATGTAAAACTTCAGTTTGTTACATGAAACACCTTAAGAAAAATTAAAAGGCAAAAAAGGACAAATGGGAAAAAGTATTGGCAATATATAATGTATTACTATGTTTAAAATAACAAGAGTCTGTGCGATTCACTAACTGGACAACAAATGCTAGGGTGGACAATAGTAGGCAAGAGAAAATGATAAGCAATTCACAAAATAAGAAATACACATGGCCAATAGGAATAGCAAAATTTATGCACCATTTTCACTAACCACAGAAATGACATTTATTTCTGTCAACCCATGGGCTTGGGGAAATGGACACAGTCAAACACTGCTACGTATGTTAGTATAATTTTTGGGAAAATAATTTGGGAATATCTATCAAAAGCCTTAAAATTTTTTATGCCTTTAACCCAATAAGCAATCCCACTTCCAAACATGTGGAATATTAGATAGCAATAATCTATTTATTATAGATAATCGTTTTCCCTCTTGATATAGGTTTTTGTGTGGCCTTCATTGAATCATTATTTACAGTTGAAAATTGGAAACTGTCTAAGCCTACAGGTTAAGTAAGTTATGGTACAGCAGGCAGTGTCATACTATACGGTCTTTAATTATAGGGTCATAAATATTCCCTACTGATATCAATAGGCATTCATAGTATCAAATGAAAAAGAGCAAGTTTCAAAGATAGGTTATGATTCCGTTTCTATTAAATTATATGTGGAGAGAAAAGGGATGGAGTTCACATATCAAGACGTCTACTGTCATTACGTCTGGGTGGGCAGAATTATGTTAGAAAGAAAACATGTATCTTTTTTCTGTAATGATTATGTGTGTCAGATTGAGAAAAAAACAAACTTCGTTCTTAAGCCCCATCCTATGGAAGCTGTCCAAGGACACCGAATGACAAACCTAACCTAAGAAATGTTATTGCTTCCAACGGTCCTCTTTTTCCTCTAAAATTAACCTCTCACAGACCCTCCTCTCTAGAGTGCTTCTCCCCCGTGGGATCCGCGGGTCACCTCGGCTGGTGACGGCTTTTGTATTTCTCCAGGGGATTGTGTGGCTTGTTTCTATGTAATAAACTCTCCCAATCACCAGTCATGAAATCAAGCCACTCTAAATTAGGGTCTTTGGGAAGGAAGGCCACATCAAAGAAAGGTTTGGCATGATTTGAATGAATTCCTGGAGAATAGGTCAAACTCTTGGCTGTCCTCTCATTCCTAGCCTCTGGAATAAGAACAGTAACTCAGCCAATTGAATGCTTAGAAAAACCGAAAAAGAAAACCAAATGTTTAGGAAAAGCAGGACAGAAAATAAACCGTTAACGCCTCAGTGCTCATAACAACGATAAAGAGGCGGATTGATCCTCTTTTTTGAGCATCTATCCAAATGAGATTAGTATGGCCCAGATAGTTTACAGTGAATGACAGGAACAAAATTGGAAGAAGAAAAGCAGAAATAACATACAGATTTTGGAAGTGGCCAGACCTCAGGAGTCACCGCCCAGCCCGCCCTTGCCAGCTGTGCGTATAGAGGAGACGCTCAATCCTTTCCAGGGGAGCTGATGCCAAAGTAAGGTGGTTACAAAAATTAAGTGAAACTCAGTACACTGTGTACTAGGCAGTCAACATGTTTCCTTCATTCCCAGAGTCGGAAGAGGGCAGAGCAGGACAAAGCAGGTCACTCCCTGTGTTCCAGAGCTCAAACACAGCCCGAGCACGCGGGTGGTGAGAATATATAACTGGAGGAGAGAAATGGGTACAGCACTCGGAGGAAGAATCTTTTAAAATAACTTTAACATCTGTGTGAAAATAAGGAAGAGAAAAATCCATGGTCACACAGACCAGAAACGACTGAGACCCTGTAAAGTCCAGGGGAGCTGTGGGCCTAGAGCGGGCCAGTCCCTCCTTCCGGACCAGCAGCTCCCTCCCTGCCCCTCCTGCGTCACACTGTGGCATCTGAGCTCGGCTCCCCCCTACCCTGGCTTTGCTGTTGCTGGAGAAGAAAACAGCCCCGACACATAGCGCTAGCCGACCTGTGATGACCCTTAAGCATGCTTCAAGCTTTGGGGAAGGTAACAGCCAAGCTCCCCAGGTGTCACGCGTGTGGGTGAAGGTGTGCGATTTGTCTTGGACCCCTGAGGCCAGAGCAGGTCCTTCTTGCTTCCAGTCTAAGAGGGAAATGGTCTGCATGACAGTGAGAATTTTAGCAGCCCTTGAAGCATGTTGAGCAGGGAAGTTTGATTTGAAGCAACAGTTTCTGGGCTTGTGGGGTCCTGTGGGGCCTGCAGGGGCCTGTGGGGGTCTGCCAGGGCCTGGAGGGGGTCTATGGGGGCCTGTCGGGCCTGCGGGGACCTGTGAGGGCCTGGAGGCCTGGGGGAGCCTGGGGAAGATGGGAGTGGGCCTGAGGTATGGGCCTCATGCTAAGAATGGTTTGGGAGAGTCGGTGTGAATCAGGACAACCACGAATGTGAAATGCATTTGCCACAAGCCCTGTTGTGGGATTGCATTCGATGTGCTGAAATGTTTCTCTAGGATCAAAACTTTGGCAAGGTGAGGTGAGCACTGGGACAAGTTCCAGGCTGGCCAGAAGCAAAAACTCCACATTTTCCTCAGGAGACATGTAGTCTGAGAAAGTACTTCTGGTTGCTCAGAATGTATGTGCTCACATTTATTTTGGACTAGCCTTTGAAATCCTTCAGTAAAAATGCCTCTGCTCTGGAAGAGGGCAGTGTGGCAGCTGTTAATTCCACATCTCTGCCTCTGCCCTGCACACACGCACTGACCGGCATCCTGTGTTGGGGGCAGGGGGGCTGGGCAGGCAGGACAGAGCACACCCAGTTGGGAAGGGCAGCCCCCAGCATTTGGGCCAGGTGCTCACCGCACCTTGCACCTTTCCAGGAAATTAATTTGGGAGAGAGGCGAGCAGATGACTGACTGGCCAGGCTCCTGCGGTGGGGACTGAAAGTGTTAGCAAATGAGTGTCCTGCAAGTAAGAGCCCCCTTTGGGCAGGTCTGAGAGGGAAGGTGGCATCCACTCCACACATGGGGCCCCCGTTCCCTCTGCCCTCTGCAGGTGGCAGTGGAGAAGGTTCTCCCCAGGCCCCAGCCCAGCCTTCCTCATGTCCCTCTGCATGGGACAAGGAGAGGCTCCTCCTGCCGGGCTACAGAAGGCATGCTCCTTGAGGCCAGGATTCCATGTTGTTTCTGTTTGTACCCCTACTTCACAGCAGGGGCTCCCAGAGAGTGGGTGGTTGGTTGATGTTTGTTAGTGAACGCATGAGCTGGGTAGAACGTGTGTGTTTGGGGGCATTGACCATTCTGGAGGCCACCTTCTGGGCTGCGTGCCAGGCACAGGACTACACATTTCATATGGACTATCTCATCACGTGCGTCACGAGGGCCGCCTCACCCCACGCGCGTCACGTGGACCATCGCTCACCCCTCCTGTCCTTCTGGCAGGTCCTCAGACCTTCTCAGCAATCAGAGAACATGGAGATCAATGTCACCTTTGGGCCACTGGGAGCTGGTACTTGAGTTGAGATCTGCCCATCCCCAAGAGTGGGCTCCTCCCACCCCAGGGGCCTAGAGACTCACAGAGCCAGGTAGTGTCACGCTTCCAGGGTGTGAAGCTGGGTGACACCCTTTTTGGGGTCATTTTGGGGAAGGGTCCCCAAACTGAAGTTGTCCCTTTCTGAAGGAATCCCTGGGGCCCAGAATCAGGGTACAGTAGCAAAGCCTCCTGAAACTGGGTCCTTGGGGGCACTTCTGGCGTTTCCACACACTAGGTACATGTGAGTTGCATTGCCTTTCTGAGTTTCAGGTTTTTCTGCCGTCAAACAGGACTATGTAGCATCACTGGGCTTCCGCCATGAATGGCCTTGACTCGAGGACTCCATTAGATAAGCTTCATGAAGGAATTTGAAATCTGCCAGGTTTTAAGGTCGGAGACCCTGTCTTTTAACTTCGGAAACCCCAAACACCTTGGAAAGTCTTCAATGAATGTGTGAAGTGGAGGAGCGAGTATAACTTCATAATCAGCTACGAGTTCCCATGTCTCCAGGCTCAGTCTGGACACTGTTGCTGTCGTGAGTGGCCTCTTCCTTTCCTGCGGCCTGGGGAGGTGGCAGGGACTGAGAGGCAGCGGTAGTCCAGCATACCCAAGGAGAGGGTTCGAGGTGTACCCGATTCAGCAAAGCGCCCAGTGCCCGAGGCTGACCCGGAAGCAGCAGGGCTGCCCTTCAAGGGCACTGTGAGCTTGGACAGCAAACACACCAGTGATGACCGTGATACAGAGATGCTCTGAATGCTCTGGGCTGCTGAAGACTCTCATAGTTCTTGAATGATACTAGAGGGGTAGCAGATTTCCCCTCTCGTAGCCCCCTACCGTCACTGCAAATGCCTGGCTTTTAATTTTCCACCATCCCGACTAGAACAGATTAGATGTCAAGGGACAAATGCACATGGCATTCACCACACCCTGTCATTATGAACTAAGGTCATACTTGTTAGGAAAACAGTCACAACTTCCGACCTAGGAATAGGTTAAACCGCCCACATATAATGTGTGTAAGTGATTTATCAACATACGGAGAGGCTTCCTAGTTGATGAACGGGGCTCTCTGAAGCCCTTGGGAGGCTCTAGTAGGGACCGCCCCACACACCATTCTGGAACTTCTGAATCCTGCTGTGTGCCGTTACTGTTCACTCTTTCCCAAGTGCTTTACGCACACTCATCGTCGTGAGCCACACATCCCCACAAGGGGGGGACGGTGTCACCAGATCGTGAAACGTGAGTGACAAAGTTGAGATGAGGATCCAGCGTTTTTGACCATTCAACCTGCTCCACTTAAGAATGTTCCAGAAACACGGTGTGTGTCCCACAGTCTAGAGCTTATCGGTTCTGCATACGAAGCTCGCATGGCAGATGTCCTGGCAAGCAGGAAGTGGACAGAGCCTTCTAGTAACTGTGTACTTTTGAAAGGCCGCTCAAGAAGACATGACCATCGGATGGGGAACACATGGCTTTCGCGTCCTGTCGCCACAGCACACGGGCAGGAGGATGCAGGGCCCACTTGGGGCTCAGAAAACAAGTTTCCTTGCATGTCTGACACTTCACGCTCTGCTCCTTGGGGGAAACAAAACCATCACCACAACTGAAGAGCAACTTGAGGCTCTGCTCATCAGATTCTTTTAAAGACAGAGAGGAAGAAAGAAAACAGAACAAATAAAAACCAATGACGTAATTTTGCTCTTTGTTCGCATCGTCTCCTTATAGCCGAGTCCCAGGTTGTGGGTGGGTATGAACTCCGCAAGGTGTGTGGAAGTGTGAAGCACAACCACGGTGTCTCCCACGGCTGGTGGTACACAGCCGCGGGGGTCGTGGATCACACGGCCTCTGTGGGCATGTTGTCAAACGGCTTTACTGAAAGGTATATAAACTTAACAACTCACCCTTCAAGACTTGCTTACCCCCAAATATTTTCCAATGAAGTGAAATAATACATCCATCAAGCATGTGACTCGGCCACTAGGTCCTGGGCTCTGCCATCCATCCCACATACTTGCCTTCTCTCCTTGATTGTTGCCAAAGCATGGAAACCACCTCCCCTCTGGTTCCTAAGCTGCACGTCCAGCCCTGTCACTGCCTCGTGTAGATCAGCGCCCCCTGGGCCTAAGTGTTTGATTCCAACTGCACATTGACTGACCTTCTGTCCTCCCGTCTTCCTTCCAAGGATTTCTGTGGTTTAAGCCAGAAACTGTGCAGCTCTAACCGCTTACAGCAGAGCCACTGGCTAAGACACAGGTGGCTACACAGTGGGGGGCAGAGCTCCTGTCTGAGCAGGACCAGCATCCTGTCCCCGACAACCAGGGACTAAATGGGCTTTGCTGGAAAGATGGCGCGTTACCTAAGCCAGGTTACCTACTTCGGGGCATAGTAAGTATTATGAAGAAAAACAAAGGAATTAATCAGGGAGAAATGCTAGAGAGTGACTGAGATGCTGAGAGCCGGGCGTCTGGGGAGGGTCCTGCAGCAGAGGGTGGAGGAAAATATGTCCAAGACTTTGAAGATAAGACAGAGCCACAGGAGGATGTGGGGGGACCACGGGGAACACTTGCAGGGACAGACAGGACACTGGGACCCGTGTCCTAACAGAGGCCGTGCGCTGGAGCAGAAGATGGCAGGGAGCAGACCAGGGAGATGGGGTGCGGACAGAAGCCACGTCATAACTGAGGCTGTGGTGAAGGGTCAAGATCTTATTCCAAGTGCAGCAAGAGGCCTTGAGATGGTATGTCCACAGACTCCACCTCCTACATCCTGCCCTACTTGGCAGCTGGGTGGCACTTGACAGTTTGACAGCCGTGCACGGGGCTCAAGCCAAACTTCAGGCACGCTGACTGTAAGAATGAGCCTCCTGGAGTGGACTGCACGTATGTAGGACTGCACGTCGTTCCCTCACGGCTGTTCACATGAAGCTTTTGATGGTAAAGGTGAGTCCTTCTCTTCCTCAGCATATCCAACCTAATGGTGTCTCATAATTCGCCATTCCACTTGGGCAGAAAATAGACATTTATGGAAGCGAACGACTTCTGGGGGTAGGTGTTACCTGTGCTGGTTGTCCATGATGGGAAGGCTATAAGGGATGTGATGCTGAGAAAGGGGTCTGGGTCTGCTTAGATCCACATAAGCAGATTTATGTGAGAGAAACTGAGATTCCCACCCAAGCTTTCAGTGTTAATAAAAACTGTGTTAAGTAAGGAGATGGACCTGTAGCTGAATACTGAGTAAAATCAGAGACTCGCACCTGGAACTAGTTTTCCCCAAAATGTACATGGAGCAGTTTCCGCCACGCGATTTCACAAGAGTATCTGTAGTCTGACATTTCCTAGGCATCTGGGTTCATGAATGTTCAGATAGGGAGGGTGCTCCGTACTTCACGGAATGGTGCCATCTGGCACTCCTAGACAAAGCGACATTTCTAGTCCCAGGAGAAAGATAATGTGCTGCTACCAGGAATGCTAGCTTTTATCTAGGGTTCACGTGTTAATGAAAACATTTAACCTCTATCAGTCCAAGTGTTTTCTAGGCAATAACCTTGAGAAAGTTGTTGTTCTAAGGTCTTGGGAAATACAAAGTCTCACATTTACAGCCTTGTACCTGAGGTTCACCACTTTTGGGGGAGCAAGTTTTCTTTGTTTTTAAGCCCCGCGTACTCTTGAAAATACTGAGCCTACTTGTGTCTCTGCGAAATTTGATGAACATGTTTGATAAGCTGCAAAACCCTTTACGACTCTGAAACTCTAGGATCTAAGTGTTAGGTTGGCCCTAAGGAAAGGCTCTCAGTACTCCTTGAACTGGATTTAAAGCCAGCCTCATAAACTCATTAGATTTGGTCTTTTAACACCACCCGTTGAATGATGGCCCTTCTCTTTAAACATTCTGTTTTAGGGTACTCAGCATTTTTCAACCCTGAAACTTTCAAAAGTAGGAAACTGAACAATTCCGTGCACAGCCAATGTGGTGAAGTGTCCTAAGTCCCAGGAAAAGTCTGTAGCCTGGGTTTAGACCAGTGTTTGGCTCTTTAGGACAAGTTTGCCTTCTAACAGGTCACCGAGGAAGATGGGTAAAAAGGTCCCATCTCCCCTTGCTAAAAATAAAACCTCTGGGCTTAATGCAACACAAGATGTCTCCCTTGCACGAGGTAAAATGCAACTGGGATGGAACTCTCAGATGGGTTTTATTGAAAATGCCCTGGTCTCTTATTCCCTGACACATGGGGTAGCTGCCAACTCACCCAGAGTCTGTGGGCCTCTGGTAGAACTCTGGTTCGATTGCCTTGGTCAGGCTGGACAGAAGTAGACCCGGGCATTGCTCTGTAGCCATGGTTTCTCTATCACTAACTTGAAGGTTTTCCACTCTGCAAGTTCAGTCACCTTGAAAATTACCCTCCAGGTCCCATTGCTCACATTACCTGAACTACTTGGATTTTGTGTGGCATATTTATTAAATTAAATCTCATCAAGGGCCCTGCGACCCATGTACTACAAATACATTTATAATTCATCATCTGACTAAATTATTTCCTGAGAGGAAAAAAAATAGTCCAAAGGCTGTCTTTTATGAGTTTCCAGACTGCAAAAAGGCAGATCTTGTCAGCATTCTATGATATCCATTTCACAGGGCTCTGTCTGGCCGTGAACAGAAAGGGCCTTCGAGGAAAGGACTGTCTTTGGGTACCAGAAAGGTAAGGGTGAACGCACCTTTTTGTTTTTGTTTTTGTTAAGACTAAGCATCAGCAGAGGTAACTTTGGGGCTAATTACATCTCAAATCCTACAACATCTCTAGTCTGCACTTGTACATATACCATAATGACACTTGGTCAGTAAGAGGTTCTTGGCCAGACCACTTGTTAGTGGGATTTTCTTCATGGATAACTGGACTGCCTCAGGTAGACGAAGATTTATTTGAACCAGTTTGGTTATTCAAAATAGGAAGAGGGTTTAATGTTTTCATATCTTTAATCTGTGGACAACTTTCAAACATTTAACATGGTCTGTGAACTGTCTAACATGCCTTTCAACTTCAAAACCCAAGAAACATGTGAGAACATATTAGTGGTGACAAAGCCCAAGTGAGGATGTTAAAATGAGTAAATGAGGCACAGAATTATAAAGTTCCCAGGTATTTTATAAGCAGACATATTATTGCCTAAACACCATCCATTTACCTGTACTTCCTATAGAGGCTCCTGTAGGACAGGTTGTAGAAACACAAGAGACAAGGGCGCTAATGGTGCAGGATGCCAGGTGGACCATTAGCTTCACTCACGCAGAAGTCTTCAGAACAAAGATGCCTCTAGAGCTTCCCTCCATGCCCCTGGCTCCTGGTGGGTGCCCCTTCATGATCTGATGCTGGCCACCGGGGACAGGAGTCCACCTGGAGAACTGATATGGTAAAAGTAGAAAGTTACCACTGACCAGCACGCTGTATTCCTCCTTATCCTTTATTGTAGGACATGTGGTCTGTGCACTGTGGCCTCAACTAGAACATGCAGCTTGTGAGCAGTGATGGTGTGTAACACTCTTTGTAAGGCAAAAAGTGAACTTTATTACCTCACACAACCAAATGCTGAACCAGGGTCTGGAATTCTATCCAGCTGTCTCCCCTGCATCTCTTATTCTCTCCTTTCCTGTTTTGGCCTCTGATGCCAGGTGCGTCCCCTGGAGCTCTGAGAAGAGTTCCTGCAGCTCCCAGGCTCACATCTCAGCTCTGACACTTGACCAGGACGGAAACAAGCACTAATTTTGTATTTGTAGTAAAAATGCATTACCATGCTCAGTTGTCCCCCTAAGAGTGGTTGCATCTTGAAAGGCATTAGTCCATAAATGAAATGTCAACATGGAAATCTTCAGTATTCAAAAACATATGAGGAAGAGAGATTCTCTAACATGTTCACATAAAATGCGAATTTCAGGAATAATATAGTAAAAAGCAAATGAAAATCCCATGTACTTCAGGTGAGAATATAAAGTAGTACAACCACTTTGCATAACAGGTTTTCAGTTTCTTAAAAAGCTAAATACCCATCTACCAGATAATCCAACTTTTCCTTGTGTAGGTATTTAAGAGAAAAGCATGTATTCATGGAAATGCATGTACACCAGTACTAACAGATTTCATATGTAATAGCTCATAGCCGGTGGTAACCCAAAGTTCCATCAGCAGGTGAAGGGATAAAAAACTGAGTCTATCTGATACCACTGACACATACAGCAGAGATGAATCTCAAATAACTATATGCAGTGAAGGAAGTCAGGCAGAAAAGAGTACATGTCGCATGATTACACTTATTTAGAGGCAAAGGAATCTGTAGTCGCAGAAGGCAGACTGACAGTTGCCTGGGGTTGCTGAGAGGAGTAAGGGAGAGATTTAAAGGGCAAAAGGCTGTTCTCGGTAATGACTGATGAGTTCAGGATCCCGCCTGTAGTGATGGCTGTGTCATGTATACAAATTTTAAAACATTTCTGATCGTATTCTTTAAACATGGACATTTTAAGGTGGACCAATTAAACCAAAATGAAACTTAAGATTTTTGCAGGATTGAGATAAAGTCATGCTTGAGAAAAATACATGATAGTAGCAAATGCTTATATTAGAAGTGAGGAAGGGTCTCAAACCAATAACTAGTGCTTCTACCATAGGAAACTGGAAACAGGAGCAAATAAAATCCAAAGCAAGCAGAAGAAAGAATGTGATTGAAATAAGAACAAAATTAATGAAATCGAAAGATCAAAAACAATTGAAACCAAAAAGCTTGTTCTTTGAAAAGACCACTATAATCAGCAAACTTCTAATGAGACTGATCAAGGCAGGAAAAAGAAGGAAACAGCTATCTAACTATTAAGGTAACTGAACTGGAAGTTAAAAGCCTTCACCCAAAACCTCCAAGCCCAGATGTCTTTACAGTTGAATTCTATCAGGTATCTATGGAAAAAAGAATATAAATTCTAAAAAATTCCTCAAAAAAAAAAAAAAAACCAGAGGAAGAGGAGAGAGCACTTCTCAGTTCACTTTGTGGGTCACCATCACCCTGACACCGGAACCAGACGACGATGTTTCATAAAGAGAAAATGCAGATCAGTATCTCCCATGAGCACAGCTGTAAAAACCCATGAAAAACTTTTGCAAATGGAATCCAGTAATATATAAAATTAATAATACCTCCTGATCAATATGGTTTCTTCTCAGAAATTCAAAGCTGGTTCAACATCAAAAATTAATCCATGTAATTCACAATATCAACAGACTAAAAAGTAAAAACATTATCTCTGCAAAAATTTTGTTGAATTTCAGTATCTTTAAGATAAAAATTTTCAGCAAACTAGGAATGGAAGAGAATATCCTTAAAATAATAATGGTGGCCATGGAAGACCTTCAGCTAATGTCACACTGGATGGTGAAAGCCTGACGCTTCTCCCTGAGATCAGGAGCAGGGAGGACATCCCCTCTGGTTGCTTGCTTTCAACCTTGTAGTGTATGTTTTAAACCAGGGTGTCTCTTCATCAGCACTATGGACATTTGGGGCCAAATTAGTCTTTGTTGGCTGCCCTGCATTGTTGGGGGTTGGCAGCGTCCCTACCTCACACCCAACAGATCCCGGGTGCTTGTTCTCCCGTTGTACCAACCAAATGCCAGCCAGACATTGCCAAGTGCCCTCTGAAGTGAGGACAAAATTCCTCCCACCTGAGAGTCAGTGTTCTAGATGATGTATATGGTAGAGAAAGAAAAGGAAAGGAGAGAAAGAAAGAAAGAAAACAGATTGGAAATTAAGAAGTAAAATTGTCTTTATTAGCAGCCAGCATGTGACTGTCTATGAAGAAAATCCCGAGGAGACTCCAAAAAAGGAGTATAAACTTAGCAAAGTTGCAGAATACTAAGTCAGCATACAAAAATCAATTTCCTATCTACATACTAGCAATATGTAATTAAAAAGCGATGTTTAAAATTACCATGATGACAGCATAGAAAGCGAAGAAACTCATAAATAAATTTAACAAAATATGTGCAAGGCCTAAAAAACACCTAAATAATTGGAGAGATTTACGGATTTACTCGTTTTTATGGAGGAGAAGACTAAATATTAAGATGTCAACTCTCCCCAAAATGACCTATAGATTCAATAGAAACCTAGTCAAAAGTTTGTTTTTATTTTTTTTTGGTAGAAACTGAAAAGCTAATTCTAAAATTTATATGGAAATTCAAAGGACCTAAAATAGCCCTCCAAATAAATTTGAAATAAAAAAATCAAGTTAGAAGATTTATACTACCTGTTTTTAAGACTATAAATCTACACTAAGATAGAATGATGTTGGCAAAAGAATTGGACAAAAAATGTGCAAATGATAAAAACGATTGACACATTGGAGTCCATCAACATTAAAAAGGTTTACTTATTAAAAACCAATATTAAGAAAATGAAAAAGTAAGCCACAGATCAGGGGAAAATATTGCCAAAAAATGTATAAGACAAAGAATCTATAGAAAATACATGAAGAGTGTGAACATATCAGTAACAAAAAGAGAACATAAAAAATAAGAATATTTTCACAGATATGTCATCAAAGAAGATATGCAGATGATTCATAAGCACGGAGAAAGACTGCTTGTCATTAGGGTAATTCAAATAAAGCCACAGCAAGGTGCCAATACATAACCATTAGAAGAGCAAAAGAATTAAAAACCAACCACACCAAACAATGTCAAGGAAATGGAGCCACTGGAGCTCAAGCACCTCGTTGGCAGGAATCAAAGTCACACGGTCGCTTCTGCGTGTTTAAACATATGAGCAACTTGTGCAGCTGAACCTGTCTGTGCACAGCAAATGCCTCGCCAGTTCTGTTTTTGCTTTTACTCAAGAAAAATACAAACATAGGTCCACCCAAAGAGTTGTACTCAAATGTTCACAGCAGATTTATTTATACAGCCCCAAACTGGAAACAACCCAAATTTACATCAACTAGAAATATTTTTAATCAGACCTAATTTTGAAAAACAAACAAACATGTTCAGACCTGATTGGAAAACCTATAATCACGTGTTTTTCTCTGAGTTTATAGTCATAGCCAAAAGTCTTAATGGGTAATTGAAAAGTTTTGATTTTTACTAAAATTTAGAAGATACCCCTCCAGGGCCCATCGGTACCACGCGTGCAGAGGGTTATAATGAGGTTGCCGCCATGCATTTTCTCTCCTCCGTGACTGCTGTACACAGCGCATAATGTTGGCAGGGAGTTTAAGAATGGCCTCCACACCAGTGCAATCTCCATTTAGTTTTTATAGCCAGGCTTTTGAATGTCTCTATACATGTTTTGATAGGAGGGAATCTTCCCGGGGGACCCTCATTCCCTGGGCTCTGCAGAGCAGCCCCAGCTCATTTGACAAGATCTGGGTCACCAGGGCTCCATTTCCTTGTTCACACACCACAGTTCAGTAGCTTTTTCTGAATCACCCTGATGAGACTCCATCTAGAAGAAAACATGAGAAGCAGTTGGGAAGCAAGCTTTCCCTTTGATGTGTGTTGGTCTGAAAACCCAGTATCTGACATGGGCCAATCTCTATCTTCTAACACACACACACACGCACTGCCTTTACTATGAAGTCGTCACTTGAGCACAATCTTTCATCTTTAGCTGATCTAATGATGGGAAGCTATTTGGCGTAGACTTAATAAAACCTTCCTGTAAAGCCCTGAGAGTCACTGCCAGCGCTTCCCTATAGCATGTAATCTGAAGAGTCGCCCTGACACTGGAGGAGCCATCCAGGAGGAGGCCGGAGCTGAGTGGGGAGGGGTCAGGCTGAGCCGGGGATGCCAAGGGTGACCCGGCACCATTAGTAGGCCTTCAAGTTTGATTCTGGTTTTCAGTCTTCACATAATATCCATTCAGGATTGGGCTGCCCAGTGACACAGTGGGCTCTTGAGATACCCAGGATGCTTGCTTTTTTCAGAAGTTGGTCTATTCGAGTTGGAAGAAGATGAGGCCTAGTAATGTGTGAAAAAGTGATATAGCATGCTAACTTAATAATTTGTATTGGCTGATCTAATGGAAGCATGGATAATTCAAATTCTTTGATAATCCCAAATCTCGTTTTATCAGTAAAATTCCTACCACTTTCCAGGTAGCCTTTTAGAGGAAAATGCTGTAAATTTTCTCTTTAAGTTCAAAAGTGTGCAATAGAAGGGAGAAAGAAAAGAGTAATAAATTTCCAGGAACATCGACACCCACTTGGAAATTTGTTTTTGAACAGTTGAGAATTGGATCCATGTCTATGAAAGTGAAGCAGAAATATCAACTGATCCACTGTGGGTGTGCAGGCTTCAGGTTTTCTCTAAATGCAACAGGCTGCCCTTGACTTTCTCTCTGTGCCCTCCTTGGTCGAGGGGACCAGTGTACTCTGCTTTGGAAAGTTCTCCACATTTCATGCAACCCTAGTTCAAATTTCCTTTAAAGAAGAGAAAGCACCACCCACTGAAGAGGTCTTTGCCTCAGCCTCACCCAGAGGACGGGTCTGCAGCCCACAGGGCTGGACCCAGCCACACCTATTATTTAAGGTGTTTGTCGATGAGAGGACATTCAGGAAAGGCAACCCTTGTGTCCTGCCATTGGAGGTGGCCGGAGCTGCGAACATCACGGAAGACCAAGGAAGTAAGGCAAAATACAAACTTGGTGGAGAGCGAGAGCTGTTTTTCAGTTACCTGGTAAGAAATGACTAACAAAAATGGAATGAAGAGAAAGGATTCTCAAATTACATATATGCTATACTTACCTGCCAGGGAGATGCAGCTGCCCCTGAGGTCTGATAGATAGTGACTGACAGTTAATACCAGGCTGGACAGCATGGACATTTTGGTTTCTAGCAAAAGTCTAATTTGTGAATTTCTCATATGTCCTTAGATTCACAGAACTCTGGCCAGCTAGACTTTGGAAAGCAAGAAAAGTACACCTTTTAAAATATGTGTTTTGTAGCAATTTAAACATGCTCAGGGAAAAACTACTAAATCATCTGGGTCATAAATCTTCTCTGAATTAACAAATATCTGAAATAACTGTTTTTAAGAAGTGGGATTTTATAACTTTTCTATTCTTAAAATAATTGGAGTGAGGTTTACAATATGTTGCTAGCAAACGTGGCCCTTGGGGGACCTATTTAATGGACGCTGAAAATAATTTTAATCGTACATACCAAATATTTATATTTAGATTGCAGCTATAAATCATTAAGAAAAGTTATTTCACTTAAATTACTTTAAAATTCCATTTAACAAGCTCTAACTCTTCACCCTATGGAACTTAAACTATTTCATCAATTATAAATTAAGGAATTCTGAATTTTCCTTAAAGAGCCACTATCATGGTAATGCTCCATGTACTTGGATTTGGCCACATAAAGCTGAAACCTGCATTAAATACCAGCTTCCCTGGTCATTTCATCTAAAATTTTAAAACCTCCTACCCCATCACTTAGTCTCCCTTCCCAGGGCTGCACCCTCTTCAACACTTACCTTCTCTCAGACACTGTACTGTGTGCTTCTTCTTATTGATAGCTTGTCTCCCATCCCTGACTGACGCTCCAACAGGGCAGGATTCTTTGCTTGTTCACTGCTGTCTTCTATCCCCATTACCCAGAATAATTCCTGGAACATAAAAGTTGCTCAATAAATAAATGAATCTGTGTCTGAGTTTTGACACCTTTTCATGTAGAACACAGACATTTATTTGAGGAATTAGGTACACCTCGTTATTCCCATAATGTTCCAGGGAACTAGAAAACAGCAAGCTAGGTGTCCTCCTTCAGGAGGCCATTGACTGTGTGAGCAAATGAAAGATGATGACACTTACAGAAGAGGAAAAACTGGCTGGCCAGGCCTGAAGGCGGGATGCTATTGAGGAATATCGCCATGGTAATCTTAATATGAGTTAGACCTCGAAGGAAGAGTGTGACAACACCCCATGTAAAGGCAGGTCCAAATTGAAGCAAATCTTATTCTCGGGAGACACCACCAGAGATAGTTGAGGGTTAATGCAGCTTTTCAAATTTTATTCAATCACTGCCCCACTAAGAGTATAAAATTCGGGCCACCCTGGCCATAATCTCACTCCGTAATCCCGTCATATTCACTTTGCTGCTTCTTCCCCAAACCTTCCCCCACCACTCAGTCAGCTTCTTCAGCTAAGGTGAGCCCCACACATGCTCATGTACACTCACACGTGAGCACACCGACCCACACACCTGTGCATGAGCGTGCACACAGGCACACACCCAGTCTAAAGGTTCAGCATCTAAAGGCTTTTGTCATATGTTCTTTGAAAAATTTAACAAATAAAATAGCAGATAGCCTTCTCTCTGCAAATCTGAAATTCTGATTTTTGAAGAAAAAATTTTTTTATTACTTTTGCAAAGATGATAACCCCCTCCCCCAACCTCCCAGTTTCCAATGTGATAAAACTTCACTAAACTAACAAGCGGCTGCACTGTTTTACATTTATAAGAAGAAGAACCAGAAACACAGTAGCCAGACTGTCTTTGTCTAACCTGGGCTGTCCAGGACAAGCAGAGATGCTGCAGGGAGCCCCAAAATCAACCTCAGCGTGCTGACTGCCCCATGGGCCCTGTCCAGCCAGCCACGACACAGGTGCCGCCCCTGGCAGGGACCTTCGTCCTGTGCAAATCAAAGCCTTGGGTTTAGTGTGCCTTATGCACGCATTAAACAGTGTGGCCACATTTCATAAGAACTTTTCAGAGGAATCTTCTTGGTATCTGGACAGCAACCATTTATTTGCAAAAAAAACCCAACAGGGAGTGATTTCTATGTCCAGACCAGGTTTCTTGGGACCAGATCCTCTCCAGATATCTGGAAGGACTTAGGTGCTATTTTTTCTTGATTTGTGGGACTCTGAGAAGCCCCCCTGCCGTGGGTAACCCAACACAAGATCACCCAGGACACATTGCAGGCTCCTACTTCATGGGGTGAGCTTCTTCCAGTGTTTGCTTAAATCGTGGAACCGATTAAGTGAGGCTATGATCCCTGCACCCAGTCAGACCAAACCCCATGGAGGCTGCAGATGGGGACCCATGATCTAGGGCTCTTACGCTTCACGTCAAAGCAGGAAAACATGACGGTGGCTATTCACGCTGACTAAAATAATGGAAAGGTTCATCCTGGCCAAAGAAAAACAGACTCCACAGTGGAGTCTCAGGCAGATCTCTGTCCTCTGAGGTCTCGGGAGCTCACAGGCAGCTCTCCCAGGAACCACTGAGTCGTCAGGCAGTGCCAGTCCCGCACCAGTGTAATGTCCCAAATCATTCTGCGTGCCCTGGGTCTGGATATGTTTGGACATAAGAGAAAATAATCTTTGTGGGTCTAACATATCTCAAAGATGTGAGTTGCTCTGCTTTTTTATCGCTTTGTTTGTTAAACCATGTATGCACGGCACACACGGACACAGCTGAAAGGCTTTCGTCCCCTCCTTGTCACCACCCTCACACCAGGCCAGGCCGCGGTGCCGGGTGATCACATAAACAGGTGGACGTGTGGACATCATGGGGCAGGTGTGTCCCTTCAAACCCCATACTGTCTTTATATAAAATCCAGGTTTTTGGTAAAGCAAGTTGCCCCACATTTTTCTTACCAAAGCACCTTGTCTTCTTGGCCTCTCTTACACTCTAACATTCTTCCACTGTCCCAGGCTGGCGCACACAGAGGGGGGCAGTGCACCAGGGGCCCCAGTGGGGCAACGTTTGTAGGTGACACACCAGTACAGAAGTGAGCAACCAGGGTCCACAAAGACTTTGTCAGTTTGCAGCCTAGTAAGTGGAGAAATATGCCTCTGCCCTCCCCTATGAATGAATTTCACCTATTAGTAATGAAAAGGAGCTGGATGGGGAGTTTCTCTTGGCTGTCTTGATTTATTGAGCTGAATCTGATAGGCTGATGGAATTCAAGTGAAGGAAGAGGCAAACCTTACTTTCATTTTTCTAAATCTGTGGTTAGACCGTCAGAGCGGGCGCATGGAAGGTACCTGATAAACAGTGGTGGCTCCAACGAACACCCTCGTCATTATCCTGGGTCAGAACCCTGCGACTCAGAAAGACCCTGAATATGCTTCTGACAACTTCATTCATCAGGATAAGATAAAAGATTCAGGCCTCCCCCATTTTCAAAAGCGTCTTTTCTCCTGCCCCAAGTTGCCATCTTCTTCCTCAAGTACTCACTTGAGGACATCCATCCTCACTAACGTCATTCTCCATCCTGTAAATGTGGCTTCTGCCCTCGTATTTCTCTGGCCACTGCTGCCCAAAGACAAACAATGTCCGAGTTGTCAAAACCAATTTCTCTGATGACGGGATCTTTTATCAAGGATGATAGCTACTTATAACTGTTATTAACCTCCTTTTTTCATGAATATTTTGTCTTTGCTGAGGAAGGATTGCCGGTCATTACAGGGCGTGGCTCAAACACCCGCACCTGGGACACCTGACGTCCCTGATCACCGGGCCTTCCCACAATGCCTGTGCACGTGCCCAACCCTGTTTCCCAGGTGGGAGACATCCTACACCATCGTCCAGATAAACCCTACTAGTCTGTCTGTGAAAATCTCAGCACCAAGATCAGAAAACTCTAAAGTGGTAAATACCTATTGGCATATTACAGGTTCTGACAAGTCCCAAAATAAAGGAAGCGAAGTTTAGTTCCGCACATCGTAGGTATTTGGGGGGCCTGCTCTACCTGTTAGCGCCTCCGAGGACACAGGTTGTGCGTCAGACACAATTTAAGAAATGATGCTCAACTATTCATTTGACTCTTATGTTGTATCAAATTTTAGCTACTTGCACACACATACCTTCCACCCAGTCTGGGATAGAAGTGCCCTCAAAGTTGGGACTTGGTCCCATTGACTCAGGCATCCCTGTGAAGCCATGTTTCCTTTCCAAGCACCACTAAAAACATCCATATACAGGCAAAGCTATCAGCCTAGAGTCCTGGACACTATGGAGAAATTACAGTTCTGAATCTGAGGGAGTTCACTGGTAATCCAGTGGGAATACTCGTTTAAGGTCACAGTGAAAAATTCACCAGACTCGAGTTGAACTTAATGGACACAGGGGCCCATCAAGGGTATTAAGCTTTGTCCATATGGCTTAAGGAGAGAAAACATGGCACAGTCAAGTTGCATTCTTGGGCGGAGAGCATGTGGCCATGAACCGATGTGTCAGACGAGCATGTTGTAGAAAGCTGTTCCTGTTGATCGAGTGCATGAGAGTCCCTTGGGAAAGCTTATTAAGCTGCAGATTCTTGAGCCTAATCCATTGGATTTTCTGGGACTTGGATGCCAGGGTACCTGCAAATTTATTTTAATAAAATCCTAAAGTTATTTCATGCATATGGAGAGCAACTGCTCTAAGTGCATAAGGTCTGGCATGTTCACGGGAAATACTTCAGACTTTACATTTTAAGAAAGCGATTGCCTTGGGAAACAACATATTTATTTCAATAATAGTGCTGTTTCTCAGTGCAAACATTTTTAGTGATTAGGATTTTTGTGTTACCGTAACACCTCTAGAACGTTCTTTGGTATCTACTCAGGGTTGCAAATCTGCACTTTTAAGGAGGGAACTTGAATGTTAGCAACAGACACAACCATTCAGGAGCATGTGGCTGAGGTAGGTGGTCAAGCGGGGCAGCGTGGCCGGCATCCTAAACCGTGCGTGGTGATAAGCAAGTTGATCAGCTCTCATGAAGTGTGAGGATGAGTGAGTTTAACAAAACCCATACGTGTTTTCATAATCACTATATATTTATTTGTAATGGGGATTGTTCAACTATTACATTTGGCCCGTGGAAACAAATATTTAAAATGTTCTGTTTCTAAACATTCTTGAACGTACAATTAGGCATTGCTATTGTGCTAGAAACATGTACCCAGGGACATTAATTCAACACAATGCCTTGAATTTCAGCCACATTGATGGCTTTCTCACAAGCTGTTTCCAGACCAAGTTTGAAGAGTGTGAAATCAAGGAAACAAGAAGCCAGACGGGAAGGGCCCCACGAGGACTGTGTTCTCGGTTTTTAGATAATATTTTCACTTGGCAATTCTTGCTTGATAAGATGGAGACCCATTACTTTTAAGTGTCTCCTTTCTTGTCCTGGTTTCTATTTTGACCCAGGTTCTGCCCCGGGTTCTTGGTTTCTGAGCCCTGCTGCCTGCCGTCGGCTCGGGTGTCTGAGCAGCTCAGCACGGATTCACGTTCCCGGCACCGAGGGCAGACAGTGAGGGCCGGGCTCCTGCAGATCCGGGTGTGCTTGGTGAGATTCGCAGACCAGGGCCGCTGCCACCTGACGACCGTTCATATCCTACACAGGCTCACAAAGGAATCGCAACAGGACAACAATCGAGAATCTGAGAACAGTTTTATCCCCGGCTGAATTTCTTTCTGAGAGTCACATTTTCTAAGCCTTAGTTTTGTCACCTGCAAAATATATGTAATAGTAAAACTGACTTCAAGGTGTTCTCGAAAGAATTAAATGAAATAATTCAAGTAAAAAATTTAGCATAGTGAGCAACACACTAAGTGCTGACACTTATCATGAGAAGAACTGGCAAAGTGCTGCCTTCATGGTTGAATAAATGGCAGCTATTAACACTGGAAATTTAAGTGACTCAATGACTGTACACACCCCAGGCGGACACAGTGCCAAATTCTTAGTTTTGGGACATTGATATATTTTTTATTCTAAATAAATATTATAAAAAGCATGGATTCTGATGTTGAGCTGAACTTGCTGCTTGGGATTTGTCTATATGTAAAACATGTCAATGGATGTTGAGATTTGCTAAGACTTTAATCAAGCACTTTCCCACCGGGGAAAAGACAATCAAGAAACTAAACTGAGGACTTATGCATTTAAATAAATGTTTGCAAGAGCTCAAGAATGCTGTTTATTCACAACTAGTAAACATAACCCAGGGTGAAGAAAGAAAACCTGGGCATCCTTTATTCCAGACCAGACTCACTTTTTAAGTTCCAATTTGAAGGTCGAAAATAGTTTAGTAAACTTACTTCTACTTTTTTCCCTTAAAAAAAAAAATATACTGTGCCCTGCTGCACTTCTTGGCTCCTGCCAGAGTAGGGAAAAACCTGCCAAAATATCATGAAATAGGTGGGTCTCAGGGGCACTTCTTGTCAAGCAGGAAGTGCCAGAAACCTTGTAGAATGTCCAACACAAAGTTTTTTTTGCAGACGCCAGAGGTTTGCATCTGCTTTCACATCTGCATTTTCTGGGTGCAGGGCCAAAGTGAAACCTTCAGTATATCCACTGCTAATAAACATGTCAGCAGTGTCTTTGCACTCACATCTGTTGTAAAAAGTGCTATCTTTCCTGAAGTGTATTTATTTTGTCTTTAATACCAGCTTTCTCAGATCCCCAAATAGAGATATGCCTTCCCATAACAAATTCAATAGCACACGCTGGAAAGTGCCCTGCAAGAGCGATGAGATAAATTAAACATGTATATTACATCTGGGGTCCCCAGAAAGGAAGTTAACACAAAGCACAACAGGAAGGCGGGACTGATGGAAACAACCTGCCTTTTAAGCCAGTTCGTCTCAGCATCTACTTGGGATGTTCCAGGCATCACAGGAATTCAACGAAAAGTTCAAAATCTATTATCAGTTGCTTCATTATGAAAGCTGTCTTCAGTCAAGCTGGTGACTTCCTTTGCCAAGGAAATAATCCCCAGGCAAGCGGGATTGTCCTGTGTTCCCTAGAACACCCTCCCTGCCTGCTTCCCTAGGCTGCCTGCGGCCCTTGGAAGATCAGATGAGGATTTGTTAAAGATGCTTTAGAGAGAAAACTGTAAAAAACTATCACATACGTGCTGAATGGTTGCCAGTATTTCTTCTCCCTTCTATTTTTTTACTTTATTTCAGGCAAAGGTCTATTCTCAAGGGATGCTAGAGTTGTCATGGCAGATTAGTGAGGAAAGGTTGGATATCTCAGCAAGCGGTACTGGTCCTCCAGGGGAGGGTTACCAGAGACCGGCACTGCTTGGTCACCATAAGAAAAAAATGAAATAAGATTCCATTTCATGCTGCACGCTCATACCAAATAAGAGCAAGATGTTACAATTTTAGGGGGAAAAAAGCAGAACATATGTATGAACTCAGGGAAGGGAGGTATTTCTTAAACAAAATACAAAGAAATGCAAATCATAGAGAAAAACAGATATGACTACAACAAAATCAGGAATCATCAATATAAATTAAGATTATCAGACAACACCATTAGAAATGTAAAAAGAAGTCACAAACTGCCAGGGGACATTTATAATTCATTCTGGACAAAAATCTTAGAATCTGTGTCAAGAACGCCTATATGTGAATAAGAAAAGGACAGACAATTCCATTTTTTAAAGTAAGCAAAACATATGAACAGGCAGCTATCAGGGGAAGAGACAGAAGTGACCCATATGCCTATTTTAAAAATACTCAATTTCATTACTAACTAGGAAAAACTTGTTTCTTAACACCATAAATGAGATAAAGTTTCACACACACACACAAATTAGCAAAAAAACCTTGGACAAATCCAAGTATTGGTGACAATGGAGCAAATGGGAACATGAGCATTTTAGTAAATAACATTATTATTTATATTGAAAGGACTCATAGCCTATGACCTAGTAACTTTCCTCTGAATTTTACAACCTACAGAAACTCTTTAACAAATGAACCAGAAGATATGCGTACACATGTTCCTAACAGCAATTTCTGTAATAACAATGACTGGAAACAACCCAAATATCTGTCAATGGGAAGCAGAAAGGATGAACAAATGGGGGCAGGGTTGTGTAATGGGATTCCTTACAGCCAGGGGAGTTAATTAAGCACCATGTATTGATAAGCATTAATTTTAAAAAGTGGTAGGTTAGAAAAGCTGCCAGAGAAAGCCATGTACGATGCCCTCCTGAGGGTTTGCAACCCTCACCAAAACCAAACTAACGCCTTTCGGGGTGTGTGGGGGTGCAGTGAGTCAACCGTACATAACTGTGTATCTTTATTTCAAACGTGGTAAGTACAGAAAGTAAAAGAAGGAGAAAAGTGTCAAGAGTTGAGGATGTGTTGATGGGGAGAAGATGTTAAGCTCGGGGTGCTGCACACGGACTGTATAAACTAAATCAGGCCGACCAGAGTCGAACGGCAGCAAAGAGGTAACGAGATGTGAGGTTGCTAGGCTTCATGGGGAGAAATTCTGCTCTGAAGCCAAAGGTGTGGGATATGGAGCCAGGACAGAAGTATCTCGAGAAAGGAACGCATGAAGATAGCTGAGGTCAGAGGCCGAGTGAACGTGAAGGCAGCAAGCATGGGGGAGCCCACACAGCCTCAGTTCCTGCGGCCGCCACACCACGGAAGGAGGGAAGTGGGGACTTTCCAGGGGGAGACGCGGGAGAGCTCCGCTGCCTGTTTACAATCCACCCCAGACATGTCTCGTTATGAGTGATCCACCTCTATGTTCATGTGGACCTGGGGCGCCTGGAACTCACACTCAAGATGGTCTTTCACAAGGACGGAGTAAGTCCATCCTTGGAAGCTTTTGAAGGACAGCAGAGGGACGCTTGTTAGGGGACCACAGAGGAAACATGATATGTCGCAGTCAGGACACCTACCTTAATGCCTATTTCCCAGCAACTGTACAAAAGGAGTGGAGTTTAGTCCAGACATGGAGGAGACCCATGGCCTGGAAGTCACACCGGTCCTCCGTGCTCCAGTTCTCTCATCTGTAAGATAGAGAGCTGGTCACCTGCTCTCTGCAAGGTCTTCCAGTCTTAGCACAGCACAGTGCTGAGATTCATAAATTCAGTGACTGAGTTCTAACTAGTTTCTCTGTTCACACCACCTTCTGGAGCTAACTGAGCAAAATGCCTGCAAACTTTTATGTCCCCCCATTTTCCTCCCCATTTGGCTTGGAGGTACCTGCTGTCCACAGGACAGTCATGTGCAGGCGGCTCACAGGCATGCCACCTTCCTGCTTCCCCAGTCCGTCCACCTGTGCACCATCACTGGCCACTGGACACTTTATTCCTGAGAGAGTCACGGGACCAGCACACGAGGGGCTCAGCCTGGAGTGGCCCTTCGTTTGCAAAGTGGCTTTCAAAGGTAAAGGCACCGGAGGCCTTTCGGGTTTCAGTAAAGGATGCTTGAACGTGAGGACACTGCAATTCTTTTCTTTCACCACATGGTATTTTTGTTTTTATGGCCTCTAAAAATGAAAAGATTTTTGTCTTAAAAGCACATATTTCTCCTGCTTTTAAAATGCTAGCGTTTGAAAACCAATATACACTGGCAAATGACGTAGGAAATAGACATGCAGAAGGCTTAATGATGATGGAATACACAGAGCAATTTTCCTCTGTTGTTATGCGGCAACTGGGCGACGCTCATCTTCCGGCTGGCTGCTGGCTCTGAGCCTCCAGTTCTGGGATTTCTCCCTTTCTTCCTCCTCCCTGCCTCCCCGGGCCCTTCTTGCCTCCTCCTTCCTCTTTGGGAAAACAGGAATGGTTTTGATTACATAATAACTGCAAACTTTATATCTCCCACTTCAACTGCTACGAGTCATAAACGGGTGAACTTCGGGCTCCATGAAGGCAAAGGCTGGTCTGCACCGCTGGGAGGTCCTTCGTGTTGATAGGGGTGAAAGATGGCTTCTGCAGGAGACAGGAAGGCATGGCGCCTGGCTGGAGACCTGCTCCGACTACCAGCCACCCAGCCGAGGAGCGACCAGACCCAAGTCTCATGCAGGCAAGAGGGAGGCCCGGAGCCTAGAATGCACGCGGTGCCTGCGGGATCCACTCGGCCCAGCAGGGCTGTTGAGTGAGGGCAGGCGGAGCCTGTTTAAAACGCTGTGTGGTGTGTGCACTCTGGGGGTGCTGAGCCTCCTTCTTAATCTGCTTCCTTTTGCATTTTCCGGGACAGATCAAGCTCTCTTACTGTGAGAGCGTGCGGGGAAACAAATCAGAAAGGGCAGAGCAAAACAGCTCTTCTTACCCCACCATCTACAGGTGTTTACTGAGCAAATACCATGTGCGGGGCACTGTTCTGGATTCTCGGGGCGCCTCAGCAAGTGTGGACAAATGCTGTTGGGAGGGAGAAAGTCACTTGCAACAGGAAGTGTGGATAAAGGAGTCACAGCTTGTAGAAGGTGGTAAGTGTGGCAGGGTGACAGAACCAGGCAGAGGTATGTGGGCATGCTGGCTGGAGTGGAGAGTTGCAATTTTAATAGGGTGGCTGGTGGGGCCCCCTTAAAATAGGGGCATGCCCCTTAAAATAGAGACTGTTCTGAATCGTGGGAGATGGATGGCCAGTGATTTGTCATATTTTTCTGGATATGAAAAAATTGTTCTGGATAATGACCTGCTTTGTCTATTTTCTTGGTAAATTTTTAAATTTTTGATGCTGTTTGGTGACGTGACTCTAAATGACCTCATGTTATCTCTGAGTCCGTTTAGTCCGTTATACCATAACAATTGCTACTGAGCCCCTGCCCCTACCAGGCAGTGTCACGGTGCTAAGGAGGCGAGCGCCTCTGCTCCAGGAGTCTCCGTTCTAGGCAGGAGAGGCAAGCGGGCACTTGACAAGGCGCTTCAGAGAGTGTAAGGCTCATGTGGGAACACAGAGGCGGACCTGCGGGGTGGGCAGGACCAGATCTCTCAGGAGATGTCATTGGCCTGCTCCAGGAACAGTGCAAAGGCCCCTGGGGCTGGAAGAAGGAGGAGACAGGCTGCAGGTGATACCGGAAAGGTAGACACTCTTACCGGGTGAACTGTGTCCTGTGAGATGACATTGAGGCCCCACTCCCAGGGCCTGTGGCTGTAGCCTTATTTGGAAATCGGGTTTTTGCCAATGATCATGGTAGCATGAGGTCGTCCAGCTGGATCCTACATGATCCCACATGATCATGTCCTTATAAAGTGGGGAAGTGTGGACATGGAAGACAGACACACAGGGAGAACGCACGGGAAGCTAAGGGCAGAGGCTGGAGGGAGCGCCCGCCAGAGCTGGGCAGAGGCAGGCAACGGGTGCTCCCAGCCGGGAGGGGGAGCCACCCGCTGACACTGAGATCAGACCTCCAGTGTGCAGACCTGTGAGGCAACACACCGCCCTTGTCTATGCCACCAGCAGTGGCACCCGCTTCTCCCTGTCCTGGGAAACTCACAAGGTCAGGTCAGAGGCCCTTGACACTCAGAGTTTGGCTCAAGCACATGAGAAGGTACCCGATGAGCATCGTCAGAAAGGCCACACTGCTGCTGCCGCTGGTCCCGGCAGTGCACCCACGGAGGGCTGATGGTTTCCCCAGAGGAATCACTGCAGAGCCTAATGCCGCCATCCGAGGGCGGCGCACATACACGTCTAGGATAGCTCCCTCCAGTTCTAAGCGCTAACATTTAGCATTCTTCACCTTGAAAAGCAACTTTTGGAGCAGAAGTTTTAAGAACATAATTTGAAAATTTGTGAATGTCAAAGTCAGTTACGTGGCACATAGATGAACCCTTCTTACAGCTCAGAAATGCCCACTTCAGTTCACAGATTTGTTGTTTTGAACGTGAGCTGATGTGCGAGGTGCTCAGGTGTAAATGTGAGCAGGCCCCTGCTCCCGATGAATCACGGTCTGATGGGGAAGACGGATACAGGAGGAACACCGGCCTCTGACAGGAAGGCCACATCCAGAGCTCCAGAGGGCACAGAAGATCCATGGGGCTTTCCCGGAGATGCTGCTGGGGCCAGGTAGGGAAAAGGGCGATTGGCCAAATGCAGAACGCAAGGACCTACTCCAGGGAAAGGAGAGAGTGTGGTTTCCAGCCAACTTCCAGCAGACAGGCAACCCCAGAAATGCCAGCAGACAGAAACAGGAGGGCAAGCGAGGGGCCTGGTCACGGAGCTGAGCCTCCATCCACGCTGCGGCCTGTGGGGTCCTCGGTGGGACACACATAAGAGATCAGAAGTGCATTTCTGCAGATGCAATTTGTCCTGTTCCCTGGTTACAAGCAACTGAAACTGGTCCCAACTGCAAAGGAGGTTGCAGGCAAAACTTTAGGGGCTCTGGAATCAAAGGAGACACCTAGGGTGCAGCCGTGCGAAGGCCGACCCCAAGGAACTGCACGGCGGAGGCAGGGGGGCCGGAGCAGACAGCCTCACACAGCCCTCGAGAGAGGTTATCCTGTCCTGTAAACCCGCACGTGTGGGTGAAATGCCAAGGCTTGTACAGAAATTATAACAATCAGAAAAAATCGTTTCCACGCTGATTTCCACATCAAAGAACTGCTTTCGACTATTTCAGCTATTTTTCTAGAATGAATCTCTGTATTTCTAAGGTAAAAACATGTTCACACTGCTAATCAGAATCAGCAGGAGGTCCTCCTGCCAGGCGGAGGGGGGGCTGGGGGCCTTCGTGGAGATGGACTCGGGCTGTTCCCTTGGCGCAGGAACTACTGTGTCTTGTTTCTGTGGATATGAACAACTTACGTGTATGCATTAATTGCGAATAATGTACCTTATTTACCCTGAATATAAATATAAACAGGCTGTGATGAGATGTCTGCTCACCACAAATCAGGAAATTAGGGTGGTATCCAAATGTAGCTGTAATACAGGCAAAGCAGGAATACGTATTTTACGATTCAAAGAGAAATCCTTTTGCAGGAAAAGATATTTGGAACTTGTGGGTTGACTTACGTCTCTACCTTGTTTACCAGCAGAAATGGAGGGTCAGTCAAAGCTCTCATTTATTGACTGAGTAAACGTCATAAGAAAATGAAAACAAGCCCTTAGTTCACATATTTAAACAAGTTTATGAAACACCTAGGTATGTAAGTATGACATACAACTATATGTATATAGGCTTGTGTGTATACATATCCATATATTTCATGTGTAAATTTTTTTCACATTCTCCGCCTTTGCCTGGACACATGGCTGAATTTGGGATCCGTGGTGTCAGTCTGCTACACGAGGGGATGCCTAGTGAGAAAGACCGGAAAGAACTGCGGTCCTGTGTTAGCTGCCCTTCATCAGGTCTGCTGGACTTTTTCTTCTGAAGATTTGATTATTTTATACTTTATACACTTTTAAGCAAAATCCAGAAGATGGACAATTCCACAGGACAGATCACCAAGATACTTGAAGAAATACATGGCAAGAAAAATAAGTAAGAGAACAAGGAGGAACTCAAAATGTAATAGGGCCGTGAGATGGGACAAACCGACCCTAAGCACAGGTATATATGAGACAGTGAGAAGAGACTCCACACTGACTTGAGGTTTGCGTATATGAAGAAATTACTTTTTTACTCTTTCTGGCTATGAAAATAATACTTCACTTATGATGAAATTTTTAAATGATCCTTAACCTCTAGAGATACTGAGACGATTTTGCAGGAGAGGATACGATGTCTGACATTCGTGCCACGGTGATTGGCAGGTGGCAGGGGAACAGGAGAAACGAAGGTGATCTCTGAGTGATTATTAAAATTGGGGTGTTACTGTATTACCCTCTCTATTTTCTGTATGTTTTAATTCTGTTCCATACTGAGAGGTTAAAACTATTTTTTCACCTACAGTATATTTTAATATAGTTTCAAATTTTTTGGAAAATAATTTAAAACAAATTCTACAACAAAGTTTGCTATAGGATATTGCTGTAAACACACCTCCAGCGAAAGTAGCTTATCCAAAAATTGAGTTGGTATTATTTTTTATCTAATACTTTATGTCTGGATAATCCAATGTGCACACATCGTTTCAGTATGCAACTCAGGGATGGATGCGCCTTACAACTGTAATGCTGTTTAGATTATCACCCGTCCCAGGTGTCTATTGCTCCCCACCTCACATCGTTCCAGGTGCACCCCAGGTTCTGCCTGGAGGCCCCAGCTCTCCTGAGCTGACAGCATCTTCCCTCAGGTGTGACCCACTTCTGCCTTCTGTCCCGGGGCCCCTCTGGTGCCTCAGCGCAGGACGCCAGCACACACAGGCCGCTCTCAAACGCCTGCGGTGGGAGCCCGGGTGTAAGCACGCCACCGTGGACAGATCCTGCTGAGGTCACACCCTCTGCGCCTGCAGAGGAGACCAAGTGGGTAACTCACCTTTGTGTGGCTTCCGCACCTGCCTCTGGCTGTTCTTGGCTGTCCTCCCGGCTCCCTACAATCACCCCTCACGTGTAAGTCCAGACACAGACTAAAAGAAGACAATTTTAGAGAGTATTATACTTTAAAGTACTGACTTTTATTCACAAATGGTGGTGTAATAGCTAAAACTTATCGCTAAGGTACCAGTGCTCATTGATAAGCATCTGTGTTCCAATACCTTAGCTATAAAATAAAGCATCAGTTTAAAAGTTCATGTAATTGTGTTCAGGACAGTGCTTCCCAAATGTGCACATTATAGTGATCGAACATGCTTTTAAGGACCCAGATTATTTCTGGAAGTGAAAACTGAGAATTGATATTTATTTTTAAAAAAATACCACCCTCCAGGCAATTCTGATGCCAAGCCCAGCTTGAGAGCCGCTGATGCAGACAGGCGCTCAGCTGCGCAGGACAGGCTCCTGGGGCCCCGAGGAGCAGCTCTCCTGCCTCGGCACCAGATTAACAATGATCCACTCTTTCTGGGAGGGCTTAGAGACTAAGCACACAGATTCCACTAGGACTTCGCACTCATAAGGTTCTTCTTTTCTAGCTATTCTGAGTTAGCGACTTTTTTCTTCTCCCTGAAGGAAGATGGAAAGCAGCGTGGGCGTGTGGTCTCACAATATGGAGCTGATTGCTCTTAAATCTCCTTTGAGCATTTTTCTGGTTTGGACAGTTCCACTCTGTGTCATCTTTCCTCACGGGACTTACTTTGCAACTCTTTAAATCATCCTTACAGGCCTAAACCCTCTTTATCAGCTTGTGTACTTAAAGTTGAGTTCATTTTTCAAAACCTCAGATGAAGTCTGAATGGTATTTTGAAAAGCTTCCTTCAACTAAAATTGCAGCATTTCGAGCCATGAGTAGAAACAGTCACATGCCTTGACACGGACTAAATCGGCCCGTCAGCCAGCATCGTCCAGGGAAAGGTAGGCGCTGGGACCTGCCTGGGATTGACCACAGTGGTGGTTTTCAAGCTTCAGCAGATCAGAGTCACTTGGGGGCTAATATATAGATGCCTGTGACCTGCCGCCAGAATTCCCAGTTCAGCTGGTCTGGCCTGCATTCCCGCCTGCCGCCCGGAGACGAGGATACTGCTGGTCCAGATACCACACCTGAGACCCCTGGGCTGCGGAGATCACTGACTCCACAGACCCATGAGCTTCTCTAGCACTGGAAGGGGTCTCAGCGGTCCAGCAGTTGGGCCTCTGTGTGGTGCAGGCGTGGGAACTGCAGCTTCCAGAAGTCAGGTGCACTGCCTCAAGCACAGAGCAGAGCTCAGCAGGCCCTTCTCCCCCAGAGCTTGCTCCGGCTGCTCCAGCCCGTTCAGCCATCTCTGTGGCATGACTGCCACTATCTCAGACCATGTGAACTCCAGAGTCAAACTTTCACTTCTCTAAAGATGATCTTAACCATTTTACATAAAAATATTTCTAAAACATTAAATTCTGGGCCTCAGGCAGAGTATATAGAACATATTTGAATCTGGTTTTTTTTTAGTGCTATTTAAATTCACATTTATAGAGCATTTAATGTGTACCAGCTACTTTTCTAAGAGCTGTAGATAAAGCAGAGAACAAAACTACAAGGAACAGTTAAAAATTTCTGTCCTCAGGGCTTTGACACCTAGTGACATAGCCGAGTATAAATTCGATACATACTTAAATGATATGGGAGGCCTGATAATGAGAAGTACTAAGAAGGAACATAAGGTGGATGGAACCGTCGAGGTGGAACGGGGGCTGCAGCTTCAGTAAGATACCCAGGAGGGCTGCACTGAGAGGGCGCATTCGTGGAAGGCCTGAGGGAGGTGAAGAGGTGAGCCACGCGGGATGGAGCAGAGTCCTGGCAGAGGGAACAGCAGGCGCAAAGGCTCTAAGGTAGGAACATGCCTGGTGTGTTTGAGCAACACAAGAGGCCTATGTGCTAAGGGAATAGGAAGGGAGGACTAGTGCAAGGTAAATCCACAAAGGTAACAAAGAGCCAGATTCACCAAAGTCACTGTGAGGATTTGAGTTTGATTCTGAAGAACATGGGGTGCATGGCAGGATTTTGAGAAGAGGAGCAATATGATCTGACGTATATTTTTGAAAAGTCGTGATTACTGTTGCATTGAGAATGGACTGAGGAGAGGCAAGGATGGTATGGGAGATGAGTCAGGTGGTTAATGGAGATGCCAAGGAGACACGATGGTGGAGGGGTCCGAGCAGCGGCAGTGAGGTGGTGAGAAGCGGTCAGAGTCTGGACATGTTTCGAAGAGGCCGGCAAAACAGTTTGCTGAGACCTGAGGGGTGGGTTGGGCTTCAGCTGTGTGGTTGGATTTTCATCTACTGAAATGGGGAAGACTAGGAAAGTGTGGCTATAGCAGGGCAAGGGCAGAAATCAGGAGCCCGTTAGGACATAGTACGTCTGAGAGGCCTAACTGGGTGTGCAAGTGAAGACAAAGACAGGCTGCTGAGCACATGGGTCTGGGGTTTAGGGAGAAGTCTCAGCTGGAGACTAATGTGTCAGTCACCAGCATATGAACAGAATTGCGAGATCTTTGCTACGTTCCATTATGTAGAGCCTGAAAAGAGCTAGAAAAGAGAAGAGACATGAGGACGGAGCAGGGCCAGCGCTGAGCGGTGAGGAAGATGAGGAGGAATCAGCAAACCCTGAGAAAGAGCGGCCAGACGAGCAGCACACCCAGAGATAGGAGAGCAGGCCCCACCTGGAGCACAGCTGCAAACTGCTGCAAATGTGAATTTGTCGGACTTTGGCGCTTCTCTTCTGATTAAATCTGTTTTCTCACCGAAATAGGGATGGATGAGAATGTCAGCCTGACGAGGCCAATCCCTGTGCTGCGCGTTTTCCCCCAGCTGTGTTCAAGCCCACACAGGCAGGCAGGGAGTTGTCAGGAAGACTTAAGTCTGGGGTTCAATCTAGGGACGTGTGACAAAGCAGCTGATTGTAAGGTAGGTGAGGGTGGCCAATGGGGAACGATTAACTGTGGGCCCCGGGGCTAAAGCTGAGCCTGTGCTTGTAGACAGGACGGGATGAGCGGCAGAGAGAGTGGGGCTCAGGGAGCCCACGTTACTGCAGGCAGACCTGAGTGCCTCCAGGGGATATTCAGTTAACAGGGTTGTTTCAAAAATTTTTTGAAGCAGGTGAGGTATTACTTATACAAGCAGTGCGAAGCCCTATCATACGCAGTTGTCCACCTTACTTCGAATGGCACCAGAATCTATCCTTGTCTTTGCTCTCGACAGCATTTTCTCTCTCACTCATCTAGGCTCTTGGACGTTTCTGTTCCTCCATTGCTGTCCTTTACTGCTCCGTGTCTCCATCTACACCTCCCACCCTGGCCCCACACAGTTTTACTTGCTGATTCTAGTCTCCATGGAACAAGAAAATGAATTATCAGGATTGTGTGTGTGACAGTAAATGGGCGTCTGAGAAGCTGAAGTTAAATTCACAAAGTCTTGGTACAAACACTCACAAATTCTCATCAGATTCGAGCCCCTGATGCTTGAACCCAGGTCTGCAACCTTCTCCTCAGCAATATGCCCAGCATTTACATTTACCAGATAAGCAATTTCTCTGTAATCAACTCTGAAATTACACTCAGGCTTCACCATTTGCTTGATGAGAAACCTCAGGTAAGGCCTCTTAACTCCCCAGTTTTCTCATCTGCAAAATGGAATCCCTGCGGCTGCTTTATCCTCTAGACTATAAACCCGTGGAAGGTAAATTCCATTTTTTATAATTTTTGGATTCCTAGACCTAATGCAGCACATAGACCATAAGAGATGTTCCATACTTTTAAAGAAAGAAGTAAATAAGTGAGAATCCATAGAGAAAATGTAATCCTAATGAGCAGGAAAACTACCTAAAACAAAGTGAATAGGGTAAAACCAGGCAAGGAGCAGGCAGCTGTGAGCCCCTTGGAGGAAGAAAAGACAGGGAAAGGGTCTTCCCAGAACCTGCAACAGGAACCATTCTTTCCTGCACCTTGACTCCAGCCAGTGACAAGGATCACACAAGTCTGGCCTCCAGAGCTGGAAGTGCTCACTGAAGTTGTGTCTGGGATCGTTTGTTACGGTGGTGACTGGGGCCCAGCATCCATACTTGCAACTAGTATTTACAAAATGTTTTATGAAAATTCAATTAAATGAAGGTAAATATTTGTGGCTTTCCTGCCAATGTACTATAAACACCAGTTTTTTTAATTAAGGTATTACTGATATACACTCTTATGAAGGTTTCACATGAAAAAACAATGTGACTACATTTACCCATATTATCAACTCCCCACCCATACCCCAATGCAGTCACTGTCCATCAGTGAAGTAAGATGCCACAGATTCACTGTTTGCCTTCTGTGTGCTACACTGTTTTCCCCATGACCCCTCACACCATGTGTACTAAACATAATACCCCTCAATCCCCTTCTTCCTCCCTCCCCACTCACCTTCCCACACGCTTCCCCTTTGGTAACTAGTCCCTTCTTGGACTCTGTGAGTCTGCTGCTGTTTTGTTCCTTCAGTTTTGCTGTGCTGTTATACTCCACAAATGAAGGAAATCATTTGGCACTTGTCTTTCTGTGCCTGGCTTATCTCACTGAACATAATATCCCCCAGCTCCATCCATGTTGTTGCAAATGGTAGGATTTGTTTCTTTCTTATGGCTGAATAGTATTCCATTGTGTATATGTACCACCTCTTCTTTATCCATTCATCTACTGACGGACACTTAGGTTGCTTCCATATCTTGGCTATTGTAAATAGTGCTGCGATAAACATAGGGGTGCATCTGTCTTTTTGAATCTAAAAAGTTGTATTCTTTGGGTAAATTCCAAGGAGTGGGATTCCTGGGTCAAATGGTATTTCTATTTTGAGTTTTTTGAGGAACCTCCATATTGCTTTCTACAATGGTTGAACTAGCTTACATTCCCACCAGCAGTGTAGGACGGTTCCCCTTTCTCCGCATCCTCTCCAGCATTTGTTGTTCTTAGTCTTTTTGATGCTGGCCATCCTTACTGGTGTGAAGTGATATCTCATTGTGGTTTTAATCTGCATTTCCCTGATGATTAGTGATGTGGAGCATCTTTTCATGTGCCTGTTGGCCATCTGAATTTCTTCTTTGGAGAATTGTCTCTTCATATCCTCTGCCCATTTTATAATTGGTTTATTTGCTTTTAGGGTGTTGAGGTGTGTGAAATACCAGTTGTTTTTTATACACTGCTATAATTTAGCTGAGGATAATTTTAAAGGAAAAGTCACTCTAGATAGGGAATAAAAATCATTCTTCATATTATAGGGCACAGGAAACACGGTTATGTAGTTGGTAAAACTTGCGGAAACCCCTAAGTGGAAGGTTTCCCGCCTTTTTCCCACTGCTTTCCCCTGGGGTCATGGTTTTCTCTGAGACAAGAGCCCTTGCCCTTTGTGTCCTGCCCATTCTCTTCCTCCCTCATAGGGCAGCATGAGCTGTTTTGGGGGCAAGAACATTAATAAACATCTTGTATGAATTACGGTTTTGTAAGTAGGGAGAATTTCATTGAGTTAGCATCCTAACCAGGCTCTCCTGGCCCCTCTCATGCAGGTCCCCGAGGCTGGCCTGTGCCATTGTTAGATGGAAAGATGATCAAATGAACATTGCATTACAGCATGACCCATTTTTTTTTTTTTTTGTAATATGGATAGGTCTGTGTGTGATAGAAAAAATTTGAAAACCACACACCAAAATACTACCAGCTGTTGTCTCTAAATGATAGAATTACAAGTGGTTTCTTCTCTGCTTTTCAATAAACTATGGGCATTTTGCAAAGAAAATATATTGCTTTCATAATCACAGAAACATCCACGAAGCCAGTTAATAAAATTTAATCCAGAGAAACCCCTAAATCTACTGCAAAACATCGTGGTGTTAAATTATTAGACAGCAGAGAGGCATTCACACCAAAACAAGGCCACTCTGCCTCCTGGGAGAACGTTGACATTTGAGAAACGCTGCCCTGGGGGAAAAAGAGTGCCTGGGCTCTTAGGAAATTACTGTGATGTACCCAGTCCATGGCAGGTATTTAATGTGCAGTTCCTGAGGACCATAAAAAGAAGGGGGTTTGAATAAGATGCTGAAAGTAAAAGCTCAAACCAGGGACACTCGTCAGTGCTTGGCCCTCATTCACTATTGAGAACATCCTTTTATTCATTAGGACTTTTTGGTTGCTAGTTACAAAATGAGCTCCAACTGGCTAGTGCAAAAAGAGAATTCCTTCGTTCCCAAAGCCCCGGGGGATTCTGAGCAGTTCACAGAATTGAAAGAGGACACACACGCACCAGAGCCTCGGCTCCTTACCCAGACACTGCAAAGTCACAAGATCCGTCTGCCTCTGTGTGAGGACTGCCTCCACTCGGCTTCATCCGGGGTCACATTCTCCCCACGTACCTGCCAGCGTCCCCGGTTCCCGGCTCCCGTCTTACCCTCAGAGAGTGGCGGAGTCCCGGGGAGGGAGTGTGGCTGACCATTCTCAGGTCACGTGCCCACCCCGGTCAAGCCCTGTGACCTGGGGTGCGCACCTTTCCACCCTGTGGCCAGGGGACCGAGTATGTGAAGTGGAGGAGGAACACAAAGCTTATTGCTTCAACGACAAAAAATAATGTTCACGGTCTACTGTGGGTGAGGTATGTGTTGTTGGGTGATGGGTGAGTCCAAATCACGGTGAAACTTGGAAGTTGTAGACATGAAGGAGGCAGTTTTACTTTCATAAGCCTTTGTCAAAATGCCCTCCTTTGAGCCAGGCTGGGGACATCGCGTCGCCGCCAGAATGCCGCTGCCACTTGGGGGCTATCGAATCTCCCAAGACTCTGAGCCAAGGGATTCTCAAAATGATCCCGAACCGCCAGATTTCACGTGCGTTAAGGCAGGGTGACTCTCTCGTGCCGCCTGGCCACAGGGGTTATCAGGACGGCGCCAGGAAGAAAGAAACTCATTACCTCGAAGCTGCTGGGCGTCCCACGGAGCCGGCACACGGTCACATGACCGACTCACGTGTCACGTGACCGGCACACAGGTCACATGGCCAGCACCGAGGAGGGAAACGTCACAAAGGCATTGTGCCCTTTGAACTGTCACACCGATTTCACATCTATGCCAAAGTGTAAAGGTAAATCCAAGGCAGCCTTACCTTTTTGGTTGTTCTCATTCCCTGAAGAAGTTTTTTAAATTTCTTCACATTAAAAAGATTGCAGAAAGTCTAGAGGAAGGATAAATCGCTTTGAAAGTATTAAGATAGTTTCACTGTTGTTGAACTTACCTCTTGCCAAGAGTGCAAACCGTGGCAAGGTGACGCCGGCCATGCCTGAGGTCATCACGCACATCCGGGCTGCTGCTGAGTATGGGTCTGAAGAGCAACCGTTTGCCGTGTTAGTGGCCAAGCATAGACCGATGTCACTGAAGAAACAATCAAGAAAATTCTGTCTCCCTTCCCAACAGGGGCGCCCTCTCTGCTCTGGGGACGCACCCTAGCTCTAGCGTGAGCCCCTCCGTCAGCAGGCACTCTGCTTCCTGGCTCTGGGGCAGAATCTGCCACCTCAGACTCACTCATTCCATCTTCAACCATGTTACAATTAGATAGCTTCCTAGGTTTACACGCACGTTCAAAGCAGAGAAGGGTGGGGAGAAATGGTCTGTCCCGGGCTCAGGCACCGGAATGGCTCCCCTAGGACTGGAGTACCTTGGCTTCAGTCTTGCCTTTGCGGTGTCCTTCCAGGGGCTCGTGTCCCTGACCTGCTTCATTCCTGTAGTAACCGAGTTCCCAGCGTTTCTGTTCAGTTTTCAACTTTGTTAGTTTCTGAGAAAGTTCACCCACCGCCTGTCTTTTCCCTCTGGGACCGTGCATCATGAGGCAGATGTAGTGTCAGATAACCACCCCATTTATCAGACAATGATCCGTCGTCGGGACGCCACGGGGCTCTAAATCACAGTGTACAATGGGCCACGCATGAATGACCACATTTTTCTCCATTAGTGAATGTCTCATGTAAGAAAAGTATTCATGCCTAACAGCTCAAGAAGGAGAAGTCATGATTGGATACTAATTATAGGAAGATTGGAAAAGATTATAAGCCTTGGGCTTTGAATTTTAAAAATCCCAAAATTCCACCGAGTATCCTCTGAAATATTAAGAATCCCTTTTAAGGAAGTCAAACTCAAATGGGCTATTTCTGTACTCCTTTCTCATTCCTTCACTGAAAAAAAAAATTCCCATACTGTGAACAAAACTCCCTCTGGGGTGTTTCCCCTCCCTATATTGAAGGGTACATGAATCATCATTAAGAATATTCTCAAAGTAAACATGATCAAGTAATGGGGACCAGATCAAAACCAAGAAGTCATCAGAGCCCTGCAAAGTCCACTTGTGCTTCTTTCTGGGTCCTGTATCCCCACCTCAGGCAGTGATGTCGGACCCCTAGCATCACACATGTTTTTGGAAACTTATATCCCCATCCAGCACATGCTCTTTTGTGTCTACTTCTTTCGTACAACATGTTGAGTGATATGCACCTGTGTCAATGCAAGTGATGTAGCCTAAGTATTGTCATCTTTATTCAGTACTTCATGATATACATAGAACACAACTTATTTATCCATTCTGTTATTGATGGACATTTGGCTTCATTTGGCTTGAATAGTTCTACTATAAACATTTCTGCACATGTCTTTGGTCATCAAATGCATGTACTTCTTTTGGTATACAGAATTGCTAGATTATAAGAGATACGCTCATCTTTAATTCATAGCATCAGTCTTCTAACTTTGTTGTACTAACTTACACTCCCACCAGCACTGTATGAGAGCTCCATTTGCTTATCATCTTTGCCAGTACATTCTGGTGTCTGTGTAGTAGACCTAGATGGAGGTTTTCATTTGGATCTCCTTGAAAAACTGTTGATTTTGAGGCCATTTAAATCTTTTTTGACATGCCTGTTCAAACCTTTTGCCCATTTTTAGTTAGGTTGTCTGTCTTTTTCTTATAACTAAGGAGGTATTCTTTATATATGCTGGCTATGCGTCCCTTGACAGACACACACATGTATGGCAAATATGGCTGTGCACTCTGTGGCTTGTCTTTTCACTCTTTAAATGATGGCTATTTATGGACAGAATTCTTAATTTTAACAATCATCATTGGTTCTTGAATCTTTTCTAAGCTCTAGTCCCTATTCATGATAGTTAAATTCATAACAAATTCCCAGGATATGTGGAATGCATTCAAGACTTCATCTGAGCCTTTAAATCCAAGGGCTTCCCAGGCTTCATAGAATGACAAAAATCTTCATACTACAATCTCTCCCTAACCTGAAAACAGCTCAGTTTCTCACAAAGGACAAAGTAAGATGAGGATCAGAGATTCTATATCTCAAGGTATTAGAGTCACTTAATGTAACCTATGGCCCAGCCAATGCAGATGCCACTAAGAATTCACAAAGTATATGGGGAGCCGCTAGTTTTGTCACAATCAAGTTTCTGGGGCAGAAAAGGAAGAGGGGGATTCTCATATCCAACCTCATATATAGAGGCAGAACCAGCCAGCCAAAGTCCTAAATCAAGGAGAACCTCTGGTTTCTCTCATGACCAGTGGGGTTCCCAGGCTGCCCCTTCCACATTCCCAAATTTTGGTTGTTTTGTTTCCTTTGGTTTCTCTGAGTCAGTGTTACATTCTCTAACTATCCCCAGTTTAAAATCTGACTTAAATCATTTTTTCTTCCTTCATCTAAACACATGTAGTTCATATAAATTCAGACAGATGTTGGAGATGGAAACACAAAAATATAAGCACTTTATGAGGGCAAGGATAAGATTCAATGATAGGTAGTATTCTTCTGTTTCCTGAACACCCTATATAATGCCCCCTGGCCATCCCTGGGAAATCTTGCCACTCGGTATCCAGGAGGTTGGTCAATAGCAATGAGCCATACTGTTTCCTCAGTAAAGCTTTTGAGATCCTGGAAAACGATAAAGAAAGATGGAAGTTAGTGGACAAGACTGTTATAGTTTCTAGGAAGAAGAGTCTGAGATAAGAGGTGTGTGCAGGGAGTTCATTAGTGAATGCTCTTGGGACTAATGCTTATGACAGAAAGGCAGCATAACAGAATGTTCCTTCTGAGTTGTTGAGCTTAGGACTAGGGACAGGGCCTTTATAGCCTCCAGCCATTGCCAGAAGGCTGCCTGGACAGGAGGTGTGACCAAGAGAGGGAATTCTGAGAGGGCTGAGAGAAAAACTCAAGTTACCAGCACTCTTAGCAGCTAGGGAAATAAGTCCTCCCCATGTAAAAGGAGAAATGAGGTGGTGGCTGGGCCACACAGCACAGCATCTACTACAAATCCCTTCCCACACAGACAAAAAGTTTTCCTAGAAAATTCTTAAGTCAATGTCCCCAATTATGAGGTCACATTTCTACATTGTGAAAAAAAATATTGTCAGGGGACAACTAGGAATTTTACAGAAAAATTCTTATTGTCACCCAATGACCCTAGGTATAAATAAAGTAACCAGCATTTAAAAACTCAGTTTTGTGAGAACTTGCCTCTTTCGGCTCCAGGTACCTCAAGCCTCACAGTTCCAGTTATCTCTACAAGCCCCCAAGGGAGGCTTTTACATGTGCAAAAAGTGCAGCCTCCTTGTCACAGCATTCTGCTGTCGCCTGTTTCATCAGAGCCCTGCCCTATTGCACAAAGCTTTCTAAGCCAGCTGATGGTTGAACCTCGAGCACTGAGACCTACATTGTAAGTTGAGAGAGAGACTTCTTCCCTATTCTGTGTTGCATTTTGTGACTGGGACCCACAGAGTCCCTTCAAATCTTTCTAGAAAACATATCCCACAGCTTTGGTCTATGAAATCTCTCTAGAAACTTGTTCTTGGGGCCCAAGGGGAAGGCAGGTTTCCTGTCATTGTCCTGGTCATTCTCGTCCACCTTGATTATTGCTCTTACGTACAACTCCTCTCTGCCTCCTAAGCAAAATCTGTTCTCTACACATATTAATTTGTGCAAACAGACACTGACAGAGATCACACAGATCCATCCCCATCACAAGCTACCTTTGTTATAGCAGTTCTAATAAGCTAATATATACATTTTATTACATTTATATACTTTACATCTCACTAATTTTGCAATCTTTTGATGGAAAGATGAGGTCTTTATTTTGAATTAGTATCCACTGATTGGAATTTCAATTTTTCTCCCTTGTATTAACCACACCCACAAACTGTACAAAATGTTGTCTATGATTTTCCACTTCTGGTTTCTTTCAAGTAGAGAGAAGTTACATAATATACATCTTTGGATGTGTAAAGCAACTTTCATGATATATATCTTTGGACCTCTTGATTTTCAATCTTTTGTATATTTAAAGTCTTATAAGCAGCATGTGGTTGTGTATGTGTGTTTAATACAAATCTGAAGAATTTAATCTTCTAAATGAGTATTTAGTCCATTTATATTTAATGTAGCTACTGGTACATTTTTTAAACCCACCATTTTATTATTTGTTTCCTATTTTTTTGTTAGTTACACACGTTTACACTATTTTTAAAGGTTATTGTAGATATTACAACATGTAGAGAGGCCTGATGCAAATTAATATTTTTACCATTTCCTACAAATTCAAGTACCTTAGGACTTTAACTCCTTTACTCCTATCCATGTTTTGTGCTTTTGAAGTCTTGTGCTTTGATTCACACATATCTGTTAACCCCAGAAGCCATGGTGATGATGATGACTTACTTAAATATTTACGTTTTCCACTTCTCTTTATTCCATTTTAACTTATTTTTATTTCTTCCTGCATTCCCATGCTTCCATCTAGGGTCATCCTTCTTTTGCTTGAAAAACTCCCACAAGAATAACCTTTACTGAAGCTCTGGTGATAATGAAGGCTCAGATTTGATGGCTTGGAAACATCTTTATTTTACCATAATTTTAGAAGATAATTTTACCAGGTACAGAATTTGAGGTAGGAAATTCTTTTCTTTCAACTATTTGAATATGATTCCCATTATTTACTGCCTTCCATAATTCCCATGAAGAAGTCAGTTGATACGGTTTCTTCTCTGAAAGCAAAGTCTTTTATCTGGATGCTTTTAAGATTTTCCTTGTTCTCTTTGGTTTTCAGTAGCTTTGCTATAATTTTCCTTGGTGTGATTTTATTCATATTGTCCTACTGGGTATTCATAGTACTTCTTGAATCTGTAGAAAAATATCAGCCATTATCTCTTCAAATACTGCTTCTGCACCATTCTCTCTCTTTCTAGGAGTGCAATGACACATTTGTTAGACTTTTGTACAATATTCCACATGTCTCTAATCTTCTGTGCCTTCCTTTGTCTCTTCATGATATTTTATTCTGGATTTTTTTTTTTACTGACTTATTTTCCAGTTTACTGATTCTATCGTGGCTCTGTCTAATCTGTTCTTAAACTCATCTGCTGATTTTTAAAATTTCAGTTATTGCATTTTGTATTTTAGAGTTCTAGTTCAATTGTATTTATAGATTTGTTCTCTGCTGAAACTTTTCACCTTGTCCTATATTTTCTTGAAAATATTCATCATAGTTATTTAAAAGCCCATGTCTGGTAACTCTAATAAATGTCTTTCCATAAGTCTCTTTCACTTTTTCCTCTGAGTGTTTTTCTTCACTTCAGGTCGTTTGGTCTTGCCCCCTGGAATGTCTGGTAATATTTTATGAAGTGCAGCACTGAACATATGAGTATGGAATATACTAGACAGCTTAGAGCTCCGTGATGTCTCCCTGCACAAAGCGTTTACTTTGCTTTGGGTGAACCATTAGCCCGGGCAGATCATTTCATCCTCCTCTGGGACTAAACTGACTTCAGAGTCTGTTTCAGTCTCTGTAAGAGCCGATTCCATTCATTCTTACTCTTAGTTTGCAGCTCTTTAGGGCCCCCACTGAAAGCCTGGTTATTCACCAGATCCTTAGTGCCTTCACTGGACTCCTATCTAGTTTTTGTCCCTTGAGTCCCCGAAGACAGCTAAAGGTTGTCCTCCGTTTCTCAATTCTTGGCTATTTTCAAGTTGGGAAATACCATGGCTTAAAGTCAAAAGCAGCTGAAATGTTATACTAATCTCTGTCCTTCTGTTACTTCGAAGATCTTGAAGCCTCAATGTTTAGCTGCCTTATAGCTCTTAGATGCTATCAAAATTATCTTTTCATGCGTACAGCCTTTCAAGTCATTGTTGGACTGTTGGTCAGATACAAACCATCCTGTCACAGCTGGGAGTGAAAGTTAACCACGCCTCTCTAAAGACTATGATCTCAACATCTATCAAACCCAGACTGACCCCAGCACTTCCTAGTACAGTGTTTCACTGTTTGGCTCATTAACACTAAAGAGTGACAGGATTCAAATTAATACTCAAGAAAAAAATCTTTCCAAAGCAACACTGCATATATGTAGTATGCAGACATCCTTAAAATAAGTTAGAAACTCTAATATAATTAGAATATAGTTAGAAAATGTATATTTCTTATTCAGACTATTAATGAGCATTTTCTTTCAAATTTTATCTCTTTACTTACTACTCTGTTTTAAACAGTGTAGTTGATAAACATCTTTGGATACATACTTTTGTGTCGTGATATCCTAATTACTTCCTGAGTAGACTTCTAAAAGCATAATTTCTTGTTGAAAGTTGGTAGACATTTTTAAAGCTCTGCCATATTTTTCACCGATTGTCTCCAGAAAAGCTTGGCTATTTACATGCTAATAATTAGGCTTAATTTTGTGTGCATATCTATAACTTTGTATTGTTTTCTAACTTAAGAAGAAACAGAAAAATTGTTTTACCCTGGAAAATATTTTCCCCATCCATCATCTAGTCATAAAATTTTATAAAAGGAACTTTTATTCTTCACACACAGCGAAAGAACTCTTTGAGCTTAATTCAAAATATATTACATTTCATCCATAAGGATCTTTTATTCCTAGCAACGTGTTTGAGTTTATATCAAAGAGGGGGTTCCCATAAAATTCATGTTGTAACCTTAAATGCTTCAGTAATGCTGAAATAGAGGTCTGCTGAGCAAAGTCTAACACATAGAAATGTGAAGTAAAATTTTGCACATGTTTTGACATTTCCAACATATCTGGGTGGTATGGCAGTCTTCATGCATCTTCTGTGGCCACCCCTGCGAAAGCAGCATTTGAGTATATTTAATAAAAGACAGTACATGGCTCGGTTCGGTTCACGTGAGGTAGAAAACCTCAGGTTCTGCACGTGAGAATGACAGGACCAAAGGCAGTATGGTTGCCTCTTTAAAAAGCTGTAAGAATACGGGGTGGCCCAGGGTACTTCAGTCAGGGAGGCTGACTTCAAATTACCAGACACGTCATTTATGAAGTGTTGAAAGGGGAAAGAAAAACAAATAATAAAGTTACAAAATAAAGTTTATTTTATCAAAATTAAAACTGCTTCCTTCTCTCCACTTGAGAGAAATCCTGAGATGGAACAGTCTAAGGATTACATTGCTATAACCCCTTAGCAGTTAGTTCCACAGCGGGAGGTGCCTGCTACAGACAGAACCGTAGGGGCAGGAATGTTCGCAATTCAGCGACCTGAGTGGCTGGCTACTCCTCAGGGCTTTGGAATCAAATATTTATACATCTAAATGGGAGCAAAGAAAGGAAAATGGTTCATAAGAGAGTCCCAGAGCATGTATTATTGAAATAACACATGGAAATATTATATTTTTGAAACATTCTTTCTGTAAAGAAGTTTTAAGAAGTGTACTCTGGTAGGATAAACTGAGCCAAAAGTGGGGGAGGGGAGTGCCAACAGTGGACAGAGTTAACGTTTCCCAAAAAAGGCATGCCTCAAAATGCGCTGCAGCACAATGTGTCTGCAAAGTCTCCGCTTTACGTAACAGCCCCAGGGGAGGCACAATTCAGAAAACACTTATTGTCACTGCTCAGTTTGTGTGCAGAGCCTCCCACTCCTGACCTCTGATGTCTTGGTTCAGTCTTTCCTATTGAACTCGGCATGTTTACCAAAATGATCGAAACTCACACTAAGACTCAGTCATCGTCTCAGAAAAAGCTACCAGCCACCTCAGACTTGCTGAGATTTGGTAACAAGTGGATGAGAGTGTGGATTTTATGCTGCCTGTGGGCAATATTGCCGGGTCATCTACTCACAGTTTACAGAATGAAAAGGGACGCTGCCACGCATGGAAAAGCAGGACGGCCACGTGAAAGTCTATCACCCTCGCTTTCGTTTGCTCCACCTGGGAGCCTGTACCCATGACAGAACCCGTCCAGAATTGTTCTGATGTCTTTCCAGGAAAAACACCCCACTTCTAGGCAGTCCATTTGAAGTTCTCCGTGGTCCGTTCCCAGTTCTCTGTCATTAGCTGCAGGACGTGGTTCAGCTATGCCGCTGGCCTCAGCCTTAGCGGGATCTGCTATATGATGACGTGGTTTCTTGCATGGCAAATCCTGGTGACTCTGGCCAAGGGAAGAAAGAATTCACAGGACACAATTGTTCTGACCTTGGATCCAGATCTGATTTATATCTGGGACAGGGATCTGAATGCAATTCCTGGTTGAGTGTATCCTCAGAAGAAACACGAAGAAAACTAGCCTGTTGGGGTTATGATGCTATAAATCAGAGGAGTCCTGGCTATTGATATTTGCTGATCAGGGGATCTAGGTATCAGAAAGGGTCTAAGGGTTTTGTCTACAGCCCCCGAGCATCAAATAATACCAGTCAGTAAAGGGTAAAACGCTGGTAATCTCTGGCTGCTGAAAAATAAGGCTGAGGCCTCGGACGGACATCTCTTCCCAAAGAAAGATGTGAGGGAGAGGGACCACTCGCTCCCACCCACCGGTGGGGCCGCCTCAGAGCAAAGCAAGCCAGCACCTTAGTGACGGCTCCGTGGTGACAGCCTTGCTCGGGGAGGTGACTCAGAGAGCCCGGAGCTCGGGGCTCCAGCCAGCCGGTGAAAGGCCCCTTGGCCAAGCTGCTTCCCGCCTCTTCCCATCACAGGGCTTGGGCTTGGAAAGGTCTCCCCAGTCTTGTGGTTTCCCGGTCATGCGTCGGCACATTCTGGCTGAAGCGCTTCCCTTCCTTCAGGCCGGCCGCTCCCCAAGGGCTCCTGGCGCACCGTTCACCTTCCCCAGCTCTGAATTTGACTCCGAGGACAGAGGCCACAGCAAGGACCTTGGACAAGAGGCCTGCAGCTGGGAGGACAGCACTGCCTGCTGGCAAGGGAATCCTGGAGGGACCCAGGCTTAATGGAGTCCCACCCAAAGTCCACTGAAGCAAAGCCCAGCACGTGTGGATCTCACACAGTCTCTTTCCAGAGACATTCAGCGATAGCATCACCCAGGCACCTGGGCGAAATGCAGATTCTCCGTCGGATCTCACACCCTTGAACCAGAATCTCTCAGTGGGGACTGGGAATCTGAGTTTTCAAGGATCTCCTTCAAAATTCTGACGTATAGTCACCGTCTGGAATCAGATACCCAATGGCATAAGGGAGGACCCCGAGCCCCAGACCGTGGGTAGCTGCTGACTCAGGCAAGCCTCCTCTGGCTGAGCCCGTGATCCCGCTCCTGGCGATTTTGTCGTCGGGCAGGGGCATCATGCCCATAGCCATCGAGTGTTCCCGGGGGCTTGGACCCCACGCATCTCCCCAGAGGGACCCATTCTGCTTATATAGGGCCCCTTGCAAATCCCACTGCCCTCAACTCAGGTTATACTGGAAAACTATGTGAGTTCAGAACAGCTGTCAAATAAGGTAGTGTGTTCATCTCGTTGTGGCAAGGAGTTTTATATAATGGGACCTGGAACCCTGGCCGTTTGGATAGCTCACATATACAAAACAGGAATTTCTCAGATGCTAGTGAGTGATAAAGGCTGAATTGGGGGAGCAGTGCAGGGTAGGCATGGTTGCAAAGAAGACCAAGAATTTCACATTGAGAACGGATGGTTTTCCTCTTGAAACTGGATAGCCTTAGAAACACTACATTTTGAAAAGGATCAGAATTATCGAAAGCTGAAAGTAGCACCAGGAATCCAGGAATAACATATCTTTTATCATTCACTTGTTCACAGGCCAGAGGTTCTATTATGCCAGGATCTGCAGACTAGCTCAGAGCAGTCATGCTCCCATGTGGTCGAGTTCTTATTGGCAAAGGCATAGAGAAATTTCTTAAAGAGAGCAAGAATAAAACTGTGATTGGTAACAACTTTTGGAGTCAGGTCTGTCTGAGTTAACATCCCAGATCTACCACTGACTGGCAGTGTGGTCTTGAGGAGGTTACTCACTTAACATTGGTTAAGTCTTAACTTCTTGTCTCTGAAATGGGGACGGCAGGGCCCTGAAGAATATTAAAGCATCGGGTGGGGAGGGAATTGCCAGGAGGTGCCCACGGTATCGAAGAAATAAAAGGCGGAGGGGAAAACACAGGTGAACCAAGATTATTCAGAGAGAAACACACCCAGACTAATGAGACTAAGAGAGCAGCACACGAAAAACATGTATGATAATGAACCGAAAACCTCAAGCTGAGCATTGCCGTGGAGTCCTGAGTCCTGGGCCTAGAGACAAGCTCCACCTGGTGCTGGGTGCCTGTGAAGACTGCTGACGTGGCGGGGGTATGGGCGCCCACGCCCGGTGAGCTCCGTGAAAGCAGGAGTGTCAGCTGTTTTGTTCACCCTGGGCCCTGGTTGTGGGCTTGGCAGGACCTGAGAAGGACCCAAAGCCTCCGTGTCTCCCAAGGGGGAAGGCCAATGACTGCATGGTGGACACGCAAATGCCTCTCTGCCTTCGGGTGCCCGGCCATCCTGCGAGCAGTGCCGGTTCCCGTAGCTGTGGCAACCGGGGATAAAGTCTCCTTGTTACATTGCTAAAACTCTCTTGATGCCACATTCCACAGTGCAGCGAGGGAACGTTGCCCAGAAAACAGTTCCGATGTGAGCACAGACATCTCAGTGAGGAGCCGGTATAACTACGGTCATCCGAGTTAGGTGCCGTGTTACCAAAGCTGGAATTTTGCCCGGAACGTTCCCCAAAACATCATTACATTGTGATGGAGGCTTGGTGGAAGTAGACAGTAGTTCAATAAACCCTTCTTGGAGCTGAAGTTCAAAGCCATCCAACAAGGAAGGAAGGAGAGAGAAAGAGGGAAAAGAGAAGAGAGGAGGGGAGGCGGGGAGGGAGGGAACTAAGACCAGCTGGGACAGTGCAGGACCGGACACTTAGAGCAGACGGGGAATGGCCGAGACCCGCAGTCACTTTCTGACTGATTTTCTCCTGATATAGCCTTAGCATGTAGGTGTGATGATCAAGTGAGTCGGTGTCACTCAGGCCCGTGGGAGCGACTCTGGGCTGGTCACCAGCTCTGTGACTGCGGACAAGCCACTCATCCTGTCCACACCCGGTCCGGCTGCGTCTGCAGGAGCCTGAGCACACTGCCTCAGGGGGGCTGCGTGAGGTTCCATCCAGAACCCGGACCCTCTCAAGGCCCAACAGATGGCATCCATGGGATTCATCATCATCATTAGTATTATTGAGAAACCACAATATCTCACATGTATCATTTTAAAATATGTGATTTGGTGTGGAAAGTGGAGCTGGGAAATAGATTCTCTGCAGGGCCCCTGGGGAGAAAGATCTGACAGCTGCATTCCCCACTGCATTTGGGATGGCTATATTTAGCTTTTATATACTGCTCACAGCCTGCACGCAACTTCTGTCCTTTGCAAGAGACTTTCATTACATACAATAGACTTTATGTTTTGCTGATGGGACAATGAAAGCAAAGAAAAATGAAATACATGGCCTGGGATCAAAGGATGAGCCATACTTATCATAATTCCCCAAATCCCAGTCCTGGGTTCAGCCAAACAGACTAGGAATTCCATGAGGTTTCACGTGGAATTGAGATACCTGGGACAATTTTAGGACTATCCAAGTATACTTGTATTTCTTATTTTGTGCAAGGAGTGAACTGAAATGCAGGTGTGGGGAAATCAAAGCAGTGTAATAAAGGAAGTAAGGAGTCTTTGAGGTTCTGCTGTAAAAACAGCGTCGACTGGAGTCATGAGCAAAAGGAAGGTTATTCTCCCAACAGAGAACCAAACGAGTGAGGTCAGTTTTAGAGAAAAATGATTAGCAAAGTCTGTGTGGTTACTAAAGTGGTTGCATAGAGACCTAAAAATTGTTAAATAAAATAAATACTGAGTCAAATTCTGAGACTAGAATAGAAAGAACATGGAAGGAAAACTATGCAGATCTGGTCCATTCATCAGGAATTGAGCAGCTTCGTGGAAATAACGCAGTTGCTCCAAAGGAGGTCTCCAACCTGACCTTACAGAACGGCCGCAAGGACACAGTAAAAGGGGTTTTAAACTGTTTTTGAAACCTCCCCCCCAAAAAGCCCTGGAAAAAATGTAGCCATAAGTCACAATCTCCTTTACCCACAAGTAGATGTTTATTAACTATTGGGAATTAGATACTCTAAGGGATTCAAAGAACTATAAAACATGGATTCTACACTTGGAAAATTTAGTTGGAGGGTAAACATAAAAGGATATAAGTACATAAAGAGAAATCAAGAAATAATTTGATAAATTTCTAAAAGATTTCTGTAGAAGACCACTGCAGACCTTCTTTCATGTCGATGAGACACTGCTGAAAGCTGGAATAGTCCAGGGAGGCAAGCTAAAAGGGGGCTGGGTTTGAGGTCAGACACAAGATCTGTATTATTAAAATGGAAGTGTTAGGCTTTTATACTGAAAAGTTAGAAATTTACCATATGGACTCCGATGGGTATCTAGAAATTTTTGTGTAGAAACGAATCTTTAGTAAGATTGGTCTAGCAAAAGTGGTTTTGAGGGAGTTTATAAGCAAGGACATGCATTAGAAGATACTTGTGATCATTCAGATAGAGTAACAAATATAATAACAAAAATTACAAAGACCTGAAATGCCTGGTGGTTGTGAGAATTAAAATGAAACAAAGTATGTGAGAGCTCTTTGGAGAGATTTCTTGAAAAAAAAATCCACAGAATCTGGCAGTTGATTCAGTGGAGAAAGTAAAGATCAAGACAAAAGTCAGGGAAGAGTGACTGCTTTCTTAAGCCTACATTTAGAAAAACATGGTACCAGTTGTAGACCTAGGGTCTATAACAAAAGGAGAATGTTCTGTTAACTTCTGAGAATAAAAATTTCTGTACAGTGCTTAGGGAGTAGTAACAGCTCTAGAAATTAGCACAGGCAGGTATGCTCAGAGATGGCATGAGAAATCAGGGTGGGGGCTAGAGGAAAACTCAGAGCCAAGAAACCAAAGAATTTAGGGCCGTACCTGGCAAATCCCGTCATCCATAAATATGTTGTCTACTTTGTAGGCGGGCCTCGTCCGCTATGATGTCAGCATGTACTAACTGCACGCAGCCCTAAGAAAACAAAATGCAGAATTTGCTAAGATGTTGAACGGGAACATGTCCACAGAGTAACTTCTGTTACAGTACATTCTAAAAATGATGATTACTTACCACAGTAACCGGTGACAAATCCCTTGTCATGGTGGTAGGCGGAATAGTGGTTCCCAAAGAGGTCTGTGCCCTAATCCTTTTAACCTATGAATATGTTACCTTCCATCACAAAAGAGACTTTACAGAGGTGATTAAGAATCCTGAGATGGGGAGAAGATCCTGGATTATCCAGGTGGTGCCAGTGTAATCACAAAGTCCTTTTTTTAGTGAAATAGGTGGCAGGAGAGTCCCCATCAGGAAGAGATTTGAAGATAGAATGCTTCTGACTTTGAAGATGGAAAGTGGTCATGAGCCAGGGAATGCAGGTGACCTCTAACCGATGGAAGCGCAAAGAATCAGATTCTCCCCAGGAGCTGCTGGAAGGAACACAGCCTTGTCAACACCTGGATGACAGCCCTGTGAAACTTTTGCTGAACTTCTGACCTGCAGAACTGTGAGATGCTAAACCTGTGCTTTTAAAGCCATCAAGTGAGTGGTAACTTGTTACAGGGGCAATAGGAAACTCATACGATAATCATTCAGGTATTTTCTGAGAAATGCATGCTCATGGCAGAACATTTAGAAACCATAAAAAGATTTTGTTTATAATATGAAGATCAAACTTACTTTTCTGGCCATAACAGAATAACATGTGCCTGACTTGTCTTACTGTCATAAACAACTACAAAACTGGACAAAATATGAGAATTATAAAAAAGCAACTGTTTCCTGACAGCACAGAAAGCAAAGAAAAGGAAGTGAACTCTACTCTCCCCCAGCTTTCTTTCTGAAAACATTTCTGAGGCCACATTCACACAGAACAGAGAGTGTCTTGAGCTCCCACTAAATAGAGCAGACCCCGGAAGGCCTGCACCAGCTGTAGGACTCACTGACTGTAGGAATGACGCAGCTCTAGGCTTCCACAGGGGAGCTTTTTAAAAAAGCCTGGAGGAACTAAGCTGAACCAACTGGCCCTCAAAACAAAATTCAACACTCTTTAAAGGAAGAAAACAAAATGCCTGGACTCATCAATGTAAAATTTGCCATTTCCAGCAACCTATCAAAAAGGACTAGAAATGCAAAGGGGCTTGGACATGTGACTCAGAACCCAAGAAAAATGGATCGACAGACAGATGCAGAAATGACCAGGATGGTAGAATTAGCAGACAATGACGTTAAAACAGCTATTATAAATAATGATCATAAATTTAAAATAAAACATGAACATAAGAACAGGATAATGGAGAGTGTAAAGAATCAAGTGGAACTTCTTGACATGAAGCTATTTCTTTAACAAATTAAAAAAATAATGAACATCGAGCAGACTGATCGAGAAGATAAGCATTTTCACTAACCATAACAAGAAAAAAAAGATAAATTTGACTTAATCAAAAATTTTTTAAAAAATCAACTTCTGTTTTTGGAATGACATCATTGGGAAATTAAAATGCAAGCCACAGATGGGTGGGGGTCAATGTCTGTAACAAATATATCTCATTATACTGTTATCAGATAATATGTAGCACATACATCTGGTTTGTAGCAGATATGTATATATATATTTTACATATAATCACTCTTACAATTGTATGATTAAAAGCAGCCCAATTTTTCAAAATGGATACAAAGTTTGAAAAGACCTAAATGGCCAAAAAGTGGGAGAAAAGAGGTTCCATATCATCAGTGACCAAGAAGCACAAGCCAGAACCCCCACAAGGCGTTACTCCACATGCGTTTAGAGCAGCAAAAAAACAGACACAGATGCCCTTCGTTGCCCTTACGGATGAAAAGCAATGGGGACTCTAACGCACTGATGCTGGGTGGGTAAAACGCTGCACCACTTTGGAAAACAGTTCGCCAATTCATACTGAATTAGAGCTCACTTACCCTTTGACTGGGTGATTTTATTTCGAGCGGTTTACCAATAAAAACCGAAAGCACAGATGCACGAAAGGTCATGTATACAAATGTTCCTAACAGCCTTATACATGATGACCCCAAACTGGAAACAGCCTAAAGATCCACTGACGGGTGAACAGGTAAACAAATTATGAGTAGACTCGGTAGAAAGTGCTGACATGAAACTGTTGTCCGGTTATGCTGACTGGGACAAGCCAGAAACAAAGAGCACATGCTCTCTTACACGGTAGGCACGTTCCGTTATGTGAGGTCTGGACTAGGCAAAGCCCACCCATAGTGATGGGAGCCAGTCAGAAGATGGTCGAGGCTGATAAGGGGAGGGCATTAGCGACACAGAGGCACGAGGGGCCTTTGCACGTGATGGGGATTTTCTACCTCTTAATTTGGGTGATGGAGACATGGGTTAACATATTTGCCAACACTCATTAACTGTACACTTAAAACATGTGCATTTTATTCCATATATTGTATATTTCAGTAACATTGACATTAAAAGGAGAATATATATATATGAATCATCGATACACCTGTCACTCAATTTTGTTATAATTCTAATTTTTCCAAACATTTTATTCATAGTTGAGATTATATTTATGCACTATTTGACACCATTTTCTCTGCCTCTCCCACTTACAGCCAACTTGTGTCATCAGTAGTTATTCGTAAATATTAAAGAGCTTACTGATCCCTACTTTATTATTTTAGTAAAATATTATCTCATAGTGTAGATTTTCAAGTTTTCGTTTTTACAAATAACACTCCAGTGATCATCTCTGTACATTAAGGTTTGTCCACATTTGTGTCATTTCTTTGGGAAAGATCTCTGGGTGATGAGCACTGACTTGGGTCAAAGGATGAAGGAGAAGGACATTCATGGTTGCTGCTCTTTTCCTGGGGCCTGACTTGCAGGAATTCTACTTCAGAGCTTGGCCACATCGCCAGCCCGGCCTGGGAGTCTCATTTCCATAGAGGGGTTTGTTTGCAAGATATACTTTGATGAATTAGCCGCTGAGGAACTGGAGAAAACCTCCAGGCGCAGCCGCAGAAGGCGGTGGAAGGTCAGTCCTGCCGCTGGTGGGCCCTTGGCTTTGTTGAGCCCTGTAGGGATCTGTGCGTGAGCTGAGCTGATGCCCCGCCTCCTTGAGGTGCTCGGTCCTTACAAGCTTCTGAGACTGCTCCTTCTCGGGGTCCTCCCCAGCCTCCCCAGGTGATTTGAGGTCCTGGCCTCCCAACACGCAGACACGCGCACACACACACACAACACCCCAATCCTCTCTCTTTCCTGCTGGCAGGATACGTGGAGCCTTTCCACCATCTGCCATCATCCGGCCCCACGCTGCCCCCAGGCAGAAAGCAGGCTCCGGGAGAGCAGGGACATGGCTGCTCTCTGCCACCTCCCTGTCACCTGGGTACACCTGCCTCATGATGGGCCCTCAACTATTTGCCGGCTGCAGGCTTGAACGAATGGGCATGGAGGAACTTCAAACTGCAGGCAGAACATCTTGGAGGGGGAGTGGAGTGGTGCTTGACAGGAGGAAACCTTGCCTAAACATGGCAGACTCCTGGGGAGACCTCAGGCGGCGACCGCGGTGTTTAAGCTGCCAGAGAAGAACTGTATTTAAATTGACGGCTGCAGGTTTTGCTGAAAACTCCAGACCTGCCTCCCACTCGTACAAATTCTTTAGTTAAATCAACAACATGTAAGTGGGCTTTTAGGGAAATGTGAAATGGGCCAAGGGAGATGCAGAGTCAAAAAGTAAAGCGATATAAATAAATCTGAGAAAGGAACTTGCCGATTCTTCAGTTTGTGGCCATAGATAACGTTGGAAAGAACAATTCACCACTCGTGACTATGAGTACACTATTCTTAACTTACATTACAGGTGTATTTATTATACTCTTCGGAGTCACACAAGAGATACAGAGGAAAATGAATGTTATCAGGGCAGAAACCAGAACAGAATGAAAAACTGAAGGCCCTGAAGGTGAGCAATGACTTAAGGTCTTAAAATTCATAAACCAGGAGACTTCCGGGAAGATGGCGGCGTGAGCAGGGTGGCAGAAATCTCCTCCCCAAACTATATATATCTATGAAAATACAGCAACTACAACTATCCCTAAAAGAGAGACCAGAATACACAAGAAAGTGCACAGCGTGCAACTACACCTGAGAGGACTCGGCACCCCACGAGGCGGGTAGGATACGGAGCCGCAAACCGGTGGGACCCGATCGTTCCACCACCCCAGCACACCGGCAGGAGGAGAGGATTCAGAGCCGGGCGGGAGGGGAAGTACAGACCCGCGAAATAACCACCCCTGGTGATCTGCGCTGGGAGCACTGACACACATAGCGCAGTGTAGCAGAGATTGGAGAGACAGAGGGTGCAGGATCTGAGTGGGGAACGCGCCAGGATGCTGGCAGCCAGCTCCCGGGAAGGAAAGAAAAAGAGAAAACCGCACACTTTCTTCAGCGGTCTTAAAGAGACAGGAGCCCAGCGGAGGAGCTGGATCGCCCCGGCACACTCAGCCCAGCAGGCTGGGAGTCCTGGAGAGATTCAGACCCCTTAGCTGGCGACTGGGAAAGGGTGGCCACACTTAGACTTCCCACAGAGATCAACAGCCTCCCATTCGTTCCCACCCCAGCCAGAGCTATAAAGGGCCCTGGGGAGCAGCACGGCCATGGCTGCAGAATAGTGGAGCAACAGCGCCACCTACAGCATTCACACAGAATCTACTCCTGGTGGACGTTTTTTTTGTTTTGTTTTGTTTTTGTTTCTTCTTCTCTTTCTTTTTTCTTTTCTTTTCTTTTTTTTCTTTCTTTCTTTTTTCTTTTTTTTTTTTCTTTTCTAAAGTCTTAAAGAGCCCAGCTGACATATGTGGCAACTACCAGCGACCACTTCTATAGCCATGAAAAGACAGAGGAATATGGTCTAGACTAAGATCAACCAGACAACCCCAGAGAGGGAGCCTGAAGGGATGGAAATTCACAATCTTCCTGAAAAAGAATTCAGAATAAAAGTCATAACCATGCTGACGGATGTACAGAGAAATGTGCAAGAGCTGAGGGAGGAAGTGAGGGAAGTGAGGAAAGACAATGCAGAAATCAGACAAGCGATCGACGGGCTTAACAGCAGACTGGATGAGATGCAAGAGACTGTTATTGGAATAGAAATCAAAGAAAAGGAATACAGAGAAGCTGAGGCAGAGAGAGATAAAAGGATCTCTAGGAATGAAAGAATATTAAGAGAACTGTGTGACCAATCCAGATGGAACAATATTCGCATTATAGGAGTACCAGAGGAAGAAGAGAGAGAAAAAGGGATAGAAAGTGTCTTTGAAGAAATAATTGCTGAAAACTTTCCCACGCTGGGGAAGTAAATAGTCTCTCAGTCTACGGAAGCCCACAGATCTCCCAACACAAGGGACCCAAGGAAGACAACACCAAGACACATAATAATTAAGATGGTAAAGGTCAAAGATAAGGACAGAGTATTAAAGGCAGCTAGAGAGAGAAAAAAGATCACCTACAAAGGAAAACTCATCAGACTGTCATCAGACTTCTCAACAGAAACCTTACAGGCCAGAAGAGAATGGCATGATATATTTAATGTAATAAAACAGAAGGGCCTCAAACCAACAATATTGTATCCAGCACAATATCACTTAAATATGACAGAGGGATTAAACAATTTCCAGACAAGCGAAAGTTGAAAGAGATTGCCTCTCATAAACCACCACTACAGGATATCTTTAACGGACTGCTCTAGAGGGAAGCACTCCTAAGGCTAAAAAGATGTCACCAGAGAAAATAAAATCATAGCAAAGAAAGCAGACCATCCAAATACTAACTAAAGGCAAAGAATAAAACACTTAGTATATAAAGAATGGAGGAAGAAGAATAAGAAGGGAGAGAAATAAACATCAGACTGTGTTTACAATATCTTAACAAGAAAGTTAAGTTAGATTGTTAGCTAGTAAAGAAGCAACCCTTGAACCTTTGGTAACCACGAATCTAAAGCCAGCAATGGCAATAAGTACATATCTATTGATAATCACCCTAAATGTAAGTGGACTGAATGCACCAATCAAAAGACACAGAGAAACAGAATGGATAAAAAAGCAAAACCCATCTATATGCTGCTTACAAGAGACTCACCTCAAACCCAAAGATATACACAGACTAAAAGTGAAGGGATGGAAAAAGATATTTCATGCAAACAACAAGGAGAAAAAAGCAGGTGTTGCAGTACTTGTATCAGACAAAATAGACTTCAAAACAAAGAAAGTAGCAAGAGATAAAGAAGGACATTGCATAATGATAAAGGGGTTAGTCCAACAAGAAGATATAACCATTATAAATATATATGCACCCAACACAGGAGCATCAGCATATGTGAAACAAATACTAACAGAATTGAAGGAGGAAATAGACAGCAATGCATTCATTTTAAGAGACTTCAACACACCACTCACTCCAAAGGATAGATCAACCAGACAGAGAATAAGTAAAGATACAGAGGCACTGAACAACACACACTAGAACATATGGACCTAATAGACAGCTACAGAACTCTGCACCCAAAAGCAACACATTCTTCTCAGGTGCACATGGAACATTTTCCAGAATAGACCACATACTAGGCCACAAAAAGAACCTCAGTAAATTAAAAAATATTGAAATCCTACCAACCAACTTCTCAGATCACAAAGGTATAAAACTAGAAATAAATTTTAGAAAGAAATCAAAAAGGCTCACAAATACATGGAGACTTAATAACATTCTCCTAATTAATCAATGGGTTAACGACCAAATCAAAACAGAAATCGAAGAATATATGGAGACTAACGACAACAACAACACAAAGCCACAACTTCCGTGGGACGCAGCAAAGGCAGTTCTAAGAGGAAAGTATATTGCAATCAAGGCCTATTTAAAGAAGGAAGAACATTCCCAAATGAATAGTCTAAAGGCACAATTACTGAAATTGGAAAAAGAAGAACAAATGAGGCCCAAAGTCAACAGAAGGAGAGACATAATAAAGATCAGAGAAGAAATAAATAAAATTGAGAAGAATAAAACAATAGAAAATATCAATAAAACCAAGAGCTGGTTCTTTGAAAAAATAAACAAGATAGATAAACCCCTAGCCAGACTTATTAAGAGAAAAAGAAAATCTACACGCATAAACAGAATCAGAAATGAGAAAGGAAAAATAACGACGGACCCCACAGAAATACAAAGGATTATAAGAGAATATTCTGAGAATCTATATGCTAACAAGCTGGAAAACATAGAAGAAATGGACAGCTTCTTAGAAAAATACAACCTTCCAAGACTGACCAAGCAAGAAACAAACACCCTAAACAGACCAATCACCAGCAACGAAATTGAATCGGTAATCAAAACACTACCCAAGAACAAAACCCCCCGACCAGATGGATTCACCTCTGAATTCTACCAGACATATAGAGAAGAAATAACACCCATTCTCCTTAAAGTTTTTCAAAAAATAGAAGAGGAGGGAATACTTCCAAACTCATTCTATGAAGCCAGCATCACTCTAATACCAAAACTGGGCAAAGACACCACAAAAAAAGAAAATTATAGACGAATATCCCTGATGAATATACATGCAAAAATACTCAACAAGATATTAGCAAACCGAATTCAAAAATACATCAAGAGGATCATATACCATGATCAAGTGGGATTCATCCCAGGGATGCAAGGATGGTACAACATTCGAAAATCCGTCAACATCATCCACCACATCAACAAAAATAACAAAAACCACATGATCATCTCCATAGATGTTGAAAAAGCATTTGACAAAATTCAGCATCCATTCATGATTAAAACTCTCAACAAAATAGGTATTGATGGCAAGCACCTCAAAATCATAAAGGCCATATATGACAAACCCACAGCTAACATCATACTTAACAGTGAGAAGCTGAAAGCTTTTCATCTAAGATCGGGAACAAGACAGGGATGCCCACTCTCTCCACTGTTATTCAACATAGTACTGGAGGTCCTAGCCACGGCAATCAGACAAAACAAAGATATACAAGGCATCAAGATTGGTAAAGAAGAAGTCAAATTGTCACTATTTGCAGATACAAGATACTGTACATAAGAAACCCTAAAGACTCCACTCCAAAACTACTAGAACTAATATCTGAATTCAGCAAAGTTGCAGGATACAAAATTAACACACAGAAATCTGTTGCTTTCCTATACACTAACGATGAACTAACAGAAAAAGAAATCAGAAAAACAATTCCATTCACAATTGCATCAAAAAGAATAAAATACCTAGGAATAAACCTAATGAAGGAAGTGAAAGACCTGTACTCTGAAAACTACAAGACATTCCTAAGAGAAATTAAAGAGGACACTAACAAATGGAAATGCATCCCATGCTCTTGGTTAGGAAGAATAAATATTGTCCAAATGGCTATACTACCTAAAGCAATCTACAGTTTCAACACAATCCCTATCAAACTACCACCAGCTTTCTTCAATGAACTGGAACAAATAATTCTAAAATTCATATGGAACCACAAAAGACCCCAAATAGCCAAAGCAATCCTGAGAAGGAGGAATAAAACAGGGGGAATTACGCTCCCTGACTTCAAGCTCTACTACAAAGCCACAGAATCAAGACAATTTGGTACTGGCACAAAAACAGACCCACAGAGCAGTGGAACAGAACAGAAAATCCAAACATTAACCCAAACATATACAGTCAATTAATATTTGATGAAGGAGCCTTGGATATACAATGGGGAGATGACAGCCTCTTCAGCAGCTGGTGTTGGCAAAACTGGACAGCTACATGTAAGAGAATGAAACTGGACTACTGTCTAGCCCCATACACAAAGGTAAACTCAAGGTGGATCAAAGACCTGAATGTAAGTCATGAAACCATAAAACTCTTAGAAAAAAACATAGGCAAAAATCTCTTGGACATAAACATGAGTGACTTCTTCATGAACATATCTCCCCAGGCAAGGGAAACAAAAGCAAAAATGAACAAGTGGGACTATATCAAGCTGAAAAGCATCTGTACAGCAAAGGACACCATCAATAGAACAAAAAGACATCCTACAATATGGGAGAATATATTCATAAATGATGTATCTGATAAGGGGTTGACATCCAAAATATACAAAGAACTCACACACCTTAACAAACAAAAAGCAAATAATCCAGTTAAGAAATGGGCAGAGGACATGAATAGACACTTCTCTAAAGAAGAAATTCAGATGGCCAACAGGCACATGAAAAGATGCTCCACATTGCTAATCATCAGAGAAATGCAGATTAAAACCACAATGAGATACCACCTCACACCAGTGAGGATGGCCAACATCCAAAACACAAACAACAACAAATGTTGGCGAGGATGTGGAGAAAAGGGAACCCTCCTACACTGCTGGTGGGAATGCAAATTAGTTCAACCATTGTGGAAAGCAGTATGGAGGTTCCTCAAAAAACTCAAAATAGAAATACCATTTGACCCAGGAATTCCACTCCTAGGAATTTACCCTAAGAATGCAGCAGCCCAGTTTGAAAAAGACATATGCACCCCTATGTTTATTGCAGCACTATTTACAATAGCCAAGAAATGGAAGCAACCTAAGTGTCCATCAGTAGATGAATGAATAAAGAAGAAGTGGTACATATACACAATGGAATATTATTCAGCCATAAGAAGAAAACAAATCCTACCATTTGCAACAACATGGATGGAGCTAGAGGGTATTATGCTCAGTGAAATAAGTCTAGCCGAAAAAGACAAGTATCAAATGATTTCACTCATATGTGGAGTATAAGAACAAAGAAAAAAACTGAAGGAACAAAACAGCAGCAGACTCACAGAACCCAAGAATGGACTAATAGTTACCAAAGGGAAAGAGACTGGGGAAGATGGGTGGGAAGGGAGGGATAAGAGGGTAAAAGGGGCATTGCGATTAGCAGATGTAATGTTGGGGGACATGGGGAGGGCTGTACAACTCAGAGAAGACAAGTAGTGATTCTATAGCATCTCACTACGCTGATGGACAGGGACTGTAATGGGGTTGGTGGGGGGGACCTGATTAAGGGGGTAGTTTAATAACTATAATATTGCACATGTAATTGTAGATTAATGATACCAAAATAAATTATTTAAAAAAATTCATTAACCACTCAGGTAGTAAATCTTGAGTGTTTTGGTAATAGAAGGGCTAAACGCATGATTAATGAAGACTTGATCATATTGATCATATTCAACATGATCATATTTTGTATTTTAAAGTTTTATATTAAAAATCAGTTTGTTCCTCTTTATCCTGGCTATGCAAGGCTGAGAGCACCGCACAGTGGGCTTCTCCACAGGAAGGCATTTTCTTCTTAGCAGAATTACACATTTTATGGATCCCTAGATTACGGTGGTAAAGAAAATCCAGGTGATTACTTATTAGTTCAAGGTCTCTGCCTAAGGACATCAATAGCTGCCACCATCCTTGATGCCACTGACTGCCATATGCCCCATTAATTTAACAACTTCTGTGGGCACAAAAATGTTCACCTTTCACTATTAGTAAATAGTCTCATTGCAGGAGAGATGTATTCCAGCTATGGAGGAAGCCAGTTATGGGCAAAGTGCATCTCACCACTGAGGAAATACTGTACTTTGAAAACGGAAGATTTAAATTCAACAAGCTCATTGTTTATTGGTTTTGAGACCTGTACCCAAACACTGGATTTTTGTGGCTCTCAGCTGTCTGACGCTAAAAGGACACGATTCTCTTCGTCCCTGTAAGATGGAGGAGGACGTGCGGAGGAGCAGAGCAGACAGTCTTGTAGGACCATTGTAGCCCTAAGGCTCCAGGCGGTGGTGCCACATTTCTATGATAATAGTCTTATCCAAGGGAGAAGACCCTAATCTGATTAATTCATGCAAACACGGGTTTTCATTGTCGTCTAAATCGTTGTGACAGTCCTTAGAGAACATCAGCCTTGGTAATCTGTGGTTTTGAGAGGGCCCTTGAAGCTGTTGATTTCAGGAGTTGGTAAGTCGTTCTCTCTTCATAAAACCCCCGACAACACGCTCCGATGGCAAAGCAGACACAGCTTCCAATGAGCAGGGCGGCTTCGAATAAGTCAGCCCAGTGGTTCTTGTCACGAGCAAAACAAGAAGTCATGCTTTGAATCACACTAAAAGGTCTCTGCATCTTGTTAACATCTGGAGTTCAGTCACTTCTGTGCTACAAACTGGGGAATGCTTCAGCGGGGCATGAATCTTGCCCCTCACTGTACATGCGATCCAGATGCTGGGGGAGACTTCACGTTCGTGTGGAACACGTGTGGTGTAGGAGGCTTTGAGTAAACGCTAACAGGAAGAGTGCGGAACTAACGTGGCATTACACCTTCCCTGGAGCCAGGGGGTCTGGGCGGAAGGCGAAGGCCGGCAGGGGTCCCTTGGAGCTCAGCAGCCGATGGCGCTGATCGGCTCTGGCATCGTGCCAAGTGCAGGGTGCTCGGGATTTCCTCCAGAAAGTTCACAGCTGAGCGCCCCCCACTCCAGCCGCCTGCTTCTGACAACTCTGGAGATTTGTCGCCATCCTGAAACGCCAACTGGGGGAAGGCGGGAGCCACTGTCAGGGTTCGGCTGCCCCGAGGGGTGGGGAGGGCAGGTCATGAGCAGAGCGGCCTCGAGCAGACAGACTGGCCGCGCTGGAGAGGAAGCGCTGGCTTGGAATCCGCCACAGGCCCTGGGGAGCTGAAAAGGCTGGACCTGAGTGGGGACCCCCAGCTTCCAGGCCTCCGACACCCGCAGAAGTCTGGGACCACATGGGTAGCAGTTTCTCACAAGGACAGCTGAGAACCGAACGAGATGATAGCTTTAGTAAGGAAAGATCAAGCCCGAATCTCTCAGAATAGCGTTTTAATTCACTTTGCAACAGATCCTCCGTTCCAACCTTCTTTATCTCCAACATACGCTTGGGCTTTAAGCCACTCAAGTCCTGCCTTCTCAACGCCTGTTGCACACCGCCATGCTTTGGACATCGTCCACACTGTTCCTATGGGACGTTGAAGCCCTGCCCCAGTCCGTTCGCGGGACCATTGTTTCCCATGTGGCCCCAGCTCTCCTTCCCCATAAAGCACTTGCTCGTGTCCCTTATGAGAGCAATTTTCATGAAGCGTGGTGCACGGCCTGTTGTTTTTTGTGCCTGTCTCCTTGGCTGGACTTTGAGAGAATCTGAGAGGAGGTGGCATCTATTGGAAGCATGTAGAGTCAGGGTGGCATTTCATGTTGTCGGATGGCCTCTCGTTTTATCACATGTCTACGAACATTATTTGTGATGGTCCAGTCCCAGGGTGTGCAAATGCTCCTGGGTAACCGGAGGGCTTACAGCAGGATTTAAAAGGACATGTTGCCAACCGTCAGTGTGTTTAGGGAAGCTCTGTGCTTGGCTGGGGTCGGGCTCTGGGGTCAGGGAAGCCGATGCTCACCCTCGGATTCCCAGCTCTCGGTTTGCTCTCTGTCCAGCTCCTGTGCTCTCGTGGGGGAATGATGGGTGACGTCTACTTCCCTATTCAAAATCTATTTTAACTTGGAGCAGCACGGATGGTTGAATTGTATGAGTTAAACGTGCATATGACATGACTCCACTAGTCATATGTTTTGAATTTGGTATTTGTAACTATAACTAGAATGCCAGAGGAAGCTGCTTTCCAATTTGGACTTGAAAACCGCGACACCCCCAAATGAATCATATGGAATAAAAGAGATAAGACGTGAACATTGATAAATGTTTACAAATTCATTAGAAGAAAAAATGTGAACTAAGCAAGTAAAATTGGCAGCTAGTGGAAAATAAAGGCTCTATGCCCAGCCAGTCTCATGCGAATCCACACTCTTTTCTATTGATGTGACCTTGAGCAAACTGTGTCACCTTTCAAAATTCCTATTTCTCATCTGTAGTACAGGGATCGAAATGGTACCTACGTCAGCAAACCGCGAAGGCTAACCCGGATCAGACATTAAAACACTACAGTTACTGGAATGCGGTACTATTCAGTAATGCTGATGATTTTTTTTCTTGCTGGAATGTTTCTGGTATTCCTCTCAGCAAAGGTGTGATGGAAGTAAAATTTCTGCAATGTTCTCTGTTTAAAATGAAACTTTTTATGTTTATTGTGTCCACTCTTAAAAATTTGTTTGAATGAGCAATGCAAATGATACTAAGTTCAATGGGCAGAGAAGGATATCTTGTGAACAGCAAATGGGCTCTCTGCCTGTTTCTCTACCCAGAGAAGTTCTCCTCCCCAGAAGCCCCCACTCGAAATGGTTCTGAACTGTCCTTCTAGAAATAACCTGTGTCTACAGGCCTGTGTATGTTCACATGTGCACATGTGGGAGTCTGTGTGTGTGTGTGTGTGTGTGTGTGTGTATACATACACAGTATTTTCAGGTATTTTTGACACTATGTTACAGTGTGTTATTCTTGTTTTTTAAGCTTGAAGAGGTATTCCAGAGATAATGCTGTATCTATACTTTATTCCTTTTATGGGATTCATGATATTCCATTGTACATGCGTGCATAATTTACTACATCAGGCCTATTATGTAACATTTCAGCTGTTTCAAAATTCTTGCTATTAAAAACAACACTGAAACAAATATCCTTAGAAATATACATACTTGAGTGTGCTCACAGGGTAGACTTCTACAAATAGAAATGTGAACTCGAAGGCTGCATGCATCCATAGTTTTGATAGCTACTACCCTGTTGGCCCACAGAGCAGTTTAATCATGCACATGCTTACTAATTATGCATAAGAGCTCCAGTTTCACTCACCCTCACCACCATGCTAGGCTATTAAACTTGTGTTTTTGCCAGTCTGGTGGGTGAGAAAGGGTCTCTCAATATTGTAATTTGTATGTTTCTCTTGTACGGGTCAGGTTAAGCATCTTTTTATCTGTTTAAAAGGTTCTTTTTAATGAACTATTCACCTGAAGGTTTCTAAGACACCTATTTTAGGATAACTCTTACATGGAGTTGGGGTTTTGTTAGGCTCAGACATAGTCTTCTTTAACAGGTGAGCCACCTGCTTACATTTATGGAGGCCAGCCTTGTGTGTGGACGTCACTTGGTCAGTCACAGCATGCTTTCTGCATTCACTGGTTCTGCTAACAAACATCACCAACATGAGCTGTTTTCTTCCTTTTCTTCTGCTTATGTGTGTTCCTGATTTTAAAAACTCTTACTAAAATGGGAATGATAGTGACCTTCCAAATGCAAAGAAGCCGACATCTCTGTCATCAGCTGGCTTCATGGGGTACATTTCTACCAAATCTAAAATATAAAAAATTCCAACGATATTTAAACTGTTCCAGGGAAATGTTTCTACTCAAGTCACAGAGGAGAAGACATAAAATGTTTATTACCATTACTTTTGTTTAACATTGTCCTGGAGGCATTGCCAACTCAAGTCATCGTGAAAAATAAACTAGGGTATAAAATGGAAAGGAGGTGAAATTATCATTTGCAGGGGATATGATTGTATACCTGGAAAAAAAAAGGGAATTAATATTAAAAAGCATTACATCACTTAGAGAACTCTGTAAGGTAGCTGGGTAAAACTATTCATGTCCAATGACATCCCTGATACCTATAAACAGTACCCGTGATCTTTAGAAGAAAAGGTGGTGTTTACAAAACCAGAAACAGCCACAAAAGCTAGGGGTACATTTAACCAGAAATAAACACAATCAACAAGAAGCAAATTTTAGATTCTCCTTAGAATAACAAGATACACACACATGTACGTTCACATATATTAGAATAACAAGATACACACACATGTACGTTCACATATACACATACACATTTCAATATACAGAAAGGCGTAGAATGTGCTTGGAAAGGAACATCCAAAAATACTTGAGAAGTCAATGTCAGCTAAGTTAATTCATGGATTTGGTGCACTTATGTCAGAGGGCAGGCCTGGGACTGGGTTGGTTGGCCCAAGAGATCACCTGGAAAAATGAGCAGGTAAGAATAGCTGGAACATTCCTGAGAAAACAAAGCAAGAGACGGCAAGTACTTCTGCCAGGTTTTGACACATATTATAAATTTAATAAAAGTGAAAAATCTGCTACTTGCATATGAACAGAAAAATAAGCCTCTGGAAGAGAAAAGAAAAAGCATAGTAGACCCGAACGCACAGTCACACAGTGAAGACAAGGGTACCTTTCCAGAAGGCCCCGGAAGCATGGGTTGTGTGATGATCTGTGACGGGAAAGCCGGGGAGTCACCTGAAAGAATGAAGGCAGGTTCCTGTCTCTCACTGGAATAAATCTGAGACTGATCAAAAATTTAAGTGTAGGAAATAAAACCATAAAACTAGTAGAAGAAATCATGAAAAAAAAATGTATTCTCTCCAGTGAGAAACGTTTTTGTAAGTATAAACAAATCCAGAGGCCATAAAAAAAATTGGTAAACTGGACTAAAAATTTTTAAAGCATTTGGTATCAGATGGATCACAATAAAAAAAGTCAGAAATGAAAACCTGAGAGAAAATGTTTGCATAAGAAACAAAAAACTAATTTCTCTATGACCTAGAGAATTTCTACTAATTAATAAGAAAAAACAAACAATTCAGTAGCCTAATGAGCAAAGATAGGAAAGGAAATACAGATAGCTCTTAAATATGTGAAAATATGTTCCAGGAATGCTACTTTAAGGTGCTTAAAGTAGCATTTTTTTAAACCTGGAAGATTGGCAAAACTCAGAAGGCGTGATGACTTGGTACTGGCGAGAGGTCAGGGAAACACGCCCTCAGTCATAGACTGTGTGCCCTGAAATCAATAAAGCCTGTTTGAAGGGACTTTGACCATACTTAACAAAATTACAAAGACACATATCCTTCAACCAGCAATTCCACTTTCAGGGCTCTATCTTACAGATTTACTTACACATGTACAGCAAGGTACATTCAAGATTGCGCACTCCGACTTTGCTCATAAAAGCAAATGTGGTAACCATGTAAATATCCATCAATAAAGTATTGCTTCTCTAAATTGTAGTGTACCTACCCAGGTACATTGTAACCAGAAAATAAGGAAAAAGAAAGAGTTTTATGACAGATACAGGATGATTTCCAAGATATGTGTTTAAAAGAAAAAAAAGAATAGAGAATATTGTGTACAATCTACAAAGATTTGAGAAAATATTAGTTGATAGATGAAGAGATAGAAACACAAAATATACACCTTACCACTGGCCACTACAGTCCTCATTTCAACAGCATCAGACTGCTTACCACTCTCTCCGCACACCTAGTTTTTGGTTTTTAAAGCCACCATATCTTTGACTACACTCTTCCCGGGGTTCATTGTCTCTCATCTTTACTTTTGCTTGTCAAATTCAACCCATCTTTAGATGCTCCTGTGAGTTAATCTTTCTCTTCTTTTCTGTTAACCTTACCATCTGAATCTGGGCTTTATTTATTAATTTTTCTAATAAAGGGCAGTAAAATCTATTACATCTACACGATGCTGGAAGAAGAAAGGGGTGGGAAAGGAACAGCTACTAAATACATGTCTGCCAGACACTTTAATGCCCTAAGTCATTTAATTTTATAACATCCATATAACTCTGGTATTATTCCAGTTACAAATGTTGAAACTAGCTTGAGGAAATTAGAGAATGTTCCCAACATCACACATCTAATAACTGGACATGCAGAGGGTCGGACCCAGGTATCTAGCATCCCAAAGATTTCGTTTTTCTGCCATGCGGCTTGCACTTAAGGGGTTGCTATGACTTTTCCTTTGAACCCAAACCTTTGAGACGGTCTAGTTCACCACTTGTGATTTACAGACAGGACAAGAAAGCCAGAGAGGTTAAGTGCTTTGCAAACTGGTTTGTTAGGGTCACCGGGGTAGGAAATCTATGGAAACACATGTCTGTAATTAGGAACTGAGGATACAAGGCCAACCTGGTACTTCACACTCTTCCAGCAGGATTTAGAACTAACAGGATAATTGATTGTCTTTAAAATTAAACAACAGGCTGGTGAGGTTCGGGAACATAAGCTGTGAACATTTGAGAATAAATATCCACTTGTGAAAATCAGTGTCCATTTATAAGAACGCTTTAGTGTCACTAATTCTTGGCTGGCGTCTGGCTGTGCTAAAGACACAGGGAGCTTTGGGCAAGCTGATGCGGGGCCCACGTGCGCAATGGGGTCCCAGCTCCGTGCTCTGGCCTCCTCCCCCAAGGATCTGGCTCCCATCCCGAGCTCTTCCACTCTGGCTCAGGAAGTAGGCAATTTCCTGCCCTGGCTGAGCCGGATATTAAGATCTCTTTGTTCCTTATCTCTGAGAAATAACACCTCTCTGTAATCCTCCCAGTGGCGATGGACTCAGGGCCCAGGCTACCTGGGGGCCCTCTGCTGCTCCGCTGCGTGGGTCCACGAGGCAGAGCCCTCGGCCTACGTTCCACCCATACAGTGTGTGGGGGATGTGGGGCAGGCTGGCTATCAGCTGGCCGCCTGTCTGACCTCAGGACAAAGGACATGTTTAAATCACTACAAAGCTGGGGGGTCCTCCTTTCTCACCTCCCTGGCTGCCCCAGCTCATCACAAACAATCCACCGCGTCGTGTCCGTTGCCTGTAGGAAGCATCCTCTCACGTGAGAGGTCTTAGTCTAACGTGGCTTCATGCACATGGGTACAGACAACCCCGAAGCTTCGAGGCTGTGTAACAGGGGCACTTTGCTCTCCGTGGCGGCGATGCATACACAGGTAACAGCTGCTGACAGCCCCTCAGTCGCCACAGTTATGAAGACATGTCGCGCATCCATCTGCGGACATGGGCTGTGTTCTCTGCTCGACTGATGGCTACTAATACCATCTGTCCCTCCACAGCTCGTCCAGTTCCCAGGCTTTTCCCATTGGGGGAATGTTCTTAGTACAATATTCATATTCAACATTTCAAAGCCCTTTCTTAACATCTCACTCTTCATGTAGTGCATGCCCTGCACTCCAGCTTCTTCCGTTTGGTGCTCAGACACCAGAAAGAGCTAAAAACAGTTCGTCACGATAAGCAAGCACAGAAAATAAAATCTGGGAGTAAAAATGTAGGGAACACACTCTGCCTTCCTCCTTCACTATCGGAGTTAAAGGAGCCAAAATACTTTAGAGCTAAGAAATCTTAGAGACCCTTTGGTCTCACCAGCTAATTTTATAATTGTGGAAACTGCAGGATGATTGACAACATTTTAAGTTGTGGGATGGAAAAGCTTCCAGGTAAAGAGAACCATCTCTGCATGGACACAGGGATGCTGACCGGGTCACCAGGGGACCCTGACGACAGGCTGACAGGAAGAAACACTGCACAAGATGAATACGTGGGCTGAGCAAGTTTACAAAGGACCTTGGGATGACCATCTGCAATTGGTGGATCAATTTTCTACTTTCCTGGAAATATAGACTTTGAATCATGTTGCGATTTAGAAAGGGACTCAGAAACTCAGAATCTTTTCTTTCTTTCCTTCTTAACATTTATTTCATTGCAACCTTTTATTTATTTAAAACATCTTTTAGTCTGCAATCTTTACGGTATTGGGCACAGCTGGCAGGCATAGAGTAAGTCCTCAAAAGCTATCAGTTGAACTAATGAGGTCATTTGAATGAACCTTCTACATAAAGATCTCTTTTTGTGGCTTCCTGGACCGTCGGCTCGCTAACTGAGGTCTCTGTGACTATCCTCAGTGACACTGGCCGTCTCCGAGGCATCCCATGCCCTTTGCTGGCTGTCACCGAGGGGTCCCATGCCCTTTGCTGGCTGTCATTGGTGAGAACTTGCCACCTGCTTTTGGGAGGAGGAGGTGGACTTTAGGATACACAGATTCTATGGGACTATTGAATGCCTGTCATTTTCTGACAGGCACTAGGCCTCAGGTGAGATGGAGGAGATGGAACGTCAAGGCATTTTTGTGCCTCTCAAAACCCTTATGGATTTAGACTTTACTGCACCCATTCTCCACATAAGGTAACCAAGGCTGAGCTTTGAGTACCGTTCAAAACAACGTAGTACTGAAATGGGTCTGGAGCCGGGGCTGGCCGGGAAGCACAGCCTTTTCCTTGCTTGCGACACTGCCTCTGCTAAGAGCATGAAACAGAACTGTCACCCTCAGGTCAGTCAGTCTGGCTGGAGAAACAAACGTTTCAGTGACCTCTGTAATGTTTATCCAAGTATGTAAAACGCCCCGTGCATGAAGAAAGCTGCTGGCTCGGCCTGAGTCTGGAAACGTCAGGGAAGGTGTCACCCAAGAGGTGGCTTCTGATCTGGGCCGTAAAGGTGACCTTCAGGTGGGATGAGCCTGACCCTCAGCGGTTCCCAGAGGAGTCCGGGGACTCACACAGCCAGAAGACTTTCTCCCTGGGGCATCGTGGTTCCAGCCAGCTGGGGACACCCAAGTCACTAGGTAGTGTGTTCAGTGGGATTTTTATAAGGTTTTGTGTGCTTGCTCCCTAAGCAGCCCCTTACGTCCCTCCATGCATGTGCACACACACCACTATGTACGTCCCATCGCCATGACGGGCAAATTGCGTCAGCGCCCTTTCTCCCACACCGGCTCTGAGCATCAGGAAACAAGGCACTCACTTTATGGACCATAAGCGTTCAAACAGAGGGATTTTAAATACCAGAGATGGTCAGTTTGACAGTCCTCGGTGTACAGCCACTTGCCTAGCACCAAAATCTAGATAGAGAATAAACACAGACGAGGCAGTCATAGAGAAATTTCCTGAACTTCGCAAGTTCATAATAGCCATTGGCGAGTGTCTTCTGCAATTGCTTGTAATGTGGATGGAACCAGACACCTGCTTGTATGCTTATTGCTCGTAAGTACACACACAGAGAAAGACCATGTCTGGCTTTGAAGGCAGCTGCAGAGACCACCTCACTCGCCTGCTTTGAGGAGACTCAACAGGGAATTTGAAATCAACACTTCAACTTGCTCCCACGTTACCCAACACTAACTAATGACAAATCCAGCCCCTACAGAGCAACAGGGGCTGAATGAGATCCTCAGTGAGGGGGTGATTTGCGATCGCTACTTAGCTGGTGGCAGGTATTGTAGATTAGCGGCCTTTTAAGGAAGTACTGCTGTTCCTGAGGAGTGCCCCTCATCACTCAGTGAGCTGGGCCTTTGGCAGAAAACATCACATTTCTAGTTTCTTGACCCAACACGAATCCACACAGCAGCTGGCGGAGCAAGAGTGGTTGTATCTTTGGGAGGCACTGACTGGGACACCTTTTCACGGCTCATCAGTGACACCGAGCAGGCGGCCATGTCAGGGATTCGGGCACACAGGTCTACTGCCAGGTCACGAAAAATACTGAAAAGTGATGGAGGGAAGCCATGTGAACAATGTGTGGAAAGAAGCCCAATTTGAGAGTGGACGTGATTTCCTTAGTCTTGAACTTGACATGTCTCAAATTCCCAACACTCCATGGTTTGTGGGACCACAGAGGCCACCGAGGTCGTGTGGATGCTGCGGAAGCGACATTAAGTCCTTAGCGCTGATGGGAACTCAGACAGTTGGCAGTCCGAGGAGCCACGTGTGCTTCCGAGTAAGAGACCCTGGAGGTGGGAAGGTGGTGGTGAGCTGTTAAAGAAGGTGCCGAAGGCGCTGGGCTACAGCGAAGCAATCTGGGGAGAGGGCAGAAGAGAGACATCTTTGGGGAAAGTCAGTTCTGTCTGGGTCCACAGAGAAGGGAGGAGAATTGCCGAGGACGCTGCACCCTATGCAGCACGGTCTCTGCCCAGGTAGTCACTGTTCCTTTCTCAGCGACCTCTGCCCAGGTAGTCACTGTTCCTTTCTCAGCGACAACTATCTCGGAACTTCAGGACAGGAGGGAAGACTGCAAGACCCTCCACCCAGCCCATTATCATCCAGCTGGGAACAGAGCTCGGAGGGGGTGGCTGACCTGAGCACAACGGCCCGTAAGGAGCAGACCAGGACCGCCCGTCAGACTCCCTCCAGCTCTGATCGGAAGGCTGCATCAGGCTCTGCAGGCTTTCTATGCCCAGTTTTCTCATCTGCCCTGTTTTACAGAATTATTAGAATTGAATGAAGATGCGGCATGTAGTGTTCATTGTAAATGGCAAATAGTACTATTCAAAAATAAAGGATCCCTACCCCATGGTATCCTCTCTGGGGTTAGGGATGGGAATTAACTTTGTATCTTTCCAGGTCCTAGTATAGACATTTCATAGATAACAATGGAATGAACTGAAATTCTTCCATTTTAACAATTTAGAAGAACCTGAGATTGTGTATAATGTATAACCAGGAAGCCATCTAGAAGGGCACTTCCGACAAGGCCATATTATGTTTTCAAAACAAATGTACTCTTTGTGAAAAAGCAGCATAGTCTTAGATCTAGGAGGAATTTAGAGATCTAGAGTTGGTTGGGAGAAAATTTTTTATTACATTTCCAACTTCAGAACTCAACAAATAATTTCTAATTTGGAACTTACTTTTCCTTATTTCCCTGTTTCAGTAGGGAAATAATCCTATCAAAACTGATCTTTCCTACTTTAGAAAACTAAGTAAATTTAATTTAGAAATACATACAGAGCACTCAGTTGGTTAACAATTCAATGCATTTGACGTCTACTTAGAAATGCCATCACTATTTGTGAACCAGTTCATTCATTAAATATTTCAGTCGAGTGGTAATTCAGTTTAGGCTTACCATTTGAATTTCCTAAAAATAGTATGACTCCAAGATCCAACCTGACATTTCATTTGTTATCCCTTTTTAAGTGGAAGAACATGTGTCAAATATTCGAGTTCATAAAACGTTGGTCTTTAAAAATGTATCATGTCTATTTGCCCCTGTATTTTCTTAAGTATCTTTACTGTTAACTAGAATGTCAAATGCCTTGTGCTAACATCTGCTCTTCTGAATCTTCCCCAGAGGACATTCATCTTTTAGCACATAAAAGTGGCACCCTCTCCCATTTCAGAAGTGGCCGAGTTTCAGGAGCTATATTTTGTGAAATTCAATGAGCTCTCTGCCTGTACTGTCAGAAAAAAATTGGTCCAAATTGCCACACTTGATGTCACCTCTCAGCTCAACAGCAAAGCATGCTCCTTATCTTCATCCTCAGAAAGTTCCAGAACAAAATTCTGCCAGGTGAAAAGGTATCACTTCCAAGGAAGTAAGATACCTAAGAGACTTGGGGTTGGTCCTCAAATTTATTCCCTCGTGGAAGAAATTTCAGATAGTGCATCTGAATATGCAGGACACTCAGATTCCTGGGAACTCACGTCTGCTGGTAGCAGACTGACTCCGAGACAGTCCTCATCCTCACGTCCTGAGACAGCAGAGCCATGGAAAGTCCTCACACACAAGTCTGGTGTGTCGGAATGTCATCTCAGTGGACTGCGCTAATCCAGAACAGACTTCAGTATTTTAATGTCCATTCACAGCTTCCTGCATTTGTAAGTTTAGGAAAAATGTTCCTATTTCACTCATGAGTCCCACAAGGTAAAAACAAAACAAAGCAAAAAAGCTGACTACACAATACAGGGAGAAATGGTCTCGTTTGGCTGAGCAAACTGTAGCAGCAGGGACTTGCTTAGCGATGGGCTTTGCATCGGGGGTGGGCGGGGAGGATGTATGAGGAAGCTGGAAGAACGGAGCAGCAATCTGGGTCTGCACCTCGTCTGGGGTGGATGACACATTTCTGCACCAAAAGCCCAGATGAGCTAGAGCAGGTAGATTGATGGCTCCAGAAGTAGCCGGGGGGGCACCGCCTGCCGTAAGGGTCCCCCTGCAGACCACCGGCTGCTGAGTCAGGCACGTCTGGGTTAGAATTCTGGCCCCACCACTTACTCGCTGACTCACCTCGCAAATGTTGCTTAATCTCTCTGCACCTGTGTCTTCCCCTGGGAGTGAGGGTAACATTCATACTTCAGTGTGTGGCTGTGGGGTGAGGCGGGCGCATGACACAGTGCCTGACACACAGTAAGAGACAAAAAAGTGGCCACGCCCAGAGATCAGAGATTTCACCAAAAGGTTTCACAAAGGTTATGTGGATCAAACAGAGGGGAGCAGGTTCTGTCACTGCAAGTCAGAGGGCACGATTAGCCCAGAAACCCCATTTAAGTCTTCTGGTTCTCTAAGTAAAATTGTTGATTATAAGTAACCATATACACCAAACTGAGGTCTAGAATAGACATAGATTTCACTAATAATTGGAGAAGACTTGGAGAACTCTATGTGTAAAGGGTATCTAGATGTATTATCATCAGACTATGGAAAAGTTTGCAACTAAAAACAAAAAGAGCTCAAAGCGTAATAGTCTTCAGAGTTACTCAATGATGATAACCAAGGGCCTCAAGACGACCCCTGTGAACCCCTTCGCTTGGCTGGATGAGTGGGAAATGATACAATGGTGTTTTCATTGTCCTCTGAGGTCAGTGTTGCCCACCTTGTCCATCTCTTATAGGAAACATTTGCTCAGTAGTTTAAAAACTAGATTATAATTTGAGGTATACACAGCAAAATCCAAATTTTTATCCCCAAAGAACCTAAAAACACATCCTGTGCTCCAAAAATTTAGTTTGTTTTTAACATTTGAGAAACAATGCTGTTCCCAACTATCAGGGAAGCTGCGATAATCTTGCACACCTAGAGGGGGCGATAGACCCAAAAAGTGGAACATGCAGAGTTTGAATAAAGCACGTTCAATATACTTTGAATATCTGAAAACAAGTAAATGATAAAAGATTTTCCAAAAGCTACAGAAAAACGAGTTTGATAATATAATAATCTACTTGGCTGATGAACCTCAGAAAACAAAATAAATGGAGAGACCCTCCCTCCCCCACCCAGCCTGGTGTCCCTTTAGCAGGCAGGGCATAAAATAATTTCCAGAGAAACATGAGATTTTTCTTTATCAAAGAGGGGCAGAGGTTATAAAAAGGTTGAGAAACACCTTTAGAAACCCACCGGCTGGAGAACTATTCAAACATCACCAGGGACACCATATTCTCCCCATGAGGCCCACTACAGGAAAGAGATGATTGAAGCCTTTAATCTCCCTGCGGTGCACGGGGCCTCCAAAATCAGATTATAAACATTGGGACACAGGCCCGAGTGGTTCCACCATAGATTTTACTGCAATGGCTGTGTCAGACTTTGGTTGTTTTCTGTTCTTTGGGGAATAAACATAAGTCAGGCGAATAGGATCCTGGAATGAGGATTCGCTTCTCTGCACACTGTTAATCCTACATTCACTTAATAAGGCAAATGGAAAAATAAATATTACTCTTTCATGGTCATTTTTATGTGAATTTGATACGTTACTCTTTAAAATAACCTTTCACTCAAGGGAGCCTTGCACTGATCTGCGCAGTTTCCCATGGGAGGGACCTCGCTGCTTGTACTCAGCTCCTTCTGCTCTGCCGCGCGGCTTCACTACCTTCCATTAGATCTTTATTTCCCTGCATCGTTATGATTTCTGCCCTGTTTCTTCAATACAGCTCCTCGTTAAGGTTAGATTTTTGAGTTGAAATAATAGTTTGCACAAAAGAAAAAAATCATCTCTCGTTGGGCAGTAACTGCCAGTTCACGATTTGCATGGCTCTGAATCAGGGTAGACACGGCCGGTTCTGATAGCTCATCGGCCACCGCGTTTCTGAATGTTTGGGGAGAGTTTGCCATCAATGACAGCTCTTGGTCGTAGTTCGTATTTACATGGTCAAACCTGTCAACAGAGGCTGGAGCTCACACGGCAGAACCACAGCAGCGTTTACTGTGCGGAGGGAAAGAGTGCGCCGGGGGCGCGAGTCGCTGGGTGGCCGCTCAGCGGGTGCTCGCTCTGGATCCGGCCCAGGGCCTGGCCGCAGGGCAGTTGGACGAGGACACACAGGCACACCTGCCCCTCCGGAGGACGCTCAAATTCAGCACTCGGAGCCACCTACAGAGGCGCGCTGTGTGCGTGCCAGGGCGGGCCCTGTGCCCATGACGCACAGGACAGGACAGCTAAGCTCAGCCAGAGATGGGCTGACTTAAGGTCGCAGAAGCAGGCATGGAGAACAGACAGCTTCTGGATCACCCTGGGGACAGCCTGGGACTGAGTATCAACCGTCCACGGTGGGCTGAGCTCCCAACACGCTTCCCTGGCAGCGGGTCCCTGACATCAAATTCCGAAGACCTCTTTGAAAACCGTCTAACTGGTTAATCTGAACAAGCCTCTGCGTTGTAAGACCAACCACGACATATTTCTGTCATTTCATTGCCTTGTTAACCAAGACAGGTTCCCGTGAGCCTATTGCCTAGTGCATGAAGAAAGGAGATGCACAGCAAATATTAGATCAAATATTAGATGCCATTAGTGCCTGGGTACAGGTAAGGAAGAGACCCTTTGTGGGCCCAGCCGCTAGCACAGCTCTTAAGGGGAGGGTCTGGTCTGTTTCAAAGGACTCTGCGATGAGCTTGCTGATGCAGACTAGGAACCGTCCAGACTCACTCATTTGTTCCAGAACAGTGCACCAAGCGAACCACTCTTGGGCCTGATGGGAATTTCTAGACGTTCTTTGGAACCTAATGAGAATGTCTGTAACTTGAGTCTCCCCATTGGGCTGCTCTCAGTCGATGTGGTCTGTATGAATTTGAGAGTATTTTCAGGATGTTGACGTCATTTCTGTATCATGACAAGAAAGACTGGCGTTCCCTTTTCTCGGTCCTTACGGGGCTTGATTTCAAAAATGTCAGTTGTGCTTGACATTTGAGTATCTGCTGTATCCCAAATGCTGGCACTCAGATGAAAAAGGAATGATCTTTGTCCAGGGGGTGGTAATCACATGCAAACATAAGTTAGCTTTGAAAGGAAATGGAGCTGGTCAGCTGGGGTCCAGTTTCTTACTGACAGATACACAGCTGTGCAAGGATGGAGGCAAAATTTGGTGTTAATGTAATTTTTTTTTCAGGAAAAAGGGACCATAGCTTTCTTCAGACTGAAAATTGGTCTAGACCATGGTTTTGTAGTTTGAGTTATAGTTTCTATTTCTACATGGCACCAATATCTATTATGTCCAAGGTAAGGAGGCAGATAGTTATATAATTGTACTTTAGACAGAGAATGTCTGCAAGAACCTGAAGCAAAGTCTAGTGGTGTTAGTTTGAAAAACTGTTTTTCTTGGAGTAACTGGTCATAAATCTGGTTTACTACTTGGGGAAGAGAGAAGGAAAGGGGAAAATCAGGAAAAAAAAAAGAAAAGAAAGCATTTATTAAAAACCAATTAGAATTGTGAAAACATGAACAGTGATACATAATTCTTAACATAAACAATTCAAGGAAACTCAAATTCTAAACAAACCTCGGGCTAAGAGTAGTTTTTAAATGGCTTATTGCCAAAGCTGAACCTCTTAAGATGCTAATTGGTCTATTAGGCTAAAATTAGGAAGACAGACGATAGACAGATAGAAAGAGAGATAAATAGACAGTTTGATAGATGACAGATCAATCATGGGTAGTAGGTGACCTAAAATTCAAAGCCGTAGATAGAGTAGCTGTATTTTACCAGCAGTTCTTGAACAGCAAAACAGGCAATCTTAGTAATATACTTTTAAAAATATTGTGAACATCTGAAAAAGGAAGAGCCACTATAAAATAAGTCATCAGAGCCACAAAGGCAAAGGGAATTCAATGAAGTAAAGGTTGCCACCTATTTTCAAGCAAGCTGGAAGGCACCATTTGAAATTCAAAGAATACCGTTTGGGACCCCCAATGAGAAATGGAGGACTCTCTTGCTGGGTAGCACAACCCTTGCGCCCACTACACAGGAGACACTTGATAAACATTTGTTAATTAAATGGAAACTGAAGATTCCAGAAACTTGGCACTCTTGGGCCAGCTGGTAATGGCCCCCCTGCCATCAAACACCTACAGCACTTTAAGTGTCTCAGTTCTGAGATGAACCCATGGGGGACACGCTTTTGCAGTATTAGGAATGTGGAACTAGTCTTTTAGAGCTGAGCCAGAAGGTGGCGAGGACCTTGGGAGCAGCTGGGATGGGGGTCGCTTTGTGAGTGAAGTACACATACCCTGTTTGCTGGGACACCTAGACCAGCTTCTATCTGAGACCAGTATCTAGTTGGTAAAGCAGTAGTAGTTCATTCATTCTTACAAAGAACAGTAGTGGTTCCTGGCATCCATCAGCAAGTCAAGCTGTCTGCAATTTAATAAATGCCTAAGCATGGATTTTTCCTACGTATACATGCATGCTGGGCGAGGTGCGGCATGCATAAATCAGAACCCAATACCACATTCTACTCATAAATGACAGATTTTCAACAGTCTGACCTTAACCTTCAGTTATTAAGAGCATTTTTGTGTTGGAAATATACCTATTCATGATATGCAACTCATTTTATCTTGTTTCCATATGGATGGGACTGGCAATGGGGGAAACAATGACGAATCTGTCTCCGTGGAAAATTCTAGCAACCCTCCCTCGCCTCCTGTTCCTGGGCCCCAACCGCAACCACATGGCCCCAGGGGAGGAGCAGCGCTGAGGCACCCAGGTGGGACTGCGGAACGCTGTGCTCTCACTTGTGGGCTGTGTCTGAGTGGCCCAGGGGCCACCGTCACACAGGCAGCATGAGGGCAGAGCCTTCCTTCCCCAGCTGAGCGCCGGAGAGGATCCAGTGAGGCCTCTTGGAGGAGAGATTTCCCCACAAACGTTCTCTCACAAGCCCCCTTTGTTCCCTGCCCTCCGCCCCACGCAAGGCTGCAGCAGCCGCCCAGATGGTCCCTATCAAAGCGGAAGCCATGCCAGCAAACTTTGGCACGAATGCACAGCGTACTGGCCCTCCAGAAATACCTTCCCCCCTCTGATTTCTGCAAATATTTTTAAATGTTAATGGGTTCCACTCACCCACAACCTAGGGGGAGGTCACAGAACAGGGCTCTGTGTGTCCTGCAAATGAGCAACCCGAGGCCGGCTTGGCGCCTGGGTTCTGTCCCACCCTCGGGCCTTGGCTGCCTTCTCCCACCTCGAGCTGCTGAGGTCGGTTTGCCAGCACATAGCTTTCTAGTGACAGGGGTTAGATGGGCAGGAAAGTTGCTCCAAGCTACAGAAGAGAAAGGGGCTGGCTTGCTTGAAGTTTCTGAGAGGGAGAGGGCTCCTTTGAGCCTCACCAGAATAAGGTTTTGAAATGTTTATTTGTTCCTCTTACTCATCCCCTTCTTTTTTTCTATTTAAAAGAATGTTTTTCTGGTTCAATACAAAGGCACAGCACGAGATGATGTGTGCTCTGGTGGCATTGTGTCCCTTCGAAGCACTTTAATGATAGAAAATGGTAGAGAAGGCTTGATGCAAATTTTAATAAAATGGAAATTTGTGTCTTGTATTTGGAGGTGGGGAAGTGATGTGTATTTGGGGGTGTGTGAAGAAGACTGGGTGGCACCTGTTTATCACAAGAGAGGCTTGTCTTACTTGCACTGTGACAGCTGCAGCTTCAAAAGATACCTGAAAGCCACCATTGAAGATGTTGTTTTTGGTTCTGTCTGGAGAGTCTCACCAGTAACTCTGGGAACAATTGCCAGGATGCTCTGCCCCTAGGCCCTTGTTCTCCACAGCTAATCCCCCTTGTTGCTCAGGAAGTCACACCCCATGAGGCAGGTAGCCCAAAGCCCTAACCGCTGCCCACCTGGAGAGTGGGGAACCTGCACTCAGGTCTTCAGGCTCCTAGACATGAGCTTCAGATACTCAGACATGGATCCAAAGACTTGGGAATGACGATGACATCATCAGAACTCTAGCTCCAGGTGAGATTTAATTCTGCCACTTCCTGGTGAGGAAGAGAAGGGTTGGGACACCCCAGAGGGAGAAGCCAAACTGTGTCCCCACATCAGTCTGGGTGGAGAGAAAGGCCACCCACCTTACTGTCCCATTCACGTGCCTTCTAGTCCGCCCTCATTAGATCTGTTTTACTCTTCCAGGATTGTTTGACCTAAGCAAGTGATGTGGCTGTTCATTGCAGGAATTTCCCAGAACCCAACAGCTTGTCCCTGCAAAGCCTTGACAGGCAGGTGTGCTGCCCGACTCTGAGTCTTTCCCTCAAAACCTTGCCTCACTCATTCGACCAGCCCTGGACTGCCTTCCCAGTCCCAATCCAGTCCCCACACTGAGAGGGCAGATTTACACAAAACTCCAAATCCTTGGGGAGTCCTGGCCTTACCCCCTCCCTGGCCCTGGGCAAGATGGGAGGCATGCCCTTGGCCTGGGTGGCATGTTCTTGGCCTGGGCAGTGTGCCCTTGACTCACTCACCCAAAGGCCACACAGAATTTGGATATTCTTCTAATGATAACCTGAGATGGAGCTAACATTTTTATATTTTGAATTTCATGCATAAAACTGGGGGAAGTAGGAAGATTAAAGATGGCAGCATGAGAGGTGAGACAGAGGCTTCCTCCTAAAACCTCATATAATATGAAAATATAATTAATACGACTAATCCTGAAAGAGCAACAGGAAAGAGGGCTGCACCAAACTGTATACACCTGGAGAAAAGAATAAACCTCATGGAACAGGGTAATGTACCAAAGCTGTGGCCCAGTGGGACCCAATCCCTTCCTCCAACCCACCTCAGCAGCAGGAGGAAGAAAAATGGAGCAGGGAGGGAGTGGAGTCCAGGGACTGCTAAATACCTAACTCCGGAGATCTGCTCTGGGAGCACAAACCTACATTTCATGGTGCTTGCATGATACTCTTGTGAGTAGGGGGTTGGAAAGCTAAGACAGGCAGAATTCCTGGAGAGACTGAGATTCCAGCCGCTTGTGGAAAGCAGGGATCCATATCTGGCTGCTCTGGGACAAAAGAAAGGCGGGCAGTCTGAGAGACTTCCTAACAAGGAAGCCCTTAGCAAGAGGGCTGCTAAAGGTGCAAGAACTGCACAGAGCTTACTGCTCAGGGGAAAGGACAGGTAGACAAAATTGTCTCGGTGCACTCTGCCCAGCATGTTGGGAGCTTTCACAATCTTCAGGCACTCCGGTTCCATGGCTGGCTACACAGCTTGAAGGATCCCCTCCATGATAGTCAGCTTACTGCGCCTTTCTCCCGGCCAGCCTCACCTAACTCGCAAACTGGCAAACCCTACCCTGGTGTTAGGCCAGCAAGAGGGAAGCCCCATCTACAGCAACTACAAATGCAAAGCATAGAGGCTTATACATGTGTGCTTCGACCACTGGTTCTGGCAGTGGAGGCAGGCATAGCAGCTGGGAAGCAGGAAACACTTCTTTCTTCATCTCAGGCACCAACACCACTCCCCTGTGACCCCGACATTGCTTCAGGGGCTGAGCAGCTCCAGAGAGTAGAGCTTCTGGGTACTAGAGGGCACCATATACAAATATGAAATGCCAAAGAAACCTGGTTCAAAGTAAAATTATGAATACAACCCCTGAGAAAGATTCAAATGACATCAACCTCATGAATCTTCCTGAAAGGGATTTCAAAATAAAAATCATTAACATGCTCATGGAGGTATAGAAAAATATTCAAGAACTCAGGAATGAATTCCGGTTAGAGTCCCAATCATTGAAGAGCAAAATGGAAAGTATTAAAAGCAGATTAGATATGGTGGAGGAAATGATAAATGAAATAGAAATTAGAGAAGAGGAATACAAAAAACCTAAGGTACAGAGAGAAAAAAGAATCTCTAGGAATGAAAGAATATTGAGAGAACTGTGTGACCAATCCAAACGGAACAATATTCACATTATAGGGGTACCAGAGGAAGAAGACAGGGATAGAAAGTATCTTTGAGGAGGTAATTGCTGGGGAAGGAGATAGTCTCTCAGACCATGGAGGTGCACAGATCTCCCAACACAAGGGACCCAAGGAAGACAACCAAGACATATAGTAATTAAAATGGCAAAGATCAAGGATAAGGACAGACTATTAAAAGCAGCCAGAGAGAGAAATAAGATCACATACAAAGGAAAGCCCATCAGGCTGTCATCAGACTTCTCAGCAGAAACCTTACAGACCAGAAGGGAGTGGCATGATGTATTTAATGCAATGAAGCAGAAGGACCTCGAACCAAGAATACTTAATCCAGCAAGATTATCACTTAAATTTGAAGGAGGGATTAAATAATTTCCAGATAAGCAAAAGCTGAGAAAATTTACTTCCCACAAACTGTCTCTACAGTGTATTTTAGAGGGACTGCTATAGATGGAAGTGTTCCTAAAGCTTAATAACTGTCACCAGAGGTAATAAAACCACAGTAAAGAAAGTAGAACATTTAATTATTAAACAAATGCGAAATGAAATAAACTATCCCCAAAGTCAATCAAGGGATAGAAAAAGAGTACAGAATATGATACCTAATATATAAAGAATGGAGGAGGAAGAAAAAGGAGGAGAAAAAAAGAACCTTTAGATCGTGTTTGTAATAGCATATCAAGTGAGTGAAGTTAGACTCTTAGATAGTAAGGAAGTTGACTTTTAACCTTTGGTAACCACCAATCTAAAGCCTGCAATACCAATAAGTACATACCTATTGATAATCACCCTAAATGTAACTGGACTGAATGCACCAATCAAAAGACATAGAGTCACTGAATGGATAAAAAAAAAAGACCCATCTATATGCTGCCTACAAGAGACTCACTTTAAACCCAAGACATACACAGACTAAAAGTGAAGGGATGGAAAAAGATATTTCATGAAACTAATAGGGGGAAAAAAGCAGGAGTTGCAGTACTTGTATCAGACAAAATAGACTTCAAAACAGAGAAAATCATGAGACAAAGAAGGACATTACATAATGATTAAGGGGTCAACCCAACAAGAAGATATAACCATTATAAATATCCATGCGCCCAATACAGGAGCACTTACATATGTGAAACAAATACTAACAGACTTAAAAGGAGAAATAGAATGCAATGCATTCATTCTAGGAGACTTCAACACACCACTCCCTCCAAAGGACAGATTAACCAGACAGAAAATAAGTAAGGAGACAGAGGCACTGAACAAAACATTAGAACAGAGGGACCTAACAGACATCTACAGAACTCTACACCCAAAGCAGCAGAATACACATTCTTCTCAAGTGCACATGGAACATTTTCAAGAATGGATCATATACTAGGCCACAAAAAGAGCCTCGGTAAATTCAAAAAGATTGAAATTGTACCAACTAGTTTCTTGGATCACAAAGGTATGAAACTAGAAATAAATTAAACAAAGAAAATGAAAAATCCCACAAACACAGGAGGCTTCACAACATGTTCCTAAATAACCAATGGATCAATAACCAAATAAAAACAGAGATCAAGCAATATATGGAGACAAATGACAACAATAATTCAACAATGCAATATCTGTGGGACGCATCGAAGGCTGTGCTAAGAAGAAAGTATATTGCAATACAGGCCTACCACAGGAAAGAAGAACAATCCCATATGAACACCCTAAACTCACAATTAATGAAATTAAAAAAAGAAGAACAAAGGAGGCCCAAAGTCAGTAGAAGGACGGACATAATAAAGATTAGAGCATAAATAAATAAAATCGAGATAAATAAAACAATAGAAAGAATCAATGAAAGCAAGAGCTGGTTCTTCGAGAAAATAAACAAAATAGATAAACCCCTAGCCAGACTTATCAGGAAAAAAAGAGTCTACACACATAAACAGAATCAAAAATGAGAAAGGAAAAATCACTATGGACAACACAGAAATACAGAATTTTTAGAGAATACTATGAAAAATTACATGCCAACAAAGTGGATAACCTAGAAGAAATGGACAACTTTCTACAAAAATACAACCTTCCAAGGCTGACCCAGAAAGAAACAGAAAATCTGAACAGACCAATTACCAGCAATGAAATTGAATTGGTAATCAGAAAACTGCCTAAGAACAAAATCCCTGGTCCAGATAGCTTTACCGCTGAATTTTATCAAACATTTAGTGAAGACTGAATACCCATCCTCCTTAAAGTTTTCCAAAGAGCAGAAGAAGAGGGAATACTTCCAAACTCATTCTGTGAAGCCAGCATCACTCTAATACCAAAACCGGGCAAAGACACTACAAAAAAAGAAAATTACAGACCAATACCCCTGATGAACATAGATGCAAAAATCCTCAACAAAATATTAGCAAACCGAATTCAAAACTACATCAAAAAGATGATCCATCATGATCAAGTAGGATTTATTCTAGGGATGCAAGGATGGTACAGAATTTGAAAATCCATCAATATCATCCACCACATCAACATAAAGAAGAACAAAAACCACATGATCATCTCCATAGATGCTGAAAAAGTATTTAACAAAATTCAACACCCATTCATGATAAAAACTCTCAACAAAATGGGTATAGAAGGCAAGTACTTCAACATAATAAAGGCCATATATGACAAACCCACAGCCAACATTATACTTAACAGTGAGAAGCTGAAAGCTTTTCCTTTAAGATTGGGAACAAGACAAGGATGCCCACTCTCCTCGCTTCTATTCAACATAGTACTGGAGGTCCTAACATGGCAGTCAGACAACACAAAGAAATAAATGTATCCAGATTGACAAGGAAGAAGTTAAACTGTCCCTGTTTGCAGATGAAATTATATTGTACATAAAAGACCCTAAAGAATCCACTCCAAAACTACTAGATCTAGTATCTGAATTCAGCAAAGTTGCGGGATACAAAATTAATACACAGAAATCTGTTGTATTCTTATACACTAACGATGAACTAGCAGAGAGAGAAATCAGGAAAACAATTCCATTCACAGTTGGATCAAAAAGAATAAAATACCTAGGAATAAACCTAACCAAGGAAGTGAAAGACCTATACTCTGAAAATTACAAGACATTCATGAGAGAAATTAAAGAAGATACCAATAAATGGAAATACATCCTGTGCTCATGGATCAGAAGAATTAATATTGTCAAAATGGCCATCATGCCTAAAGCAATCTACAGATTCAATGCAATTCCTATCAGAATACCAACAGCATTATTCAATGAACTAGAGCAAATAGTTCTAAAATTCATATGGAACCACAAAAGATCCCAAATAGCCAAAGCAATCCTGAGAAAGAAGAATAAAGCTGGGGGGATTATGCTCCCCAACTTCAAGCTCTACTATAAAGCCACAGTAATCAAGACAATTTGGTGCTGGCAGAAGAACAGGCCCATAGACTAATGGAACAGACTAGAGAGCCCTGATATAAACCCAACCATATATGGTCAATTAATATACGATAAAGGAGCCATGGACATACAATGGGGAAATGACAGCCTCTTCAATAACTGTTGTTGGCAAAACTGGACAGCTACATGCAAGAGAATGAAACTGGATCATTGTTTAACCCCATACACAAAAGTAAACTCGAAATGGATCAAAGACCTGAAGGTAAGTCATGAGTCATGAAACCATAAAACTCTTAGAAGACAACATAGGCAAAAACCTCCTGAATATAAGCATGAGTGATTTCTTCCTGAATGCATCTCCTCGAGAAAGGGAAACAAAAGGAAAAATGAACTCATGGGACTACATCAAACTAAAAAATTTCTGTACAGCAAAGGATGCCATCAACAGAACAAAAAGGCATCCTACAGTATGGGAGAATATATTTGTAAATGACATATCCAACAAGGGGTTAACATCCAAAATATATAAAGAACTCACATGCTTCAACACCCAAAAAGCAAATAACCCTATTAAAAAATGGGCAGAGGATATGAAGAGACAATTCTACAAAGAAGAAATTCAGATGGCCAACAGACACATGAAAAGATGCTCCATATCACTAATTATCAGGGAAATGCAAATTAAACCCACAATGAGATATCACCTCACACCAGTAAGGATGACCACCATCCAAAAGACTAAGAACAACAAATGCTGGTGAGGATGCAGAGAAAGGGGAACCCTCCTACACTGCTGGTGGGAATGTAAGCTAGTTCAACCATTGTGGAACGCAATATGGAGGTTCCTCAAAAAACTAAAAATAGAAATACCATTTGACCTGGGAATCCCACTCCTTGGAATTTACCCAAAGAATACAACTTCTCAGATTCAAGAAGACATATGCACCCCTATGTTTATTGCAGCACTATTTACAATAGCCAAGATATGGAAGCAACCTAAGTGTCCATCAGTAGATGAATGTATAAAGAAGAGGTGGTACATATACACAATGGAATACTATTCAGCCATAAGAAGGAAACAAATCCTGCCACTTGCAACAACATGGATGGAGCTGGAGGATATTATGCTCAGTGAAATAAGCCAGGTGGAGAAAGACAAGTGCCAAATGATTTCCCTCATTTGTGGAGTATAACAACACAGCAAAACTGAAGGAACAAAATAGCAGCAGACTCATAGACTCCAAGAAGGGACTAGTGGTTACCTAAGGGGAAGGGTGTGGGAGGGCGGGAGATGGGGATTGAGGGGTATTATGTTCAGTACACATGGTGTGGGGGGTCATGGGGAAAACAGTGTAGCACAGAGAAGGCAAACAGTGAACCTGTGGCATCTTACTACACTGATGGACAGTGACTGCATTGGGGTGTGGGTGGGGATAATATGAGTAAATGTAGTAACCACATTGTTTTTTCATGCGAAACCTTCATAAGAGTGTATATGAATAATACCTTAATAAAATTAAAAAAACTGGGGTAAGGGCACTTAGTTCAACAACCTGTATTCTCTCAAAATGATTCTTCTGTTATTGAAAAAGCTCTGAGATAATTGAAACACTGAACTTATGAAGAATTTCTAGGCTTAATTCTAAAATGAAATTTAGATAATATTAAGGAGCAAAACTACTTAGTAAGCTAAAAACATAAGCAGGGACCGTGTCTTCACTCCCTAAATTTGAGTGATGGCAAATTAATTAATTTGGTGAGGATAAAAATGCCTCTTAATGTTCATGTCAGTGTCAAATCATTTGGCGTCTTCTGATGTGGGAAAGCCAGTGCACAGAATTTGTTGCTGGCAGTCCCTGCAAAAGTGACTTGTCCTGGGTCTACACTGATAGGGCTCCAACATAGGAACCACCTGGCTGTCAGGCAACTAAGGAATGGATAAGTTCATTTTGAGACCAGTAAAAAATGTGCAACTTTCCCACCTAAATGGGTGGGCACCCTAGGGTCTGTTGAGGGGACTCCTTACCGATCTGTGACCCTCAAGTTAGGAAACTCTGATGTGCCTTTTCATTTATAAATAGGAACAGGCAACCAAGTATTAAATATATGAGAAGGTCCACCAGATGCACCACATTCCACAAAAGAACTAACTCCTGGGGCAGGAAAATTATAGGAAATTGGAAACAATTGTAAAATGACTACAATTAGCAACCAAGAATAGTTTCAAAAGGAAATGGTGTCAAGTACAAAAAAAAAAAAAAAAAACCAAGACAGGATGAGAAAAAGCAGAGTTTTCTTTTGGGACATTATCAAGATAACTGAAATATGGGCTAAATTGCAGAATGAATGAGATTTAAGATTAAAATGGTGACCTGGAAGGGGAAACTGAGAGACTCTGTCAGAATCTAGAGAAAAGAACAAAAGGACTAAAAGGGTGACAGAAAACTTGAGGCATGTGGACTGTATCTAAAAGTTCTATCATCTAACAGGAGTTAGAGAAAATAAAAAATGGAAGGGAAACAATCAAATAAATAGTAAAAACAATAAAGAACTACAAAATTCTCCCCAAATTCTCTTCATATTGAAAGAACCCACCGACAGCAGGGCAAAAATAACACTAGACACATTCTATTAAACATGTGAGCACCCACAATAAGTAGCGAGTTTTAATAAACTATGAAAGAGAGCAAAACCAAACAGAAAGGACGATCACAGCGGAAGATGCTAGAGCGTACTGGGACAACACTATAAATTACTAGGGATGATCAGAATTTACATACAAAGCTAAACTATCATTTAAAAACCAGAGCAAATAATAATGCGCAAATTCTAAGAGTTGAACACCTATAACTTTTCTGAAAAAATACAAAATAATGTGTTCTGACAAACTAAAAACTGAATTCAAGAGGGCAATTCAAGAAAAAATTATAAGCCAAGGTAAAGCTTGCACTTAAGTTCAAAGTAACTCTAAAGTCAATTCAATTGCTAAGAAATTTTTCCTAGGTAATCAGGAATCAGAAATTCAATGATAGGAGAGGATGTGAGTTCATCCATATCAATAGAAAGGGTTCCAAAAGTGTGGAGGTGTAAGGTGATGGTGCCTATAAAGACGGAACGTGCTGAAGGACTTGTGGGCTCTGGGAGAGGAAATTCACAGAACCTAATGAATTCTTGATGTTGAAAGAAAGTTATTTATATAAAATAAAAACATTTATTTTTAAATTATTGTAACATGGACACTGGATATCATTTCCTCCAATTCTTCCTACCCTTACTTTCCCTTAACTTGGACTTCCCTAAAAAGGGAAATATCTACACACACACACACACACACACACACACACACACACACACATACATATATGCCTTTGCACATGTGTGTATGCATATAATCACAACATATTCACATATATACGTGTGTGTGCATCAAATTTAAGGTGACATACATAAAACTGGCCTAGGCAGAGATACAAAGGGTACAAACGTAGTTCCTTGATAGGTAACTTCAGTTAAGGAAGAGTATGGTTCAGCCACATTATCATTTAATCTCCATTTTATTAATGTAATCCAAGGATTATCTGGCTCAGAAGTGGCCTAACCTTAAAGTGGTTTACAAACTGTCTACTCTCCTGCAGATCAATGACAGCTTCACTCTGTCTCTTATTCACATAAATTGAAAGAATCTTACCCAAATCCAATGACCTATTAGAAGAACTTGAAAACATTCAGAGTGATTGGCTAACTACAATAGGACTAGGATTCTTTGAAACAAACCAAACCCATACTAGAGGCATGGTTAGGGCAGCGATTAGGAGCACACTCTGGGCTGAGGCCCGGGTCAGTGCCATCACTGGGTGTGGCAACCTGGACAGATAACTTCATCTCTGTTCTTCAGTTTCCTCATCTGCAAAATGGGGTGGACGTGGGGGTGGTAGGGAGATTGTGAGGCTCAATAATAACACATGAGATACTCCTAGAAGAGGGACGACCACAATAAATGTTAGCTGCAATTATTTTAATAAAATATTTTCCTAGAAGACATCCTTCTCAGAACCATATTAGCATTCGGTCGTACAAATGATTCCTTTGAGATCCAGCTCATAGCTTGTTCAGGGCAGAACAAAGACTCTTTATGAATAACAAGTAACAAATAAAAAGTGACCACTTCAACTTTTTCTATTTCCATTTAATTTTATCAAACCACTTATCTAATAGCTACTAAGGTTTATAACCAGGAATTTGCTCAAAATGCTCCACCTGTTAAGGTTGACCAAATCCTGTCAAAACATTCCCAGGTAGCCTGTGTCCAAAGTCACCACACGAGTCCATCTTACCCAGTTACACATCTTCCCACTGAACAGGCATTGATAACGGGAGGCTTCTGCGTGGCTGACTCGTTCAGAAAGTAGGAACGAATCTCTCTTTGTGGTCTGCTGGAGCAGGCTGGCACCGACTGGTAGAAGGTGGTTTGTGCCCATTTCCTTAATCCCACATTTCGTGCCTGCACTATGGGGGTCAGCAAAGCAAGGTGGTTGCAGGCCTTTTCTGTCTGGTTAAGCCTTTGCCAGCACACCGCTCCTTCTAGTCCAAAGGAACCAGCCTTTGTGGAGTCCCAGAGTTCAGAGTGCCCACATCATCTTTTACAATGCAGGCTATTTCAAGAGCAGGTATCAGAAGATACCCTGATATGCACATATAAAAGAAATAATGATGTAAAAAAAACAAGCAGAACAAGTGTGTTTCTATGTAGAATATTCATATTTGTGGATCTAGCTTTCTATTCCTGTGTAAAAATCTGAGCACAAATTTTTTCAGATGTAATAGTAACTTACCGTGGAATGTGGTCCGATGAGCTAAATTAACCCTGAAATACTGGTACACGATGTAAGAACTCTTAGAAATTCAGTCTGTTTTATTCAAAGAACTTAAATTCAGAATGTTTTATTTTGTTCTGGGAATTTTACAAAGGCATTTTGCCAAAAGCATTAAATATTTGACTCTACTTGTTAAGATTTGCAGGAACTGCTTCAAATTTATTATAAAGAGCAACAGCCACACATTTCCCCTTTCATTAAGATCGTGAAAAAAAGAAATTTAAGAGTTTTTCCATAAAAATGCTCTAAAATATTCCAGTAAAATTAAAAGGCAACGGCCATTTCACATGTGGTCAGATTTAACTATGTAAAGTTATTTTAGGGATATCAGCCCCCAAAGACCAAGCTACCTGAGAGTCCAGCTGTGTTCAAAGATCTGCAGAACCCAGCCTCCTGCGTTGGGCAGGGCTATGTACAAAGGACTGTCAGACCTAAGAAGGGAGGAATTATTTTGGGTTAGATATGTGTACTCGACCCCCTAAAAATTCTCACTTGATTATGGGTTTCTCACTGTGATGGTCAAGCAGAAATCCACAATAGAGCAAAGAGCTTCCAACAAAAATCCAAGTGTGATACTGACAGCTTGGGACCTCATGTGAGCAACGGTGAATCAAGAATCTTAGTAACAGTCTTCCGAGGGTGTGAGACATAATGGCATTGCTGTTGAAATCTTAAGCTCTTGTGACTATAAAAAGTATCTTTAGAATGCTGCAATAATATGCATACTTGTCGTTAAATATTACACCCCTTCTGGCATAGTTCTCCTTGCCCAGTTTTGCTTTATAGCAATATGTATGCATTTTATAAATTTGGTTCAAACATTAGCTGCCACAGAGATACATAGTTTCCTGCATAAGTAACTTATTAATGCATTTCTTAGGGTGGTCCATTATATGTACGTTTAATTAGCCTTAGAATCAGGTGGTCAAATATTTGTTTAAATGTTCCAAATATCAAGAAGTAAGGGTACCCTATATTTTTTCAGGAATTAATTATTGACTTTGGTACTTAAACCTTTAACAATCTTTCATCAGCATCCTGGTTAGGGTCTCCCAGAGCTCTGGCAAATTTTGACATTACTTTACTTTTACCTTAGTATCAGACCCTGATGTCTTTGGAATTTCACTTTTTGGTAAAAAAGACAGTTACTGGGGGGAAAAAAGTGAATAACTACAATATTTTAAAAAATGGACACAAAAAACACACTAAATTAAAAGGCCCAAACATTAGCCGAGGAGTGTTTGCATCTTCCCTGCAGACCAGAGTCAGACACGGATCCAGGTGGGAGTGTTTTCCTTTGGTTTGTTGTTCGCTTAGAGTCACGTGAACAGTACGGGGCTTGGAGGGCTACACACTTGGGGTGGGATTCTCACCCTGCAGAGAGTCACTTGGCTTCTGGCTTCTCATATTACCAGATTTCCTTTCAGATCCATCAGAAAATGAAAAAACAAAAACAATGAACATTTTAAGATCTTATTTACACAAATAAATATTTTTATTTATACATGCTGAAGAAAATAGAGCAATGGTAACTTTCTGGTTAGGCCACTGCCTTTCCCTGAAATGTCCCTGTTAGGAACGTCTCAGCCTCTGGTCTGGAACCATTTCTTACTATAAAGTATGAACATGGTGTTACTAAAAGTAAGGATTTCTTCACCTTCATGTGCCCACCCACTCTCTGGGCCCCCCTGAGTCAAGGAAGGGGCAGTTTCCAGCCCCCTCACCGGGGCACTGGCTGTGGGCTCACCTCCGAGTACTGGCAAGCTGCCGTCCATCCACGAGGGCCGCAGGGATTCAGGGTGGCTGTCCTCTTTCTCTCGCTCCGTCCCACCAGCCACATACCCTGTTAAGGCTGCCACAGCTGGGCACCACCTTCCTTATGCAGCACCTCGTTACCAAAATTGTGAAAGACTTAGAGCAGGTTCAGAGAAGAGTTACTGAAGTGAGTAAGTGACTGAGGGGGCCAATTCATAAGGCATTCAGAAATGTTTGGCTGAGGGGTAATTACCCTAAAAAAGGTGTGGTGGCTCTGACATTGAGTCAGAATTCCAAGCCACACTTGACAAAAAGGCCTCCTTCCAGGCCTCTGCATTCAGAAGTACACTGAAGAGGGGGTACAGCCTCCGTCTTGCTGGCCCTCCGACCACACAGGGCTTGGGGGTATTCAGTGAAGCTTAGTGACTTCTTCAAACAGGCACTGAGTCACTCCAGGAGCCTGAAGGATGCTTAGAGGAAAGTCTTCTCGGAGCCATGGCCCACAAGCCCGGCTGTGCGGGGCCAGTCCCTCCCGCCCAGCTAGCACCCGCCCGCAGGCCGTGGCCCACCTCTGCCCCATGAGGGCTACTATTCAAAGAGCTGCTGGCTGAGTCCAAGTGTGCAGATCAATCCAAAATACACCAGTGGGAATGTTGGTTCCTTTAGGAATGACAGCTCCCACTCAGCCACAGAGGAAAACTTGGAATGCCTGTAAAGTCGAGGAGGCTGAGAGATAATTCCTCCTGGCGGCATTTCCCGGCCGCCTTCCAGGGGATGTTACTGTGTGTCACACACATTTGGAAGAAAGGAGCGAAGAGTGGAGTGAACAGGGTCAAACCTTGAGTTCGTGTGGCGTGTGTGCTAATGATGACACGGTTCAGAGCAGGTAATGTGCATCGTGTCTCACTAAGGGGCAGTGCACGCACCATTCCCCAAATTCGAGTTGAGCGTTGAACGCCTTATTCCTTAAATAGAGGTCTTTGTACTCACGGCCACTCCGCATGCCTTTCACAGCCCCGCGCCCAGTGACCCGCCAAAGCATGAGTCAGCCTCCGCTGGACCTCAGGCCGTGAATCCCACCCACTCCTCTTTCCATCACTCGTACATTCTAGCCCCTCTTCACCCACTTGAGCCTTTCCATCCCATATAAACGAAACGGAATTTGTCAACCAGAAGCTCACTGACCTGAAGCTACTAAAGCTCAAGCTTAAGGGTCTTTCACTTGCTCCAGGCTTGCAAGTCGCTTTAATTACATGTGTATTTATAATGGTGCGTTCTTTTTTCCTTCAGGAGTCCCCACAAAACTGTATACGGCCTCCCTGTCCTGCAGAAGCAGCTGATACTACAAAGCATAAAAATGGCTTGATAGGTTCCCACCAAAATCATAATACTGAGGGTGCAGAACTCGGCTCACTTGGGGTCACTCTGGGCCGCCTTGGAGAGACAGGGACCCGTCCTCCCGTGTGGCTGACATGCAGAACCAACTGAGAACCGAACCTAGACTCACCTTTTTTGTCCTGCCAGCCTGACACTATCTTCAGCCATCTCACTGCTTAGAATTCCTCTTAAGACATTTATCGCCTCTATGATCTTTTTAAATAAGCACTTTACTCAATAATCAGCTTTCCTCCACTCTCCCTACCTTTCCATATTTTGAGACTGTGAAGAGCCACTCTGAAACCACCACACTGTGAGTATTGCCGCAGCGGGAATTCCTTCTGACGAGTCTCACATTCTGCATCATTTTTCCCCAAGAGGAGGGACTGACGTCTTTAAACGCGAATCTACAGTACTGCGATTTGGCATTCCACTTCAATTCTTTAAAAGCTTCATTTATATTGATCTTTTCTTTTGGAATTTCCTGTAGGCTGTCTCAGGTAAAATAATTTCCAGGCTAATCTTCATCTTGTCTGCTCTCTACTTTGACATATGCCATCAAAATCAAATCTTATTATTAAATCAAAAACAAAAGCCCTTTATTACAGAATGTTAAATCAATAAGATGAACAAACTGACCTTAGTAATTCATTTTCACCATGATGGATAAGCCAGTGCTTAAAGCTTTGACTATTGATACACAAAGCTTTGCAAATTTCTTCCAGATTATACATAATTCGGCAAGATATTCTCATAGCCGCATACACACACACACACACACACACACACACACACACACACAACCCCTTTGTGTCTTAGACCCAATCAATGCTTTACTTTTGTTTTTCAGGTAAACTTACAGCTAGAATCACAAAATCAGGACTGAGCGGAAAGGCCAAACATTTTGCCTCCCCCTCCTTGCCTCCATCTGCCTGAGTTGGTGACTATGAAAATAGGCTAAGCCCTTAATAGCAGCTGTGATGCCTGGTCAGCACAGTCATTTCTAAGCAAAAGCGGAATTGACAGACACCCCCTTTAGGAGCCTAGAGTTTGTAAATATCCAATGAAATGACGTCATTCAGTCTATTATTTCTGGAGAAAGCTGGCGAAATAACACAGTAATTAAACTGAAGACTGATGGAAACTGTTAAGGGGACAATTTTGCTTAGCAGTTCTAGTGAATGCTTTTAACACATTTTCATTTTTAAAAAATGCTTGAAATACTGGTGCAGTCAAAAGGAATTGCCTCTTCATTGAGACACGTACTTAACATAGTTCAGTGAAGACAGCATTTGGAAAAGGAGAAACTCAGTTTTCCTGATTTCTTGGAGTCAGCATGAGCTCTTATTTTAGGTATGTTGAATTCTGAAGTCAAAACACAATCACATTCCAACGTTAGGGGAAAAGTCACCCCAAAGCCAGAACATCCCGTGTCAAGACTCAGTTGCCCACGCCAGGTACCCCCTTCTCAGGGAGTGTCTGTCTGCAGCATGTTTCCACCCTATCCAGTCTCCCTGTGGCTGCTCTAGCTCACCCTGGCCCAGCCACCCGTTCGTTCATACTATACTGAGCTGTCCTCTCAGGCACTGTTCCAGTAACTGGGGAGGTCCTATAACAAATGCTTCCCTGAGTTCCACTCCCGGCTGCCGAGGGTTCTGCTTGGAGACAGTCAACAATTTCAATGCAAAATAACAAAGAGGATTCTAAATGCCCATGGAAAGGAAAACAAATTCAATATCAAAGAAGATGGGCAAAGAGAACAGACAACAGAAGAGGTGAAGAAAATACAAAGACTGGAATGCTTTGGATGAAGGTTAAGGTTTAGCTTAAAAGTTTAAAAGCTAAATACAATAATCACATTAAATGTAAATGGTAAAAACACAAAAACTGAAAGGCAAAGATTGTCAGATTGGACAGAACAGAGGACCAACTATATGCTCCTTAAAAGTTCAAAGAGAGAGAAAAAGAAAAAGATATATCATGCTAAGATTAATCAAAGAAATTAATTTTGTAATGTTTTGCCCCCACACCATCCTCAGTTTTGATGTTTAGCGCTAGAAAGATTAAAAAACTAGGAGAAGCTGCTATTCTCACAATTATTCATTACAGTGAATGGATAAAGTTCAGCAAAGGCAAATCACACATAGCGTGGAGCCTGGAAGAAATCAATATGAACTCCCAGTTGCTCTCCTGCGTGGTTGTATGGACAGCACTTCAGTCTCCCAGTGACATGTGACAAGTGCCAGCCAGGGAAGCTCATCTAAACTGTGTTGTCTAAGATTCCCCTTGATATCAGTCATGCGAGTTCCCACAGAACTGACCTCAGTTACCAGTCTCCAGCTCCCCAGAGATCAAACTGGTAAAGCATGGCCAGGAATCCAGATGAACAAAAACAGGCATTCACCCCAAATCATATCGTTAGCATAAAATCTGATGAGCACAAAGGCCCCAGGTATATAATGACAATCTTATCATGCAGGATATTCCAAAGGCTTTGAGGTTTTCTCCCAGAAGCCAGTCAGGGGCCAGTCCTTTCTTTGGAATGTGTAGGGTTTGAGCATCACAAAGCCTCTGAGTTAATCCTTTAAGCACAATAATAAAATACAACAACTTTATGCCAATACATTCAACAACTTAGAAGGAATGAACAAATACCTTGAAAGAAAAACTACCAGAAACAAGTCAAGAAGAAATAATCTAAATAGACCTATATCTATCAAAGAAATTCAATTTTGTAGTCAAAACATTTCCTACAAAGGAAACTCCAGAAGGCTTCACTGGCAAATTATACCACGTACATAAGGAAGAGTTAATAGCCATGCTGCAAGAAATTTAAAAGAGAAGAAAACACTTCTCATTTGGTTAGACCAGTATTACCCTGATCCCCAAGTGAGGCAGACATTACAGGCACCAGACCACAGACCAAGATACCTTATGAACATATGCAAAAATTCTAAACAAAATTTTAGCCAATTAAGTCCAACAATATATAAATAGCACAATATGTTATGTGTAAGTAGAGTTTATTCCAGGATGCAAGATTGGTATAACATTGGCCAATTGATCAATGCAGTTAACCATACTAACACTATCAAAAATAAAAACCATACATCCCAATAGACCCAGAAAAAGCATGCAATAAAATCCATTATCCATTCCTGATAAAAGCTCTCAGCAAACTAGAATTAGAATCTCATCAACCTGATAAAGGGCATCTACAAAAAAACCTAAAGCCACCAACATACTTAATGTTGGAAGACTTTATGCTTTTCCCCTAAGATCAGAAACAAGATGATATATCTAATCTCACTTCTATTCAATATCGGTGGATTTAGCCAACATAATAAGGCAAGAAAAGAAATAAAAGGCATGCAGATTGGAAAGAGGTACAGCTGCCATTTGCAGACAACATAATCATCTGTGTAGAAAATCCAATAGACTCTAAATATCTTTAAAAATGCTATTATTAAGTGTGCTTATCACAGCTGGTCAATAAACAAATCGATTTTATTTCTACATAGTAGATACAAAAAAGTGAAAATTGAATAAAGGTGCTATTTACAATAGAATCATATTATTAACTACTCAGGGATAAATCTGACAGATGTGTAAGGCCTATATGTTGAAAACTACAGAATATTGCTGAAATACTATTATTGTAAGGCCTTATAAAAAATAAAATAGCACCTATTTTTAATGTTTTTAGCACCTATTTTTAATATTTTTTATTTACTAACTAGTGAGTCTATGGCTGCAACTAGCAGTAAGTAATAAATGAGGTTAATATTATTCACCATTACAGGAATTCATACTAGAAAAGAATCTCAGAATACATGAAATGTAAAAATGCTTCAGCTTAATACTTAACTTGGAAAAGCTTATTTTTTTGATATTTATTCCAGGGTTCAGTAGAGGTCAAATACTGTTATATGCTTAGTGAATAAAAAATGCATCCTCTTATCTTTGGAGCTATTGCCTAATACAGGGAAGTAGGAAATAAGTAAACCAAAAAATGCAAATAATTTAGGAGTTATAATTAGTGCTATGAAAGTAATAAATACAGAAATGGGGGGGGGAAGATGGGTGCTCTTTGGATAGGGTGGCCATTGAAAGTCTAAGTGGACATTTAGGTCAAAACCTGAAGCAGTAAGAACTAGCCAGACAAGGGAAAGATCATTACAGCTAAATGGAACAGTCTGAGAATGCCCCACATACGACAATAGGATATGGGAGATTGGCACATTCTAAAACCCCAAAGAAAGCCAGTTTGGCTGGAGTGTAGGAAGTGTGGAGTAATGGGAAAGAGAGAGTAGGGTCAGATCATGCATGTTCATATAGGAACCTGGATTTTATTCAAGTGCAAAAGGAAGCCACTTCACAGTTTCAACCAGGCTGCAGACATTAGATTTTTATTTGTTACAAGATAAGTCTAGCTGCTCTGGCAGATAATCAACTGGATGCATTACAATAATCTAAGTTGTCAGAGATGGTCCTCTTTTAACATAAACATAAAAATGCTGAATAGTATGTAACATGTTTTTATTTTTTTTTTAAATCACAGAATTAAACCAAAAAGAGATGCAGAAAGTGAATCCAAGGGGGACTCTACCTGAATATAAGCACAGGGTGTTGGGATTCCTATATATATTTGAAGACCAGATCACTGAAATTAAGTTCAGAGCCTGAAAAAGATGGCACATGTGAGAACAGAGGATCTAAAAGAAAACTCAGTCCAACACTCTGGACAAGCAGTAAGGAAGCCTGCTATCTATATCTATGTATGTATAAACATATATAAATACTATATATATGTAATTTTTTAAGGACACCTACAGAAAAATGATACCTAAGGCTGTATCATGTATGGGGGTGAGACCCGGATTGATACTACAAGTTGAAAAAAATCACTTAAATTTGGTTTAAAGCAATTGAAACATCTAGGGTCCAGCAAAACCAATCGGTGGAGCCAGTACAGAGGACTTTCACAGAGCCAAGAACTTTCTTGGAGATAAGCTCCCAATAAAATATTATACTTTATTTGAAGAAACCAGTCACCACCAGCAAGAGCCAAGACAAACAACCCACAACTGATTTTGAACCTCCCAAACTGGACACTGGAACACGGTATCTATTACTATTATCTCGCTCTTGCTTTGGTTCTCATTAAGGGCTAATGCAAACCTCTTAAGTACCTAATCTCCACCTCTACTGAGATTATTCATAATTCTTGAAATTCACCCAGAGTGAGCTAAAGAAAGTTTATGTAGAAAATTTAACGTGGGAATACAAGGTGGTGGTGATGCCGGGGTTCTTGTTCACGGAGCCGAAGAATGAACTTCACAAACAGTCAAGGTAGGAGAGCAAGGTACAGGCTTTTATTTAGAGAGAGTGAAAGGCCAGAGCTCCCGGCTCAGGCCAGGAGGGGACAAGAGAGTCCGGGGTGGTGCATTGTCTAGGGGTTTTTTTTTTAGGCAGGTGACAGACAAAGGGCTAGGGATGTACACTGGCTAAGTGGTCCCAAATACTTTTGAAGAAATACTTTCTTATTAGTCTTTATTTACAAGAACTTTACTGATCTGATTTCCTCCCAGGAGAGCAGCTTCCTGGTCTGGGAGTGTATCACTCAAGGCTGTCTGGTCTGCTCCAAAGGGGGGCTGAGTCATTGCTTTACTTTTTAACTAATTGGGTTTCAAGAGGGAATACTTCCTGTTTTTTTTACTATGTTGTTTTGGGCTTGCAGTAGTTTTGGGCTTGTTTGCTACGTTGCCCAAGTTGCAACAAATCATTTGTTTAGGGCTGGAGGAAGGAAAGCAGCACCTGGGTAAAGTTAGAAAAATAAGCCGGGGGCCCCCCAGCAGGCCAAAGCAAATCTCACAATGGTTACCTTGTTTTGTTTTTTTCCAGAGGCCCTCACTCTACTCTGTCTAAGCCCGTGGTCCCTGTCTCAGTGGTTCATCTTGTTCGATGTGACTAAGATGGCTGGTAAACGAATTAACTTCTTCTGCTTCTGAGCCCCGTCTAATACTTTGGAGCTAGACAATCTGTACCTTTAACCCATTTAGTCTATGTCCAAAAACTGCATGAAATCTGTTCCCTCCAATCCTTTTGGATGGCATTTTAATTTTCAAACGTCAGAAAAATGAGTCCACATTTAACATGAAGCCCTGTGTACACTTCAATGGCAGGAACCAACTTTAAGATTAAAAGATGCAAGGTCACAGGGGAATAGCAAACATCCTTCACCTCCTATCACCTACTTAAAATCTCATGTCCTCGTTCCAAGTCTTTTCTCGGTGTATTTTATTTTTAGTCTATTCCTTTACTAGTTTAAACAAATTGGCGCTCTAAAGCCGGAAGGCACAGCTGGGCTTTTTAAACGTGAGCCAAAGTGATGAACTTTCTTAATGCAACAGACGAGGACATGGGGCGCGCACCGTGACGGCCCTCGCGCCCGTCCTCCGGCGACGCTCAGAACCCGGCCGGCATCGGTCGCGCGGGAACCGCACCGAGCAGGGCCCGTCGCGGCGCCTCCGGTGAAGCGACAGCAGCCGGGAGGCAGCTGACGGGGAGGCGGGGACCTCCCTCGGGAAAGAGGCCCGCCCGCGACCCTGCAGGCGCCGCCGCCGCTCCTCCCCAGCGAAGCCGGGCCCGCAGCCCCGACGCCCAGCGCCCACCGTCCGGCGGGCACCTGCAGGGGACCCAGAGGCGCCTGCGTGCGCCGCGCTCGCCCGGGACCCGCGGCCGCTTCGCGCCTGCCTGCTCAGCTCCACCCGCGCCACACCGCCGTCGGCCGCCCGTCCTCCTGAGACGGCTAACCCGGCTCCAACAGGGCGGGCGGCGGGAGCAGCGCGGGCCAGGAGCGGGGCTCGCGGGCGCGGGTCGGGTCTCTTCGGGCCCCTCGCCCGGCACTGCCGGGGGCAGCCTCGGAGAACAGGACCCCGCGCGAGCCAGGGGCCTCGTGAGGACGGCGCGGCGCGCTGATTGGCTGGGCGGCGCGGCTGGGAGGAACCCGGATGTTCCCGGCGGCCCTGCTGGCAGTCGACTCCGGGACTGGCCCCGGTCGGCGGACGGGCGAATGGCGCGGGCCTGGGCCGGCTTCTCCGAGGAGGAGCTGCGGCGGCTGCGGCGCGGAGGAGGTAAGGGCCGTGCCCACCGGGCGTCCTGGGCGTGCGGGCCTCGGCTGGGGGTCGGTTTCCCTAGAGCGGACGGTGGTCGGGAGCGCGGAACTCAGGGCCGAGTGAGCGTGAACTCGGAGCCCGCGGCGCACCCGCACCCGGGGCCCGGTCGCGCTGGTCGCCGGGGTATTTGCGGGACCTTCCACCTCGGGCGGGAAGCCGGGCGCTGTGGGAGCCGGACGGCGAGGGGCCGGTGCGCGGCGCCGGGGTGACCGTCGTGTCTCCGCTCCCGCGCTTGGAGAAGGCGGGCGCGAGCGTGCGGGGGGCGCCTGCGGGGAGGCGGGTCGGGCGGCCGAGCCCTGGAGGGAAGCCGACCCCGCGAACAGCGCTCGGTGTGCGGTGGACGTTCCAGGACCCGGGGCCTCCCTGGCGCTGCCCCCCTGTCGCGGGCCGGCCCCGCAGCCCCGCGCTCCTGGAGGGAATGAGCCCCGCCGGCCTCCCGTAGGGTGGTGCCAGGTGAGCCCGCGCCCCGTTAACAGGAGCGGAGCTGTCCGGGGCTGGGAAGCGGGAAAGGGAGTGACATGGGGCCGGAGAGGGTTAGAGAGGGATGGGGGACCGGCCTGCAGGCCTTCGAAACCAACCTGAAAGCTGTGATTCAGCGTGTGATTTACCGCCTCCAGCTTTGTGTTCTCCAGTCTCGTCCCCGTTGTCGGCATCCTTCACACTCACACTCACACGCGCAGAGCACACCTCCGCTCCGTCTGACGGGAGGCCACAGGTGTCAGCTCCTGCAGCGGGCAGGCCGGCGACCAGGCACACTGCCGTGCGGTTGGGGGTGCGGGGTGTGTGAGAACCGGCTGCGGAACCAGCGGGGAGCCCACCGTGTCGGGGAGCCGGGCAACCGGGGCAGGTGTCACCGGCCCTGCGTTAGCAGAGGCGAGTTTGCCCTGGGAGAGAAGACAGTGGAGAAGTCTAGATTAAACAATACGTTAGTTACCTAGAAGTACACTTCTAAGTCCCTCAGCAGTTTGGGGTAGAATGGGGGCAGAAGGACCTTAACTCCAAGGCCTGGCATTTCACAGTGAGGTGTTACAGCACAGACACTTTGAGGACAGAGCATCTTAGCACCCTTGCACATTCATAGCCGACGGGCATATACCTCTGTACTTCTGCCGCTAAATCCTTCTGCCTTGGGTTTACTTGTGACGCTAGAAGAGCTGGGTCTTTAATTTTAAAGGGTCCTTCCAGCTGCTCTCCAGACTTAAAGATATATTAAACCAGCAAAAATAAGCACAGTACTCTAGAGAAACCCATGTGTGCTTTGGGAAGGTGAAGAATGTTCTTAGCACCCCTGTTCATGATAGTAAAAATCTGGAAGCAACCTCAGTTCATTAACAGGGAGAGGTAGACAGATGGTGGTGTGATGTCCATGGGCTCCTGCTGAACTATAGCCACATGCATTAGTGTGTAAATTTCATAAATGTGTGAGAAGAGTAAGTGGCAGTATATATAGTCTGATACCATTTACAGAAGATCAGAATTATACAAAGGTATATCCTTTTAGAAATACAGGAAATCTATAAAGAAAAAGGAATGAAATAAAATTCACAGAGGTGGGAGGCAAGTAAATATGATCAGGGTGGGGCACTTTGAAAGCCGTTGGTAGTTATGAAGTAAGGTTAAGACAAGTCACGCTGCAGTAGCAAGTAGCCCTACACTTAGTCACTTAAAATAATAAAGATTTATTTTTAACTCCGGCTTCCCCTCTAACGTGGTCTGGCAGGTGACTCTGCCCCAGTCAGTCACTCACATTCTGTCCTGATGCAGTTATATAGAAGTTCCCGTGGCAGGAAGAGATGATTGGGAGCTGAGCATTGGCAGTTGAATCCTTCCACTTCCACTATAAGTCACATGCTTTGGAGCACAGGAAATACAATTATTTGGTGTGTTCCAAAAGAGGGGGGAATGTATTTATCCTTGAACAGCAGTTAAATCTATCTTACTCATGTTTTTTTTGTTAAACTTACTATTTTTTATAATCCACATAGGTTGGATGTGTGTGTGACACATATATGTGTTATTTGATATATGATTTGTCTCATAATGAAAAAAATTGGAAATAAAGTGCAATAATGCTGTCAATTTTTAGTTAAAATATTCATGAGTTCTTTATTTATTCTTGATATTAGTTCTTTGCCAATTGTATTGTGAATATCTTCTCCCAGTTTGTAACTTGCCATTTAACTTTTATCTTTTGATGAACAATGCATTTAATTTTAATATGGTCAAATTTGTCAGTCCCTTTTTTATAGTCAATATTTTGTGTCTTAAGAACTCCGTGCCCTACCGTAAGGTCTAAAAGATACTAGTCTTTATTTTCAATGATTTTTAAAAAATCATTTTTACTATATTGTAACATTCAAAAGACTACATAAAGGAATGTTTCTACTAAGAGTTTTAAGTGTTGATGTGATATTTGAGTCCTTAATCCATGTGGAGAGTGTTCTGTTCATTTTTATTTGGTGTGAGGTATGATTTGATTTTATCTTCTGTGTATAAACCATTTTTTCCCCAGGTCCGCTTATGGAGGATCTCACCTTTTGCTGTTGGTCTGCTGTGCTGTGTCATGTACAAGGCCTCACACATGTATGAACCTGTTCCTGGGTTCTTCCTTCTGTTCCCTTGCTCATTTTGTGTGTTCCTGCAGCAGCACGACACTTAGTAATACTCCTGATACCTAGGGTTAGTGGCGTTGAATATAAAGCTTCATAATCCTGATATCTACAGTCTAGTGCCCTTGCTCTTTTCCTTTGGAAGTTTTCTTGGTATTCTTGAACTTTCCTTTCATACAAAATTTTAAATAATTTTACCAAATTTCATGAAAAACCCAGTTGGACTTTGATTGGAATTGCATTAATATAGGTCAGTTTGGGGAGATAGGATCTTCACAGTATTAACAGTACCATTAACATGGTGTATGTCTCCATTTATTTAGATCGCTCATAATTTAATAAAATTTCAGAATTTTTCCTGTAGGTGTTTTGAACATCCTCTTGCTGAGTTCGTTCCTAGACACCTGATAATTTCTGGTATTGAAATATTTTCTCTTTAATTATGTTTTCCAATTACTGCTGATACATTGAAAAATACAAACAAACCAAAAGGAAAATTGACAAAAAGCATGACTAGATATTTCTTAGAAAAAGAACTATGACAAGATTCTTGCCACCATCAGTGAGCAAAGAGTTGCACATGAGGAGCACTGAGATGTCTCTCCATATCACCAAGTTAGACAGTGCGGCCGTGTTGTGTGTTGAAGGAGAGGGCATCTGGAGGGCCTCCTGCACTGCCAGAGGGAAAGCACTCTCCTGAAGGTAAACTTCATGACTCAGCCGTCCACAGATAATATCTAAGGCAAATTCTCTTCTGCATGTACAACAGAAGATGTAACAACAATACTCACAGAAGCAAAAATCCAGAACCAGCCTAAATGCCTGTCAGTGGAAGATCAATAGACTCTGGTTTATTCACAGTGGAATATTATATATAGTGTTAAAAATAAATGGCTACAGTGACATTAACAATATGGATGAATATTGGTAATATCACATTAAGTTAAAGAAAGATTCCATATGGCATGATGCCCTTTGTAAAAAGTTAAATCAGCTAAATAAAAATAAAATATTTTAGAAATACATGAGGATGCAATGTGATGTACAGAAAGTGAAAGAAGGGAGTGATCACAGGATTCAAACAATGTTTGTGGGTGGGAAGAGTGAGCTTAAATAAATGATGAAGAGCAGAGATCACAAACCTGTAGCCTGTTAGATGAAATTAACCTCAAATGTGGTTGTCTTTTTAATTTTTTTCTTTTTTGGATTATTTAATTTAAAATTTTCTTTTTGAATTAATAGTGGTGATAATCATTAGTGCTGTTTGCCAAATGTATCTAGTTCCTGTCTCCCACTGTGTTCCCGTTGCCATTTTATTTGGGGAAGGACCCAGCACTGAACGGAGCAGAAGTATAGGTCCCTTACTAGGTCAGAACAATTAATTGCTCCAACGAGCTTTCTTCACCCCCACCCCGGGGTTAGTAGGCACATTAGGTGGTAGCCAGAGCTTGGAGAGGCTGATCAGCAGAACCGCCTGCTGGCCTTCAGCTGGCACGTGGCATTAATAAAAGTAAGCCTGCTTAAAACCACAAAGGTTCTGGAGTTCTTTGCCACTACAGCATGATCTAGGTTTTCTTGATTCATACAGTTCTGTACATTTAAAAATAAGGATATTTTACATAAAAATCAGAATTTTTATGGTGAGAAATCCAGTCTGGTTAGCACCTAAACTTTTTAATCACAGCAGCCACTTTTAATGGCTAGAGGTGACTATGAATTGCCCCCGACTTGTGCTCACCAGATTCCATGGTCTCCTTGATACTTACAACCTCCAATATGTAAACAGTATGTTCCATTTTTTTTCCTTAAAGGCTTAATTTTTTAAGAGCAGTGTATGGTTCACAGCAAAATTGAGAGGAAGAAATGGAGATTTCCCATATACCTCCTGCCTCTGCAAACGGCCACCTGTCATCAATGTCCCCCTCCAGAGTGGCACATTTGTTATAACTGGTGGACATGGTCATCACCCAAGCCCATAGTTGGCATTAGCATACACTTCCAGTGCAGTACATTGTATTGGTTTGGACAAATGCCTGATGATATATCCATTTTTACAGTATCATGCAGAGAGAGTATTTTCACTGCCCTAAACATCCTCATTCCGCACCTGTTCATCTCTGTCCTTGCTCCAAACCCTGGCAACCACTGAGCCTTTTACTGTCTCCATAGTTTTGCCTTTTCCAGAATGTCACATAGTTGGAATCAGATACTATGTAATCATTTCAGGTGGGCTTCTCTCCGTAACAGTCAGTTAAGGTCCTTTGTGCTCTTCATGGCTTGATAGCTCAGTTCTCTGTAGTGTTAAATTATATTCCATTGTCTGGATGGACCACGTTTTACTTGTCCATTACCTACTGAAGCACATCTTGCTACTTCCTAGTTTGGGCAGTTAGGAGTGCAGCTGCCGTAAACATCCGTGTTGAGGTTTTGTGTGGATATCAGTTTTCACCTCCTTTGAGTATATACCAAGGATCACAACTGCTGGATCATGTGATAGAAGTATGTTTAGTTTTGTGAGTAACCATTGAACTCTTCCACATGGCTGCACCAGTTTGCCTCCCACCAGCAGGGACTGAGAGTTTCCCATTGCCCCACATCCTCACCAGCACTTGGTGGTGTCGGTGTTCGGGTTCTGACCATTCTGATAGGCATCTCGTGGTATCTGGTTTCAGTTTGCATTTCCCGGATGGGATATGATTTGGAACATCCCTCGTGTCTTTGGCCTGTTTGTTAATCAGGTGGTTTTCTTACTGTTGAGTATTCCGAGTTCTTTTATATTTCAGATAACAGGCCTTCATCAGGTGCGTCTATCCCAGATACTCTCTCCCAGTCTGTGACTTGTCTTCTCATTCCCTTGACATTGTCTTTCACAGAGCAGGTGATTTTAACTTTGATGAAGCTTATCGATGATCTCTCTCATAGATGTACCTTTGGTGTTGTATCTAAAGCCATCACCATATATGAGGTCTTCTAGGTTTTTCCTGGGTTATCTTTCAGGAGTTATTTAGTTTTGGGTTTTGCATTTCCCATTTTGAGTTAATTTTTGTGATAGGTGTAAGTTCTGTGTCTAGAATAACCTTCTTTGTGTGTAGATGTCCAGTTGTGTCAGCTCTGTTTGTTGCAAAGACTGTCTGGGCCCCACTGGATTGCTTCTGTTCCTTTGTCAAAGTCAGGCGACTGTAGTTTTGTGGGCCTATTTCTTGGCTCCATTGATCTATTTGTCCATTTTTGCAAATACCCACTTTCTTGATTATGGAAAGCCTTGAAGTTAATTATTGTCATTCCTCCAGTGTTGTTCTTCAATATTGTGTTGGCTTTTCTGGGTCTTTCGCCTCTCCATGTAAACTTGAGAATCAAGTTTGTCGGTATCCTCAAAATAACTTGCTAGGATTTTGAAAGGGGTTGCAGTGAACCCATAGATCCAGTTGGAATGAACTGACATCTTGACAATATTGACTATTCCTATACATGAACATGGAATATCTGTCCATTTATTTAGTTCTTTTATTTCATTCATCAGAACTTTATAGTTTTCCTCATAGATCTGGTACTGTTTTGTTAGATTTATACCAAAGTACTCTTTTTGATGCTAATGTAAATGGTATTGTGTTTTTAATTTCAAATTCCACTTGCTCATTGCTGGTACATAGACAGGTAATTGGCTTGTACATTTATCTTGTATTCTTCAACCTTGCTATAAGGGCTTATTCCAAGAGTGGCTTGGCTATATATTCTATTTTTAAGTGGCCTGGTTTGTTTATTGTTTGGGAGTTAAAAAGTTAGCATTCTTAATCTGATATGTAGATTTTGTGAAATTGCAGATTAAAATGGAAGCTGCTGTACTGAATTTCAGAGGGACTATTAATAGTTCAGCTAGAGCAAAAGTGAGACATAAGCTGGCTCAGTGCATATTCTGATGGTGTGAATAAAAATCAGTAGCTGTAAGTGTTGCAAGACAGAGGAGACACATGTTTTTGCCTAAGGTCAACAGTGACAGCATTTTACATTTGATACGTATCTCTCTTTCTAAAAGATTTTCTCTATATGTCTGCATTAATCCTCACACCAACTCCTTGAGTTCAGTAGTGGGTAAACTCTCAGGCAATTTGACAGATGAGGAAACTGGAATGTGGGATAATGGACTGACTCACCAGAGGTTCCTGAGCTGGATGAAGGCAGCCCGGGAGCCATAGCTGCGAGGTGCTTCACTCTCCTTGGGGAAGTTTAAGTGCTGAGTTTGTGCTGCCTCAGAGGTTAATGTGCAGAATTTAAAGGCCCTATTTGAGTTCATTTACAGGGACTTACAATTTCATTTCCCAGGCATTTCATAGAGAATACCACTTACAGATCTTATTAAACACAGTATGAACATGAGTCAGATCCTTCAGTTGTCTGCCCTGCAAGGTTAACACTGGTGTGAACAATCCAGAAAGTGTAATAGAAGAATTTGGCTTTTTAAAAAAGTTACCACCTTGTTTATCTTCCCTTATTGCTTTGCTCAAGTTGCTATTAAAATTAGCTTGCATACATTGATTAAAGGCTGACTAGACTTTGGGGAGCACAACCTTGGACTGTCCTGGAAGATGAAGGAAAACAATTTAGGGTTAACTAGCATTCCTAGAAATGAGACTTCTAAGTTACCCTAAGATCTGTTAAAACTTAAGAAAGGTGAAGCCCATTTGAAAACTCAACTTCCATTTTGTTTTTGACAGACCATAAATAAAATCTGAGATGTATCAGAGAATTCATTTGTCTCCTAGGTTTGGTCGAGTTGGTTGATTCTTTTGACAATTAACCAAATCAGTATGAAAAAGAAACTTTGTATCCTAAGGTGTAACTCATAGACAAATGGACTTCTTGAAGATAAACTGAGAGCTAGGATAACTTTTGTCAAATAGTAACAGTATGATGAGAGAATTGTTAAAAGGCTATGGAGGATGGCTGTTTTGCTGTGGGCTTTTAAGAAGGGGGATAGACCCTGCAGAACCATCCTTAGTTTAATGTTAATGCTTTATTTCCTTAGAGAAATTATAATTACTTGGCTGCTCACACAAAGGAATTTTCCCCATTCCTTGTTTATATAGATCCATTTGCACCGCAGCAGTGTCTTCCCTTGAAGAAAAGTCAACAACTTCAGCGAAGAAAAGCTCTTCAAGAGCAAAGCCAGAAACCTGGATTCCAAGATGGATCGACCTCAGGACCTCCAGAGCAGCTGCTGCCTGCCCCAAACCAGAGGCCTGATGCTCCAAAACCACACTCCTCTCCCCGTCCTGCCCCTGGTCCTCTCACCCTCACTTCTGGTGCTGATGGAGAACCGCAGGGCGTTGGCAGTCAGCCAGGGACCCTGGGACTTGAGAATTTCCTTGACGGTCTCAGAAGTGCAGAGGCTCCACCTCCCAGGCCAGACTGCGCACTCGGAGAAAAGGAAGTTGGATTGTTAGTGAGTCTGTATTGCCCATGAGACTTTCTCCATTTTGCCTTTCTTTTCCCATTGGGTTTTGAAGAAATGTAGCTCTAACATTTTCTGTTTTATATTCTAACCTAGAAATGTAATGAATGAACTATAGTAATGCCTACCACCCATATATTTTACAAGTCCATCTGTTTAGGCATTTTTTATTTTCTACTCCATGTAGTCTTCACAGCAGCCTTCCCACATATGCGCATTATCTTCACTTTGCAGATGAGGTATCTTGGACCCAGAGAAGACATGTGTCCCCCAAGCAGATACACCCCTAGTCAGCCTCAGAGTTGGGGTTCCCATGTACGTCTCTGGGTAAAGTCTGTGTCCTTCCCACTCAGCAGCAGCTCTTATGTGCACAGCTGTCCCCGGATGGAGCCCCTTCTTCAGCTTTCAGCCTTCATCTTGTCTCACTGGCCCAGAAGAGGGCCTGGGAAGAGAGAGAACAGGGATCAGAGGAAAGAACAGGACCTTGAGGGGACTGATCAGATAATTCAGCCAAGTCAGCAGACTTCTTTTTCTTTATTTAATGTGTTTGTATTAGAAACCATCTCCAGAATTTAGTTCAGTCACATCCTTATGGAAATTGCCATCCTATGGCTAGTGGATTCTTATAGTCAGAATTCTTTTATTATGCAGTTGACCTTTGAACAATACAGGTTTGAACTGCATGGGTCAAACAAGATTTTTTAAATCTATTATAAAATTCTTTGGAGATTTGTGATGACTTGAAAAAAATTTTCTCTGGCTTTCTTCTGTAAGAATACAGTATATAATACATAAAATTTGCAAGATACATGTTAGTAGACTTTATGTTATCAGTAAGGCCTGTGGTCAACGGTAGCCTATTGGTAATTGAGTTTTGGGGAGTCGGAAGTTACACACAGATTAACTGTTGGGCGGTTGGTGCCCTGACCCCTTCGTTGTTCGAGGGTCAACTATATAGCTTGTGTCGTAATATCTACTGTTACTTGTTTCCTCCTGATTGATCACTCCCGGGAAAGAAAGGATGGCATTTGTTTCCGTTTTCTAGTTTTTGAGTTTTTCAGAGTACCTTATGTTTTCGCTAATGTCACATATCTTTCCAATGTCTGCTGATCCAGATTCTGTACTATGAGTTTAAAGTGTTACCTGCCCATCAGGAGTTTACAACCAAGAAATCGTTTTGACAAGAGATAAAGCCACATGAATTATGAGACCAACATTGAACAAGTACATACATTTAAATATCTTTAAGTGTAGTTTACCAGCAAAGGCCTGAGACAAGTGGAGGTGGGTTTAAATTGAGCTGGAGAATTCAGATCGGATGTCATTAGGAAAAATACTCTTCTTTTAGGTACTTAGGGAAATGTTCATGGTAGACATCCCATCTCAGGACTGTTGAAAAGGAGAAATTCTAGGCTGTAGGAAGGGGAAAGGAAAGCTGTACCCTGGTGAATGCTCAGAAATGACAGTTCCCTTCTCAGGCAGAGGCAGGCCAGAGGATGGAGAATTACTGCCTGAGAAGTAGGGGGGCCTGCCTGGCGAGCTCCCCAATGCAGTCGATTCCACCAGGGCCTTTGAGGAGAGTCACCCAACCAGAGTAATCTCAGAGGAAGTCCGGGTGTTGGGGACCATCGGGGATGGGGGGTGGGGTGAGCTGGAGCCACGTCTGGGGAGGAGGCGCCCCGTAGTGAAAATGGAGAAATACCAAGATCAGCACCGAGGTGGGAGCTGGGGGACGGAGAGAGGGATGGCTCGGAAGCGCGTGCCAGGCCTGGGAGGGAGGTTCTGATAGAATGGCCATGAGGAGTGATGATGATAGGAGTAAATAGCTTTTATTACCTGTTTAATTGGAGTTCACATCAAGTTCATGAATTTATGGGAAGTTTTAATACATGTCCTTCAGAATTGGACAGTTTGGAAGACATTTAATGTTTTCAGTTCTTTGAAGTTTTTCTTTAAAAAGCATTCAAGTCTTGGCTCCTCGTGTTTCACTGTTTAAAAATGTTTAAGAGCTGGAAAAAAGTGAGCAAATTGAAAGGAAAGAAACACGTAAGGGTGTTAGGTGGTAGAGACTTTCATTATAGAAAACTCTAAAAGATGTAACATGACATTAGCTACAGACCAATTTACTTTGTTCTCCATGTTGCATATAATATTAACTTACACAAGTTTCTTTGTACTCCCAAAACTGCCACAGTACTCTGGCTTCTAGTTTGTGGGTTCCTAGGTTATATACATCCAGTGGATTTCAAAGGGCCAGTTGATGTGAGCCTTCTTCAGTTGAGACCACAGTCTCTTTTCCTGTCAGAACAGCATGAGCTGCAGACTTTTGAAGGAAAATATAAGAAACTGGCTGATTAAGTTTTACACTTAGGGGACTGAGACTGGTGAGGTGTGGGATGGGGTTTTAGAAACTCACTTTTATACCATCTTTGCTCCCTAGGCAAGAAAAGTCTCGTTGGGAAGTCCTCCAGCAAGAGCAGCGGTTAATGGAGGAGAAGAACAAACGTAAGAAGGCCCTGCTGGCCAAGGCCATCACTGAGAGGTGAGGCTCCAGGCTGTGCCCGCGGCCAGCACTGTCCTGCTTTACACCTGGCTTCCCGGGTCTGCTGATATACTGACATCCTCTGCCGTCACTCCTTCTAAGGCCAACTCAACAAATTATGCTCTGTGAATGAACTGAAATTCCAATGTAACTTATTAAAGAGGACTTTCTAAGCTTAGATGGTAAGGAATTATGAATACAGGTGTAATTAACATTTCAGGGTCGTTCGTGTTCTCAATTTCCACCATCTCTGCGTCCCCAAGGGAGCAGAAAATAGCTATCAATATAAATAAATGAGCTACAGAGGCAGCCTTCAGTTTCGACAGGGAGGCCACAATCAGCTGTCGTGTAAAGGAATGAAGTGATGTAGACTTCCAATGATCTTAACTGTGTTTCATGTGGACATTCTTAAATCACTCACCTGCTCCTCTGGTGGAAGGCGTGTGGCGCGGTATGACCTGTCGGTAACTCGAGGTCGCCGTCATGCGTGCCGGCTCACACCAGGGGCTGCTCATTCTCCTCCCACCTCCCGGGCTCTGCTTGCCCCTTTACTGCACTGGCCTCGTGTCCTATGTGAGCCACTTTCCCATTCCTCGCCCGCTCCTTCCATCCTATAGTGTGTATGCCTAAGGTGCCATGTCCCTAGGGAAACATGCTGAGTCACTAAAGCAGGTGGAGGGTGGTACAGACTAGTGTGAGCCGCACACATCTGTGTGGGCCTCCAGACAAGGGGCAGACCTCCTGATGGGGCAGGCGTGTGAGCCAGGGGAAGGGCTGGGGCGGAGAGGGAGGCAGGTGGGAGTGAGAGTGCCCTGCAGGTTATCTGCCAAAGGGTTTGCATATTTGAAAATGATTTTTTTTTCCTACTGGTACACCTTGATCTTTCATGAGGCATAGGAAATATGCAACTTACTGAACTTACTATGTTTCAAGAAAAAGGACAACACAATTTTTAAAAAATAGTTGAAAAGCATTTTAATGGTCTTCATTTGGAAGAGGTTGGGAATGCTGTTTACTGGGATTTTACAAAAAGATTTACAGGCTCAGCATTTGCATTCTATGCACTTTGGATTTAAGACAGAAAGTCCTGACACAGAGATGAAAGGAAATAGGACCTGATTAGCTTATTAGTAAATGGGCATTGAGGTACCTCAAGTAAAAGAACCCTACTGTTGAATTGACTTTTGTGGGCAGGAAACAAGGGTAGGTGTGTAATGGAGGAGAAACCAGGAGATTGTACATGCGATATACGTGGTGCAGTGCAGGAGCTGTCCTGTGAGAACATGTGATTTTGAAAGGAGTGAGGTTGTGGCCAAAGGCTGGCTCATGTGTGTCTGTTGTGTTTCTTAAGTGTGTAGTGTATGTGGGGGACTTGGGACAGATGATGGGGTCGGTTATGCTTGTGAACAAGGAGACAAGTGTTTTGAGCCCTAGAAGGAAGAATTTTGAGGACCTGTAGTTTTGCTTAAAGAATAGGAATCAAAGCAATAGAAGTTGGGGGAATTTAGTCCTATGTGAAGGTCAGACCAAATAGATGTTTTCAGACACATTGAGGAATGTCGTGCAATGCTCGCCTCTGTACTTGGTGTCTGAGCCTCAGACAGGTGACAGTGGGCTTGGCAGGAGGGATTGAGGCTGGAAGGTGGGGCGCCGTGGTGGACATTGCAGTGGAAGGAGATCCAGGTACGTCCCTGCTCGTTCTTGTCCTTACGGAATGAGTATAGACCTAAGAGTGAATTGTTTATTGGCTATTTTTCATCTTTCTTTTCCTTTGTGTGTGAAAGTAATATGTGCTCATAGGCAGCTTGGAGTAATGGGGGAAGCCCAGGCACCATCTGAGGGAATACCAGAATGCCACGAGTATTTGTTTGATTTCAGTTTTCCTTGTTCTTCCTAATTTTTGAAAATTATGCATTGTAGCATAGTGTCTATACAGTAGCTTGCTTTTTTCACTTTCCTTTGCATGGATATGTGATTTTTAGATGTTTTTATTTTTCCACCCATGTTCCTGATTTTCTAGATCTAAAAGAACTCAGGCAGAGACCATGAAACTAAAGCGGGTCCAGAAGGAGTTGCAGGCTTTAGACGACATGGTGTCCGCTGACATTGGGATCCTCAGGAACCGGATTGATCAGGCCAGCCTGGAATATGCATATGCTCGGTGAGCGGGGGAAGTCATGCTGACCCAGGGGCATGGTTGAGTTAGTGTCCACTGCTCACTGACCTGTTCACTGTTCATATTCCTGTTAGAGCATTTCTTAGATAATTTATTTACATGTTAATCTTCTCTGCTAAGCCACCAACTGTTGAATGTTTGGGACTCTGAACATCTGAATGACTTGCCCGAAGTCTTTACTCACCCCGAGTCTGTGCTCTCACTGATTATCTGAGATGGTCCTTGGGGAGCATCCTAGTTCTCATTTTAGCTTTCACCAAAGAAAGATCTGTTTGTTTTTTTAAGCCTTTGAGTATTTTAAAGAAAATACCACTTTATCTTGAAAGCTTGAGGTTTTTTTCTGTTCGATGAGAATTCTGTAAAATGGTTTGCTGTCATGTTTGCTAACACTGGCATTTTTTTAAAGAGGAAAAAAGTCACAGAGTTTTTTAAAAATGAACTCACCTGTAAAGAATTACATGAACTTTGCAAACAGTAAAAGGGCAAAAAATTAAGTCCCATTTCAGGGTTTTCAATGCCTTCAACATTGCTTTACTCACCCTGGTGTCTCCTCATAAGGGAAGGCTGCGTTAATGACGTGGCTCTGCGTCCTCCTCTGTTAACACTGGAAATCACGGTAAACCACACATCAGAATGTTTACAAAACAATAAAGCACGAATGCTGACTATAGTTTTTAATTCACTGTTTACTGTTTAGGAAGAGGTTTGTGCAATCCTTGTGATTTTTGTAAGTGGTATCTGACCAATGCTATTAGACTTAGTGGGTTGTCTTTATTAATTGGTTGCCTAATTAATGCATCAGTAGCTGATACCTGGAGGTTCCTGATTGCTATTAGTAAGGTCATTAGGTAGGTAACCAAATTTTATTAAAATTAAGCCTAGGTTCTTAGCACATTTTATTGTGATTTCAGTTTGCCAGAGGAACATTCTATGCTTTTGTAGCCCTTCATAGGCATAATGCAGATTATTCTGGATGCCTCCATGGAAATGTCATCCCTGTCCTAGTTCTGTCCTAGAGGAGCCTGGGATAGCACACCTTTCTGTACTGACCATAATACAAGAAATGCCATAGTTTTAGCCTTCAGAGAACTGCAAAGAAGGTGGGATTGCTGGTAAAAGAGAAACATCCCATAATATGTAGATACTTTTTTTTTTGGTATCATTAATCTACAGTTACATGTGCAACATTATGGTTACTAAACTCCCCACTTGATCAGGTCCCTCCCACTTACCCCATTACAGTCACTGTCCATCAGTGTAGTGAGATGCTATAGACTCACTACTTGTCTTCTCTGAGTTGTACAGCCCTCCCCATGCCCCCCCAACATTACGTCTGCTAATCGTAATGCCCTTTTTCCCCCTTTTCCCTCCCTTCCCACCCATCCTCCCCAGTCCCTTTCCCTTTGGTAACTCTTAGTCCATTCTTGGGTCTGTGAGTCTGCTGCTGTTTTTTTCTTTCCGTTTTTTTCTTTGCTCTTATGCTCCTCATATGAGTGAAATCATTTGATACTTGTCTTTTTCCGCTTGGCTTATTTCACTGAGCATAATACCCTCTAGCTCTGTCCATGTTGTTGCAAATGGTAGGATTTGTTTTCTTCTTATGGCTGAATAATACTCCATTGTGTATATGTACCACAATATGTAGATACTTTTAATTAATTAAAAAATTTTACATGGTAAATTTTTATATCTCTTAAGCTGAAGCCGACAGTTTCTCATGCTGATACTGACCTAGTTGTATGTGAGTATCCATATGGCACATGAGGCCAAGCTCTTGAGTTACAGTCAGAGAAATGCCATAGACATCTGTGACCAGAACCAGAGTTGTATCTTGTTAACATGTAAGATCAAGACATTTTCTAAATTCGCATCTATGGTTATCGAGAAATTAAAGTTCAGGTTTCTACTGGAAGTTAACCCCCCAGGGCAGTCAGTCTCTGTGGGAGAGTTCCTTGACTTTGCTTAAGTAAAAATAATACAGTTTTGTAGCACCTGGAACAAAGCTGCGTATACATAAGTTTCTTGGATCCTGAACTGCCCAGAATTCGCTTTAAAGTTGGCCTCTGTAGAACATGCAGGGCAGACGCCACCCAGGAGCTCAGCCTTTGGCGTAAGCAGCTTGAGAGCAGCGGAGAGCCGGTGCCATGCGCCCAGCTGTTCAGTCTGAGATCAGCTGCCTCCAGAACATTCTTTGACCCTCAGTAAACCAGGAAAACAGCTACCACTTTTAACAGACACTCCCGTTTGCACAGATGTGCACACACATGCATACCCGGGTACACAAACATATTTTAAGCCATTTTGTGAATAACTTAGGGAAGAAAGAATAAAAGGGGTTATGGAAAACAATTTTATTAAAATTTGAGTAAGAGTATGAACACGATAGACGCCTTTATATCAAGTAGTGTTTGACTAGGAACACTGTAAGAAGCTGAAAGCAGTCACATCCTTTCAGCAGCACTGGACAGTCCCAGTACTTGTAAAACAATGTGTGACTAAGTTCTTCCTGTTGAAATTACTGCCTCTGAGAATAACAGTTCCTTTTTGTCCAAATGAGTGAAGTATATCTTCCACGCATCCTCGAATCAAGAAAATTCACCTGAATTTTGTTTTTTGAAGACAGTCTGAGATTTCACATGTCTAGTATTTAGATCATCTGTCTGCATTTGTATTGATTTCCTGGGGCTGCTGTAAAACATTACAGCAACTGGTGTCTTAGAAAGAAGTTCTCCTTTCTCGGTTTGGGAAGCTGGCGCCGCAGACTGCAGGGAGGCGCCCCGTGCTCTTCGCGCCTGTGGTGGCTCAGGGACCCCTCGCTTGTGGCTGCCCCCCTTGGTTCTCTGCCTGCATGGCCCCCGGCTCCCTCCTCTGCCCTCTCAACTTCTGCCTCTCTCGAAGGGATCCATGTGATGTGTTTAGGGTCCAACTAGTTAGTTCAGAATAAAGTCTTAAAAATGATAACTTAATCACATCTCTTTGCCATATGAGGGTAGTAGTCACATTCTGGGGATTAGGAAGTGAGTGTCTTTAAGGATCACTTTTCAGCCAGCCACAGCATTCATCATCTGATTTGTCTACCAACTGCAAAATATCTTTGCCAATTTTTTCTACTTTGCCATTACGGGCAGAAAAAGAAGAAACATTGTTCACTGTGTTCAATAAAAGATGAGAGCAGGTTGCAAACACAGTGTTTCCGGCCCCTGTATTCGACCCTGAAAGCTGATACAGTGCTGGACGCACTGCAAGTAAACAATGACTGGGTTCATCCTGGCATTAGCCTTTGGGGCACTCCCATTCCAGCACCCTCTTTTCTTATTTTGATTTTTGTAGCATAAATGGTAATTGATGAGCAATACCAAAATCATTCCTAGGGTGATGAAATGGCAAAATGTTTCAAGGTACAGGAAAACATTGATGTATTCCATAATGTACCCTCAAACCATAATTTATCTTTGATTTATGAAAGGTCCTGTGGACCCATATGATAATTGCAAAATATAGTTAGCTTTATTCTTTTTTTAAAAAATATAATTGTTTTCTTTCTTCTCTGTATCTATACAAATAAAGATATGTTGATCCTTACAAAAAGGAAGAAGTGCTCAGAAAAGGAACTGAGAATATAAAAGTAGATCCATGGTGCCTAATGGCATACCAAGGGTTCATGAGACAGTTCCTAGAATCCTTTGAACATCATTTATTAAATCATTCAGCGTCCCTTTAAAATAACAAAACAATTCTGTGATTACATTTCCAATTCAGTTTGTCTTGCTGCCTATGTCCTCATACTGCGACTTGGCATTATCCACCTGACTCCCGGGCTGTAGTGCAGTTTGTGAAACTAATCAATATTTTAAACATAAGTCATGCTATATAAGAATATATATGTGTGTTTCTAGCCAAAAGGTCTTTAAATAAATAAACAAAAAGCAAAATCTTCAGTGATTTATCCAGGGTGAAAGATCAGTGGAAACCTAGGGAACTCTTCGCAAATCCAGTTTCAGTTCAGCATTAGTAAGCCCAGTCAGTAGACCTTTGCTTGCTAACTGGCTGGCTGAGGGGAACCACAGACTGCAGAGAGGGAGCAAGGGGCAGGGTGTTCAGAGCCCCTGTCCCCAAGGACAGGCACATAGCTCTTCAGCTCGATGCAGCATTACTCGTCAGTGAGACACATTAGAGTGGGGGAGGGTCCAGATACCAGCAGAGCCCCTTTAGAACAGTTCTTTTACACACGCGGTCATTGAAAAAGAGCGTTTTCTCATTCTCCTATGGTATATGATGTTATATAAATAAGAGTTTTCAAGTACAAACACTAGATCCTTCACTTGATCGTAGCTGTGGACCACCTGTTCAGCGACCACTAGGTATGGCTTGATTCGGAGGCCCGGTCGGGAAGTTGCTCCTTGAGAGCTGTGCGGACACTTGCCCTGTGTACGTGGGCTGTTGGGTCCTAGACCTGCTGTGAAGTCCTGCCACATCACCATTCTCAGCCCTGAGATTGTCAGTCGCTGCCTCTTCCCCAGCTGTACCCTCAGGGTCTGGCCGTGTTTCCCACAGCTGATGAGAACTGAGATGAGCTACCAGCTCCAGAACATTTCATCCCTGGGCTCAGCAAGGGCTTGTGGCAGGGCCTGGCATTGAGAGCTTGTTGGAGCTGATGGGAGCCATGCCAGCCGGGTCCTCACTCTGGAACCCGGGGACTGGAACCCTGAGAGGTCTGGTGGAGCAGACTTGAGACAGAGCTGCGGTGGGCGGCCACACTGGGCCGTGGGTGGGCGAGAAAACCCAGTGGGAGGATCGCGGCTTCTGACCGAGGAGGGCAGCCTGGGTCCTGGTGGCATGCCTGAGATGGCCCGTGGGCCCTGCGTTGGAGCCCCTCGGCCTGAGCTGCCCTCCAGGTGCTGCTTCTACATCCAAATGCCTCAGCCAAGACAGGCAGGCGACGTGAGCGGCAGAGGCTGGCTCTGGGCCTGGGCTCTCAAGAACCAGGGCCTGTGTTTTCTCACTGTGTTCCTACCGAGGTGGAGGGTCTTGCTTTAAGAGATACCCATTTCCTCTTTGCTGTAATTCTAGTGTTAGAAATTAGTGCGTTGAGTTGATAGGGGCCATCACAGCAGGTGAGGCAGAAGTGCAGCCTGGCCTGCACCACTGTCAGTGGTAGTTAGGGTAAATCACTAACTGGTAGGTAGGGATCAATCTTGGCGAAAACAGAAGCAGACAATTATATGGAAAAGGCAAAGGTCAGCCAGTATATGATCATCTTTCTTTCTGTATCAACCTAATGCAAAAGGAAAGAAAGGAGGTCAGGGTGACTTTGCAACAGAATGAGCCTTCTCCAAATAGGACTGGTGATCTTGCCTCACATGCAGGCCCAGCTGTGGTTTCCTGGTGGAGGTATCAGTAAGGTACTGTCGCAGCGTGGCCAGCAAGAACTGTGTGACCCCGGGACTCAGCTGGGGTGGGTTTGGCTCGCAGGGACCTTGAAAATACCTGGAGACAGTGTATCTTGGCAATGGGTTTCAGCCCTGGGCAAGTTCACTATGGATTCAATAAGACCGAAACATGACAATGAAACATTCTTGGGGTGAAAGGGTTTATACCCAACTTCATTCCCACGGTGGCAGGTCAGTCACTAGAATCCTGTTCACTCAGAGCGAGTCTGCATGCAGCAAGCTGGTCTCTGCCTCTGGGCCTCTCCGCTCCCGCAGCCGTCTCTGTTCCTCGGCGCTGCCACCACTCCAGCCTCTGCTCTGCTGCAGCCGTGCAGCCCAGAGCACTGGGCGGAGCTCTTTATATAGAGTCAATAGCAATGTATTGTCCACACAAATGTAGTGAGCTGGCCGACCAGGGCCAAGTCATAGGAACCTTCACTTTACCCACAGTGTGTCTAGCTGTCACAGCTGCTGAGTGCTTCTGGCACCAGTGGATGATGTCCAGCGGACAGGACACCCCGCACAAGTCCACAGCCCGCGGTGTCTAGAGCCGAGGTCGAGGAGCCCTTTCCAGAATGAGCCTGAAGACCTCAGCCCACCTGCTGTCCTCTCCGGGCCCTTCCCCTTGCTGTGTGTGCCCTGTCCCGTTCAGAGCCGTCTCCATCCACGGGCATGACCTCATCCACCACAACCTTTCTTCCTTTCCTGACCCATGAATCCAGTGGGACAGGTGTCCTTGCTCTGCTTCTCTGGTCATAACCGCAACCAGCTGTGTGCCGGCCCTGGCATGCACTGGCTCGGGAGCAGACTGTGTCTGCTCAGTTCTGCCTCCATTGACGTTACAGTGGTAGCTCGAGACATGGTAGCACATGGATGTGCAGACATGAACAGTGCTGCCCCGCCGAGCTTGCCTCTGGTACCTGCGCTTGGCCCACACTTGCTCGGATGCCACCCGGGAAGGGAAGGCGCGTGCGGAGGGACCTTGTTATGTTAGGAGAGTCGGATGTGGGTTTTAGCAGCAGTAGTCCAGTTGGTCTAATCTGTAATGGGTGCTCATAAGCTGTTGATATCCATACCTTCACTTTGCACTTTATTTCCAGTCGTGGAGTTTAATTACTGTGTCTAGGCCTTCCTTTGAATATCCTCCTCTCAGGAAGCTAATGGAGCAATCTTTGCACCTGTCCCCCAGGAAGCGGTTTGACAGGGCCGAAGCCGAGTATGTTACAGCAAAGCTCGACCTACAGCGCAAGACGGAGGTTAAAGAGCAGCTCACCGAGCACCTTTGCACAATCATACAGCAGAACGAGCTCCGCAAGGCCCAGAAGTTGGAGGAGCTGATGCGACAGCTAGACATTCAGGTTGATGAGGAGACTCGGGGGCTGGAGGCAGAGGTGGAGAGATTGATGCAGGAGCAAGAGGCGAAAGCCAGGAAAGAGGTGCTTCATCCGGACTGGCCATGTCTGCCTGCAGGGACCAGTGTGGCGTTAGGGTTTGCCAGCGAGAACGAGAGGCAGCAAGAGCAGGCCGCCTCCCCAAAGGCAGGCGAGCAATGCGGGCATGCCGGCGGCATTCGCTGTCCTGACCCAGATGGCCCGGGGCTGGAAGTCAGTCCTGCCACAGATGGTGCCCCAGCGGCTCTGACCGCCTGACGTGCCCTGTTGGCTTGAACTGGCATGGGCGGCGTTCAGGAAGCCCTGCTGTGGGTCATGCCATGACCTCGGATTAAAACAGCATTCGTTTCTGAATCCATGGTTGGTTTTAGTGTAACATGTTTGACCAAATGGGGATCATTTGTAATTCACAAAATGTGTACTTTTGTAACAGGGCCACTGTTTTCCTTGCCCTTGGTCCAGTCCCCTTGTGCACCTTGCTTCTGGCTGGAAACAAGCAGCTGACAAGGATGGCGAAAGCTCCATGGGTGAGGGTGGTGTTTGGACCAGGCAGATAGAGAAATGTGAGATGATGCTGCTACCCAGTTGAACTCACTCACCTTCTCCTGGGCACAGTGTTGAGAAACAGCCTTTGTGATCAGAGGAGAGACGCAGGATTAACGTGAGAAAGACACAGAGCAAGAAACAGCCCCGGTGGGAGCGGAGTTAGCTGTGGGGTCTCAGCGGGGTCGCAGACACACCGACATCACAGCTCCGCTTGGCGGAGACCGCCTTTGTGCTCAGCCCCCTCCTGAGTGGCTTTGGTTTACAGCTTTGCGTTCGGTTACTTGATGCACACAAATATGTGTAAAGTATACCGTAATACAGATAATTTTACTATTAGTATATTGTCTTTAATCAGCACATTGATTGAATTTAGACAATGAAAACACTTCTATAGTGAGTCTGAAAATAATGTAGAAAATCTTATTGCTACTTTTGATTATCAAAAAAATTGATTTTTCTTTGTTATCTGTAAATATGTTTCACATGCTGTATATAAATTATCCTGCCATAAAGCATTTAAATTGTTAAAATGGCGATTTTCTTATTGCTTGACTAGTTTGTTAATTACATCACTAATATTTGACTGCTATATGTGAATGTGTAGAAAGATTGTAGTTTTGTCATGAAGTCTGTGAATATCACACTAAATGATGGTCTATTTATTAACTATCCCAAGTACAGATATTACATTTAAGTCTAAATAACCATGATAAAAAAGGATGAGGACAACATAATATTGTATCCATAATAATTTCTGAAAAAGCTGGGGTCATCCTGTTTTTAAGTGAGTTTGTGTGAGGGTATTCTGGTAATGTGGATGACCTTTGCATTTTTATATTACGTTCTTTGAGTTGAAATTACAACTTTCCATTACTGACTTCTCTGAACCAGAGGCTTTTATGTAGATAGCTGTGTTTTTGTGTGTGGATGACATTAAAACAAAGCCTCATTGCCCAGAACACTTATTTTTCTAAGAAATAACCAAGTCTGATGCATTTTTAATGTGGTCTTTCATTTATCTTTTTTTAAACTTTTCTTTAAAAAAATGTCTTTTTTAAACCTTTCTTAAATGTTTGAGCAGTTCAGCCTGTATTCCCAGGCAGAACATGGTCCTGCCTCGGTCTCCACATGCTGGCCGCCATCACCTGCCTGTGCACGAGCCAGTCAGGGCAGGCAGGTCAGTAAGCGGGGCTCCAGGTTGCTGCTAGCTGCCGCACGTGGTCCAGTTCCCGGTTACAGCCTCCAAGTCCCTCCCTTACCAGGCGCGAATGATGAGTAGATGGGCCGGGTGGGACTCAGAGATCATCAGAGTTAAGCACCCTGTTTTACGGATGAGGAGCTTGAGAGCCAGAGATGCCACCTCTGGCCTATTTTTCGGCTCATTTTAAACTTACTGTGCTAGTAAAGTTGCAGTTCTGAGTCCTGGATGTGTCTTGTGTATGTGAGGCTGTGACCTTCCCTGCAGCCTCCACTGGGAAACTGCTGTGTAGCCCACTCAGGGACCGTGTGTGTGCTTGTGGTTTGATCTCAGATGTGCCTATAAGAAGTCCCCGAAACCATTATTTTGAAGAACTCACCTTGCTGGGCTTTCCCAGGTGGTGCCCCAGCGCTCAGGCGGTGATGTAAATGGGAGTCTCACTGCCTAGGTTTAGGGCTGTGTCCCGAGTGGCCATGTGCCCAGCTTTCCCCGGCAGCTCTTACCTCTTAGAAGCATGAAACTCATTCAGAGACTTTAGGTACATGATTTGCAAATCCGCACGATTGCTTCCAGGAAGGAAATTGTTCAGAATCGCTGCCATGCGTGGGTCAGGCAGTCGGCAGAGCTCTTTCTGGTGTTCAGCTGCTCAGACAGCGCGCGAGGTGTCAGGGCTTCGGGGGTGACGTGTGATTCAGGAGTTAACTACTTTGTGTTATTTAAAAGACAGTCTTTACAAAACTGGGAATTTTCACTCATGTCTTTAAATGCGTACTTTGAGGCAAACTTGAATTCCTGAATTTAAGAGTTCTTAAACCTCGATTCTCTACTACTTGCTGTAAATTAAAGCCATTTTCATAGGTTTCAGAGAAACAGTTTCTTAAAGCCTGGTTCTCACTGCATTAAACTTGAGTTTTTCTCAAGTTTTTTACCTCTACATAATTCTGCTGAATCACAGCAGTTGCAGATGGTAAATCTTTGTGCTCACTGAGAGCACAGCTGTTTTCCAAGTCAGATGATAAAAATTCCTGATTGGAATTCCTGGAACACACGTCATTGCCAGATTGGCATTTGAATTACAAGTGAAAACTCAGCTATAACCTCTCCCATTCTTTGTTCGCATCTAGCAGCATAGTTCTCCCCAGGAGCCCCAGGGGCTCAGCTGCTCCCTCTTCCGAGGCATTGGCACAGACGGACTCAAGTTATTCTGACCCGGGCCATTGCCTGGGACCTTTATAAATGATGTTTGGGATTTTATATTTCTAAGGAGTCAAGTAAGCATTTTAAAAGGCCCTGATAGATATAACTCAGTCTGCCAGACAAGACCTGGGGCCACGCAGGGCCAGAATAATTACATCCCTTCTTAACAAAGATCTCCCCCAGGCCTGACTTGAGCTGCTGTCCAGAGGGAAGAAGCCGGGCACTTTTCTCCGGCCACCTTTACCTTAATGTCAAGCAGTGTGTGCAAGCACCTAACCTAAACACTGTCTTGAAATCGCGCCGTCATCTCTGCAGATGACTGTGTACCTGCATAATATGGGCAGAACTATTTGAGAGGCATGTGATCTGTGCCTTCTATCCTCATGAGCCAGCACTCTAAGGGCCAAGACCAAGACTCATAAAACAAAGGCAGATACAGAACACAATGCCTCAACAATGGGAGGAAAAACGAGTGAACACCTACACGTCCCCCAGAAGTCCCAAATTCTTAGAACACTCCTAGTTTTAAGTCATCTATCCAGTTGTTTTGCAATCTGTGGATGTATCCAAGACCTGCCGTACCTTTCAGTCGGCCTTTGGCACTGGGACCAATGCAGAAACAACAAAACTGTTAAGACTGTGTTCAGATTTTGAGTCAAAAAATTATAGTCACCAGAGCAGGAATGAATTGGCAAAGGAAGGTTTTTGCATGTCGCTGACTTCAAATGGGGGATCCACTGCGATTTACCAGTGAGAAAGAAGAAAAAAAAAACAGCGTGTACGGAAAAATTAACTTTAAACACGTGCCTTTTTGACAAATTGCTACCGATACCCTCCTGTGGAGGACAGCGTAAGTGTGAGTGTTACAGAAACTCGGGGTGCTGCCGAGCCAAGGGCAACGGGCTAGCCAAGCCAGAATGAGGCAGATGGGGCAGACCAGCGTGGGCTCCAGGGCACGCTCACGATCACCTGGAGGAGGTCCTCCGGGCCAAGTGACGGGGAGCCTGGCATGGAGCCTGCTCGAGCAGTGAGACGTGATGGGACACAGTCAGCGACTGTAGCCTCCCTCGGGGCAGGTCACAGGCCTGAGGTCCATCTGAGGACTGAGATGCGAGGTTGCCCTGTGAAGGGGAAGGAGGAACAGGTAATGGGAGCAGGTGTTCACGAGCTGTTCACCCTGGGCAACACCACCGTGCACACGGCACACACCATGGTCGGTCGTGTCCAGCTTCCCGGAGCTCTGCGTTCACACCGAGCTTCACTTAATCTAGAACCCTGCAGAACTGCCCATCTTCTCGACTTCTTAGCCAAACAAAAGCCAATAACTGAAACACAGGTGTGAAGTCCATAGGCACATGGAACCGCTGCCTGGTGGAATTGTAAGTGCAGGTGCTTAGACCTGGCCTTCACAGCCAACAAACAGCTGAGGCCACCACCCCGAGTCCTGGCCCACATTCTGGCCTATTTACCTCACGTGCGTTTCGCTCGGAAACTGCTGCTGGGCAAGCCCGGCATCCCATGGACTCAGATGTCCAGACTCCTTCCCCGGCCGCTGTGCCTCTGGGGAGAGCACACCTGGCGCGAGTGGCCAAGAGCCCAACGTGCTGTGGAGGCGCACAGTTCCCAAGATGCTGCGTGAGAAACCCAGCGGCCTTCAGGCGGGGCGAGAAATGCCTGGCCACTGACAGGTGCCCGGGAGGCCCTGCAGGAGAGGGCAGGCTTCCTCCCCATGTTCCCATGATGCTTAGTTACACTTCAGCTGAAGAATCTAAGCCGAACTCAGAGGGCAGTATTTTTTTTGGCCCTACTGTCTCCCTTGGCACAGGCCAGGTTGTACCCTGGACAAAGTTTTCTGGGCAAACAGTGGTTTATCTTAGATGAGACGAATGGTTTAGTCAGCCCCCTGTCAGATGAGCGGTGCCCTCAGTCCCTCTCCAAATCTTCTCTGGAGACCTGCAGGCAGCCCTCTTGACAGAATGTCTATGCTTCCCCCAAACTGGTGTGTCGAAGCCCCAGTCCTGATGTGACACGGTTAGGGAGCAGGGCCTTTGGAGGATTCGGTCATGGGGGGTAATCTCATTAATGGCACGTGTGACCTTACAAGAGACCCTATTCACCCCTTGCACCAAAATGAAAGGTCACCTGCCGTCGCTGCCCCGCACACGCAGGGCGAGGAGGACAGAAGCTGCAGGAGGAAGAGCAGCATGAGGCAAACGAAGGCACTGAAACCCATCCTGGGATGTGTGGCAAGGTCTTCCTCTTCTGGGGGGGGAGGGTGGCCGCTGTTGGACTAGAGGCTCTGGTTCAGGTTCTCTGCAAATTCTCTGAGGTTTCTCCCCTTTGCTGTGATAAGTGACCCATGTTTGCAACTGAGAAGCTTTCTGTCCATAGACTGGGGGGGGGGGGGTCTAGAGGCCTCTTATGTTGGAAAGTCTCAGTCTCTCTCAGTTCAAATTAGTGGTGGTTTTGTTAGTTCAGCTGCCTTAGGCTTAGTAGGTTTTCTTGCACCTTAATGGGGCTCATTTGTAACTCCAAATCCACGTTGGCAATTATTTTTATGAGAGTCTCTCTTGACTTTGATATGTCAGGGACTGTGACCCATGCCCCTACTAAGGACTGAATTGAGTCCCCCAAATACATAAATTTAAACGCTGACTGCCAGTGTGATGGCTTTTGGAGGGAGGGCTTAGGAGAAGGTAACTGAGGTTACAGGAGGTCAGGGGTGGGGCCCTGACCCCATAGGATTAGTGTCCTCTAGGAGGGCAGAGAGCTCGCCTCTCCTCTCCTGCACCTCCCTCACTCCCCTTCCCTCCCTTTCCTCCCAGCCCCACCCGTGTGTCCTCTGTGAGGACAGAGCAGGAAGGCGCCCCTGGGAGCCAGGGAGAGCACTGCCCAGGCACCTGGACCCTTGAGCCTGGTTTTGCAGCCTCTGGAACTGTGAACAGTGCATCTCCCTTGTCAGTCCGTCTAGGCTGCGGGTCTCCCGAGGGCCGCCAAGCTCGCTGAAGGCTCAGAATCCCGAAGCAGAGCGCCACTGCGATCATTCCTTCCCACGGTTCCGGCAGCCCGGCCCCATCTGGCCTGACTCTAACGTCAGAATGCCATCTAAACACCGTCTAAATCAGGGACGGCTTACAGAGGCTACACCCCTGGAAGGGTGAGCTGCGCTCCGTACAAATCCCACCTCACAAACACTATGCTGACGGAACGGGATCGGGAGTCTGGGGAAGGGTCCGATGGCAGTTCCATTCCAGCCACCGAATCAGAAGTGAATAAAATGGTTGTAATTATAAGAGGTTAAGTTTAGGGGATAGTTTTTATGGAGCGTTAGATAATCGATCTACATAGGTTGGATCACAAGCGCTTGTATGTTATACGAGGCAGCAAAACACAAACTGGCCATAAAGGAGATTAGCCACATTTTGGTGACTAACAGAAACTGTGTCCCATTTAACGGAAACTATGTCCCGTCTAAGGAGGTGTGTCACATCTAAATGATGCCCAAACGCCTCTACCCCTTTGGGGAGATGCTCAGGGCAGAGCGCAGAGGACAGATCGGCTTCGACCACTGCCTGAAGGCAGGCGAACTGTCCTCCGGGACCCTCGGCCTCTGGCTGGGCGGGCTCCCGCTAAGCCGTACGCAGTGCCGCTGGCCTGTACCCAGTCCACGGGGATGACGCCTTCGCCATCCCTCGGACCTGGCCTGGCATGCACTTGGCTGCTTCCATCCTCTTGGGGCCACGGAAAGTACTGGGCTTGCCTCCTCTACCGCTCTAGGGTCATGGAAAACTCCACGGCCGCCCACACCCTTTTGCTCCACTTGGGCCAGGCAGCTTCTCCGGCACAACGCAGAGAGGGGTCCTTCTGAGGTTTGCATCTTTTGGATTCTAACCCGAAAGCAAGGCACAGGCCCCTTTGTTCTGAGAACCTGAAAACCCCACACTCAGGCAGGGCCCAGCTAGTGGAGGGGCCAGTGGAGGACAGAGCCCCCTTCAGGGACTCGCCAGCACGCAACCTCCTTGCTTCCCCTTAGAAGAGCCTCTTGTCTCCCCGCCAGGGGAATTTTTATTTTACGTGGGCAGGAAAAAGTTGGCTCCAATTGATCAAACCCTCTTCCAAATCTTTTTTGTCTGAATCCCGAAGCTCAGCTTTTTAAACTAGAAAGCCAAGAATTTGTCTCTTTTGTTCTCTGGTTCTGCTGTGACAACCCTCCCCTGAGGTCCGGAATGACTCACAGTCTAGCTGCCGGGGTGGGGAAGGGCCCAGGGTAACAGGAAATCACGGGGAAAACACATTTGTTAATCCATCAAAATACTGTCCTTGGACACTATGATTTTTATTCTCTCTCTTTGTTAAACGGGGCTGAGCCAGCCCCTCTCCCTCTCACAAAGCCTTCCACATCAGACAGGGTTGGGGGGGTAAGTCAGAGAAATCAACTCTCTCTTGCCCACAGTCTCCCTGAAAACGAGGGGCAGGTCCCGGGGAAGCTGCGGGGGACCTGAGACCGGGTCAGAGGGGCAGTGGCCCTCACATAGGCGCCACAGACCTGGTGTCGCCCGGGCCCCGCTTCCTCTGGTCTCCACACTGTCTGCATGTTGGCTTTGCCGTTCCGGCCCCTGAGTCTGACCTCCCGCTGAGACGGGGCTCTCCGGCTCCACTACCTGAACTCTGGTAGGCGGGATTCTGAGCGTCCGTGTGCTCAGTGACCAGGCCGCTGGGCTGCGGGCATGTGCAGAAGGGAGGCCAGAGCCCCACCACAGAAAGGCTGCCAGGTGCCACCCCCAGTTCTGTATTAGCTATCTTGGCAGCCTATTTTGGAGCTATTTGAGCTATTTATGGGTATATCTCTCTCCTCATGGGCCACCAGCAACTTGGGGGCAAGAACTCTGGTTCCCTCCCCAACAGGGACCCTTACCAGGCATTGGAAAGTGTCCCTGAGGGTCAGACGAGCAAAACAAACAGTTAATTGGACCAATAACCCCCCAAACCCATGGATACTGTACAGGGAAGGCTGTGGGCATTTATCTGGGAAGTTTGACTCTGAAAACACATCCACATGCCCTCTCGTGCATGCTACAATTTTCCTAGGCAGGAAAAGAGTTAAAAAGTTTGCCTGGCACTCATGGAGTTCTGACATGATATAAAACGCTACAATTTTGGCTTTTCCATTTTAGCTGACATAGTTTAAACTGATGAGTATTTTGATTTGTGCCAGTCTCAGGCAGTTTTAAATGCTATCCCTGCAGGAGTCAAGAAGTCCAGTCATAACCATAACAATATGCTTGTCAGTCAAAAGCACTGGAAGAATATTTAGGCGCAAAGAAAGCATTTTCCCCTGAAAGGAAACAAGGCAATTGAAATCACCTCCTTTTCAAGGCCTGGAAGTCAAAACTGTTACCAGCTTCATGGGGTGAAAATCCAGGTCTGCACCAGACTCCACCATGTCCGGGGGCAGTCCAGCCAAAACGTGAGTTACAGTCTGAAGTTCAGAAGAAATCACGCAGAAGGGAAAGCACCACAATCAAGGTTGATTGCCCCATCGCCATTTGTGGGGCGCCATTTCAGCAGGCAACGTATAATGAATCCCCTTCCATCTCTGCAGTCAGTCCTCCTTGGGAGAGAGATTTGCAGAGAACTCCTGCAATTACACAAGATCTGGGCAGAAGAATGTGACTTTCTTTTTTCTTTTTCCTGAACAGACCCAGCAAATAATACTTGATAGAGCTGCCCTGAGAGTTATACCATAGAAACTGTTTGCCTTGTAGCAGGCAAAATTCATATCGAGTGGGGCCCATCTGAGAAAGGGCAAAAGACAGAGCTGGGGTGGGGGGGGGCGGGTAAGAAAAGAAGAAACGAGCAGCCCCGAGAAATGGATTTCAAAGTTGGAGGCGGCCCAGAATTATTCAGATCTTTGGGTATGCTGATGTCAGGACCTTCTTTTCTCAATGTTAGTGTGACCTTAACAGTTCCAGCTGCTCAACAAATTGTCTGAGCAACTTTGCTCCATTGAGGGGAAAACTAAAAAGCACACCCGGCATGCCCCTTCTAATCGCATTGCATGGACAGCAGCATTTATGTGGACGTGAACTGGTTAAATGAAAAGTTACTGTAATAGAAAGAACACCTTTCACCCCCAAAGAATTCCATACGCCCCATGCTGATATCAAAAGGGCCTCCTCCTGGGAAAAAGCAATGTGGGAAGCAGAGGGGAACAAAAATCTGGTATCGGGAGTCTACTGGGAGCATCAGAGAAATATGAAACAATGACTTCATGTAGTAGATAAATTTCTCACGTTCTTCAAGCCATTTTACTGGCAAAATACTCATGTATCCAGTTGTATGAACACCAGGCCAGCCCAGAGGAGAATCTGAGTGGGAATTACAGAGTAAGTAAGGGTGGAAATCTAATCGTACGCTAGCCCTGTTGTCCAGCTATTCACCAGAGTTTCTCCCAGTTGGTCATTTTTGAAGTCATCTGAAGACATGTCCATGATTATCCTGCTTCACTGACAAGGAAGTGGTAACTGAAAAGGTAAAGAGAAAATCTTTTAGCAGTAATAGAGCGGAAGAGCATATGCTGTCCCCTCGAAGTCGCCTGCCCACTTGCGGCTGCCCCGGGACGCAGCACAGACCCCGGCGTGGCGCTGTGTGTCCCAGGCCTCTGGCTTGGCTCTGAGCCCCGGTTCTCTCCTAGGAGAGTTTCTTCTTGTGTGTGCTGTTTCTGCTCTTGCCCCCAGCGGGGCCCTGCAGGAATGTGCCCTGTCTTCTCTCACCTCGGCTCTGTCTTTCTGGTGTCTCCAGGGGACGCTCACGGGCACCACGGTGGCCAGGACTCCTGTCTGGATTGCTCTTGGTGGCGCTCGCCCAGCTGACCTTGCCCGTGACCTCTCAGGGCCTCAGTCCCCAAAGGCCTCACGGACAGAAGGTCTGTGCACTTCAGAATCAGGTGGACTCGGTTGGAAATCCAGGCTCTTCCCCAAACAAACCGTGATAGCCTTCGTTTTCTCAATGTGAACTGAGTGTACAGAATCCCTGCTGCTACTGTCGGCCAGCGCTTTGTCCCTTGCTCCCTGCTTTGACTTTGGTGCCCAGAAGAGCTCCTGGCTCACATAATGCTGCCTCAATGAATGAATGGGCATTCGGAGCCCAGCGAGCGTTGCTTTTCTCTGTCCTGTGCTGGCCTGTAATTGTTGGCGGATCCGGCTTATGTGCACATTTCTCGGCATGCACGCTGCGAGGGCTTCCGGGGAGGGCTGGCTCCTGGGTCCTCGCTCTCCCTAGACACTGCACAGCTAGTTATAGGTAACCCCCACTGCCACATGAAGACCCAGTTATCACGGCACGTAGCCCATGTACCTGTGAGCTAGAGTGCCATCCCCCCAATGGAAACAGTGGCAGAATAAATAATAATAGTCCTAGGAGAAACAATCGAGCTAAAAGAAGGCCACTGACAAATATGTATCGTTTACCAGCCTTCTCCACCCCAACAGGCTGAGAGATATGCCATAAAACTAAAAATAAAAGTATCAAACCATTGATAATGAAGGTAGTGAAGAAGGGAAAAGAGAGGGAGGGAAGGAGGGGGTGAGGGGAGGAAAGCCTAGAGCATACTGGTGTTGCCCAGCACTGCGTGCCCTCTGTCTGTTCCCAGGCCTCTCAGGGTCATTCCAGGTCAGGCTGGGAACAGCCTCAGATGAGTTCTGAAATCCCAAAAGGATAGTTCTTCAGAGATCATGCCAAGCCACCGTATATCAGCCTCTTCTCTGTGCCTATCAGCCTAAGAAACTAGAGCTGAGATCCTAGAGGACCCTTCTTCATTTTACCCAGGGACTTCCTCCTTTTTTAATCAGCTCGGGCTGTGATGTCATACCCTGGAGAAACATCTTTAGGACAGGCTTTCCCTTGGCGTGGTAGAAACTACACGCACCATTACGGATTTCTAATGCTCCACCAACGTGGCTACGTGTTGCTTTGAAGGAAAGGAAGCCACTCCGAACCCCATTTCTCCTGATGTATGCCCAACCCCCAGAAGGTCCAGGCAGGCTGGCAAAGATTTGGTAACTGCAGAGGTGACGGGTGGGAAAGTGTCCTTTGTAACAGACACCGAGCTGGGCTCTTACTTTGAGTCCTTGCCTTGGGTGCTGAGCGCACTTCAGAGCTTGAACCCCATCAGTAGCTCACGTCAGACCGAGGTGAAAGAGCACAGGGCTCTGTGAATTAGGGCCGATCATTCAGGGAAAAACGTTTCCTAAATTGGCTGAACATAAATCAGTTCTGCATGGCACCTGTGATTATAAAGCAGATAGAATGCCTTCACCACCACCGCCCACCCATTCGTCTCTTCCATTTCTGTTTTTTCCCAACCACAGAAGCAGAAGTAATGAGGATTTTTAAGAACATGTTGCCCTCGGCCCCAAGAAAGAACAGGAGTCTGGAATGACACCAGCCCAGAGCAGAGGACACAGGTGACTGCACGGGTCTTAGCAAGGAGGCGGGAGCAGGCGGCATCTGTGGTGGGGACAGGAGGGGCTTGCATGCAGGGGAACAGGAGTCCTGGATTTCAGCGTAAGGCCCAGGCCTGGCCCTGGTGGACCGGCGCAGCTGCGTGTGCTCGCTGTTTTCTCCTCTTACCCACTGGTCCATGAATCTCCTGGTCCGGGAGATCCGGGTTGCCCTGTCTCGGGGACCCCTGATCATCTGTGGGAAATCTTCATAGCTGTGCTTTCATTAGTTCTCCATGACCGTGATCCTTCATCACTCTGAGGAAAACTGACCTTGCCTTTGAATCGCTGTTTCATTTCCATTGGCAAATGCCTTTTCTCTTCAGGTCCCATCAGAAGCAGAGAGGAAGGCACCAGGGCTGCTCTGCCCTTTTGCAAACCTTGTGAGCTAGTCAAGGAGTCTTGAGATTTTTTGTCCCACCGACCCCAGCGGTTCAGGGAAACACTGCATATGGGTGGCTGTTTTCAGCCTTTCACCTATTTAAAAACTTTGATTTAAAGCTTTAGTGCTTCCATGTCCTCTGCCTTTTGTAAGCACTTCTAGGAGTAAACCTCACTTTCATGCCTTCATGCCCCTCACAGGTGAGTCACAGGTCCCGTGGACTCACGCTGTGCCGTTCCTCCGTCACGCTGCACGCTCAGCCCCCGGGTTCTTGGAGCTGACGGAAGGCAGCTGCTGTGCTGTGAGTGCCACGGCCACGGTGCCGCTCGGCGCTAGAACCCATGTGGGTCCTCTTGAGTCCCAGCACCCCCCAGGGAGTGCACAGCATGCACTACACGCCGTGTGTTGGTGCATCAGAGTTGTTCCATTTATTTTAGTGAATAAATGACAAGGTCCGAAGGGTCAAACTCTTGAGCTGAAATCCTCCACAAGTGTCTGTTCATTTAAAATGATCCCTTTCTAAAACCAAACTTGGATGAACAAGGCATTCAAGTGCTCTGACTAGCAGCATGGTGACTTTTATTGCTCTGTGCACTCCAACGGGTCAGACTTGCCACACTGAACGTGAAGGGCACGTCCAGAGCTTGGGTGCAGCAGAGTATCTGTCTGATGGCCCCTTACCTCCTGCGTACACGGGTACCTGAGTAAGAGTCACACTGTAGACATACAGGACTTCAGCTTCTCAAGTATGGTTTCCTGGGCGTTCCTGACAGCCACTGAGGTTGACAAAGCGAGTCTTACTGTTTCTCTTTCGTAGCTAAGGACCACGAGGTCGGACAATCCATCAAAGGCCCCAGTCGGTCCCTGGACCCTGCCTCAGTGCCCACCAGCACCCCGTGGCCTGTGCTCCTTTCCTGGCACCACACTTGCACCCCAACTTTTCTCTGCAGCGTCTGCGAGCCCACAGTGGAGGGAGATGGGGTCCTCATGCGGACAGCAAGCACAGTGATGCCCCGTCACACACACACGCCAGTGGGGCATACTTTGCTTATGAAAAATCACATAATCGCTCCCATCCATGGTTACATGTGTGGTCTCTTTTCTGCCTGCTTAGCTGGGCTATACTTTTCAGGGTTAAAGAACAAAAAGGAATACATACTAGGTTTCAAATTCATGTGCTTCATCTATCCCCATGTACAGCCTAAGAGTAGAACCTGTTTCAATTTCTCAGAATAAAAGATGGTTTCAAAGGTTTAATCCACTAAAGTGATTTCCTTTGACCAATTTCATTCTTTGAACATACGTTTCTTGAATATCTACCACATGGGATGAGCTATGATTCTGGAGATACATCATTGAAAATAACAAAAGAGATCTCTGGTTTGAATAAAACATGTAATGACAGGGGGATGTAGACAGCCCTCACCCTCATAGATGTGTATTGTGCACCCTCTGCTCCCAGAATCTTTTTTTTTATTTTGGTATCATTAATGTACAATTACATGTGCAACATTGTGGTTACTAACTCCCCACTTCATCAAGTCCCCCCCACCTACCCCATTACAGTCACTGTCCATCAGCGTAGTGAGATGCTATAGACTCACTACTTGTCTTCTCTGAGTTGTACAGCCCTCCCCATGCCCCTCCTACATTATGTCTGCTAATCGTAATGCCACTTTTTTCCCCTTGTCCCTCCCTTCCCACCCATCCTCCCCAGTCCCTTTCCCTTTGTTAACTGTTAGTCCATTCTTGAGTTTTGTGAGTCTGCTGCTGTTTTGTTCCTTCAGTTTTTTTCTTTGCTCTTATACTCCACAGATGAGTGAAATAATTTGATACTTGTCTTTTTCCACCTGGCTTATTTCACTGAGCATAATACCCTCTAGCTCCATCCATGTTGTTGCAAATGGTAGGATTTGTTTTCTTCTTATGGCTGAATAATATTCCATTGTGTATATGTACCACTTCTTCTTAATCCATTCATCTACTGATGGACACTTAGGTTGCTTCCATTTCTTGGCTATTGTAAATAGTGCTGCAATAGGGGTGCATCTGTCTTTTTGAAACTGGGCTGCTGCATTCTTAGGGTAAATTCCTAGGAGTGGAATTCCTGGATCAAATGGTATTTCTATTTTTAGTTTTTTGAGGAACCTCCATACTGCTTTCCACAATGGTTGAACTAATTTGCATTCCCACCAGCAGTGTAGGAGGGTTCCCTTTTCTCCACATCCTCGCCAACATTTGTTGTTGTTAGTGTTTTGGATGTTGCCCATCCTCACTGGTGTGAGGTGATATCTCATTGTGGTTTTAATCTGCATTTCTCTGATGATTAGCGATGTGGAGCATCTTTTCATGTGCCTGTTGGCCATTGAAATTTCTTCTTTGGAGACGTGTCTATTCATATCCTCTGCCCATTTGTTAATTGGATTATTTGCCTTTTATTTGTTGAGGTGCGTAAGTTCTTTATATATTTTGCATGTCAACCCCTTATCGGATACGTCATTTATGAATATATTCTCCCATATTGTAGGATGTCTTTTTGTTCTACTGATGGTGTCCTTTGCTGTACAGAAGCTTTTCAGCTTGATATAGTCCCACTTGCTCATTTTTGCTTTTGTTTCCCTTGCCCGGGGAGATATGTTCATGAAGAAGTCGCTCATGTTTATGTCCAAGAGATTTTTGCCTATGATTTTTTCTAAGAGTTTTATGGTTTGTGGCTTACATTCAGGTCTTTGATCCATTTTGAGTTTGCTTTTGTGTGTGGGGTTAGACAGTAATCCAGTTTCATTCTCTTAAATGTAGCTGTCCAGTTTTGCCAACATCAGCTGCTGAAGAGGCTGTCATTTCCCCATTGTATATCCATGGCTCCTTTATCATATATTAATTGACCATATATGTTTGGGTTAATGTCTGGATTTTCTATTCTGTTCCACTGGTCTGTGGGTCTGTTCTTGTGCCAATACCAAATTGTCTTGATTACTATAGCTTTGTAGTGGAGCTTGAAGTCTGGGATCATAATTCCCCCTGTTTTATTCTTCCTTCTCAGGATTGCTTTGGCTATTCGGGGTCTTTTGTGGTTCCATATGAATTTTAGAACTATTTGTTCCATTGAAGAATGCTGTTGGTATTTTGATAGGGATTGCATTGAATCTGTAGATTGCTTCAGGTAGTATAGCCATTTTGACAATATTGATTCTTCCTAGCCAAGAGCATGGGATGAATTTCTATTTGCTAGTGTCCTCTTTAATTTCTCTTAGGAGCGTCTTGTAGTTTTCAGGGTATAGGTCTTTCACTTCCTTGGGGAGGTTTATTCCTAGGTATTTTATTCTTTTAGATGCAATTGTGAATGGAATTGTTTTCCTGATTTCTCTTTCTGTTAGCTCATCGTTAGTGTATAGGAAAGCAAGAGATTTCTGTGTATTAATTTTGTATCCTGCAACTTTGCTGAATTCAGATATTAGTTCTAGTAGTTTTGGAGTGGAGTCTTTAGGGTTTCTTATGTACAATATCATGTCATCTGCAAATAGTGACAGTTTGACTTCTTCTTTAGCAATCTGGATGCCTTGTATTTCTTTGTTTTGTCTGATTGCCGTGGCTAGGACCTCCAGTACTATGTTGAATAACAGTGGGGAGAGTGGGCATCCCTGTCTTGTTCCCGATCTTAGATGAAACGCTTTCAGCTTCTCGCTGTTAAGTATGATGTTAGCTGTGGGTTTGTCATACAAAGCCTTTATTATGTTGAGGTACTTGCCATCTATACCCATTTTGTTGAGAGTTTTAATCATGAATGGATGCTGAATTTTGTCAAATGCTTTTTCAGCATCTATGGAGATGATCATGTGGTTTTTGTTCTTCTTTTTGTTGATGTGGCGGATGATGTTGATGGATTTTCGAATGTTGTACCATCCTTGCATCCCTGGGATGAATCCCACTTGATCATGGTGTATGATCCTCTTGATATATTTTTGAATTCGGTTTGCTAATATTTTGTTGAGTATTTTTGCATCTATATTCATCAGGGATATTGGTCTATAATTTTCTTTTTTGGTGAGATCTTTGCCTGGTTTTGGTATTAGAGTGATGCTGGCTTCATAGAATGAGTTTGGAAGTATTCCCTCCTATTTTTTGGAAAACTTTAAGGAGAATGGGTATTATTTCTTCTCTATATGTCTGGTAAAATTCAGAGGTGAATCCATCTGGCCCGGGGATTTTGTTCTTGGGTAGCTTTTTGATTACCGATTCAATTTCATTGCTGGTAATTGGTCTGTTTAGTTTGTCTGTTTCTTACTTGGTCAGTCTTGGAAGGTTGTATTTTTATAGGAAGTTGTCCATTTCTTCTAGGTTTTCCAGCTTGTTAGCATATAGATTTTCATAGTATTCTCTTATAATTCTTTGTATTTCTGTGGGGCCCATTGTGATTTTTCCTTTCTCATTTCTGATTCTGTTTATATGTGTAGATTCTCTTTTTCTCTTAATAAGTATGGCTAGGGGTTTATCTATTTTGTTTATTTTTTCAAAGAACCAGCTCTTGGTTTCATTGATTTTTTTTCTATTTAATTCTTCTCAATTTAATTTTTTCTTCTCTAATCTTTATTATGTCCCTCCTTCTGCTGACTTTGGGCCTCATTTGTTCTTCTTTTTCCAATTTCAATAATTGTGTCTTTACACTATTCATTTGGGATTTTTCTTCCCTCTTTAAATAGGCCTGGATTGCAATATACTTCCCTCTTAGAACTGCCTTTGCTGCGTCCCACAGAGGTTGGGCTTTATGTTGTTGTTGTCATTTGTCTCCATATATTGTTTGAATTCTGTTTTAATTTTGTCATTGATCCAATGATTATTTAGGAGCATGTTGTTGAGCCTCCATGTATTTGTGAGCCGTTTTGTTTTCTTTGTACAACTTATTTCTAGTTTTATACCTTTGTGATCTGAGAAGTTGGTTGGTAGAATTTCAGTATTTTTGAATATACTGTGGTTCTTTTTGTGGCCTAGTATGTGGTCTCTTCTGGAGAATGTCCCATGTGCACTTGAGAAGAATGTGTATTCTGCTGCTTTTGGGTGCAGAGTTCTGTAGATGTCTGTTAGGTCCATCTGTCCTAGTGTGTTGTTCAGTGACTCTGTGTCCTTACTTATTTTGTCTGGTTGATCTGTTCTTTGGAGTGAGTGGTGTTAAAGTCTCCTAAAGTGAATGCATTGCTTTCTATTTCCTCCTTTAATTCTGTTAGTATTTGTTTCACATATGTTGGCGCTCCTGTGTTGGGTGCATATATGTTTATAATGGTTATATCTTTTTGTTGGACTGAACCCTTTATCATTATGTAATGTCCTTCTTTATCTCTTCCTACTTTCTTCATTTTGAAGTCTGTTTTGTCCAATACAAGTACTGCAACACCTGCTTTTTTCTCCTTGTTTGCATGAAATATCTTTTTCCATCCCTTCACCTTTAGTTTATATATATCTTTGGGTTTGAGGTGAGTCTCTTGTAAGCAGCATATAGATGGGTCTTGCTTTTTTATCCATTCTGTTACTCTGTGTCTTTTGATTGGTGTATTCAGTCCATTTACATTTAGGGTGATTATTGATAGATATGTACTTATTGCCATTGCCGGCTTTAGATTCGTGGTTACCAAAGGTTCAAGGGTAGCTTCTTTACTATCCAACAGTCTAACTTAACTCTCTTGTTAAGCTATTATAAACACAGTCTGATGATTCTTTATTTCTCTCCTTTCTTATTCTTCCTCCTCCATTCTTTATATATTAGGTGTTTTATTCTGTACTCTTTTATGTTTCCTTTGACTGTTTTTGTGGATAGTTGATTTTACTTTTTGCCTTTAGTTAGTATTTGATGGTCTGCTTTCTTTGCTATGATTTTATTTTCTCTGGTGACATCTTTTTAGCCTTAGGAGTGCTTCCATGTAGAGCAGTCCCTTTAAGATATCCTGTAGAGGTGGTTTGTGGGAGGCAAATTCCCTCAGCTTTCACTTGTCTGGGTATTGTTTAATCCCTCCCTAAAATTCAAATGATAGTCTTGCTGGATACAGTGTTCTTGGTTCAAGGCCCTCTGTTTCATTACGTTAAATATATCATGCCATTCTCTTCTGGCCTGTAAGGTTTCTGTTGAGAAGTCTGATGATGGTCTGATGGGTTTTCCTTTGTAGGTGATCTTTTTTCTCTCTCTGGCTACCTTTAATACTTTGTCCTTGTCTTTGATCTTTGCCATTTTAATTATTATATGTCTTGGTGTTGTCTTCCTTGGGTCCCTTGTGTTGGGAGATCTGCGGGCTTCCATGGTCTGAGAAACTCTTTCCTTCCCCAGCTTGGGGAAGTTTTCAGCAATTATTTCTTCAAAGACACTTTCTATCCCTTTTTCTCTCTCTTCTTCCTCTGTGCTCCTGTAATGTGAATATTTTTCTATTTGGATTGGTCACACAGTTCTCTTAATATTCTTTCATTCCTAGAGATCCTTTTATCTCTCTCTGCCTCAGCTTCTCTGTACTCCTGTTCTCTGATTTCTATTCCATTAACAGTCTTTTGCACCTCGTCCAATCTGGTCTTAAGCCCATCGATCGCTTGTCTCATTTCATTGTCTCTGTTCACTTCCTCCTTTAGCTCTTGCATATTTCTCTCCAGATCCATCAGCATGGTTATGACTTTTATTCTGGTTTATTTTTCAGGAAGGTTGTTTAAATCTATCCCATCAGGCCCTCTCTCTGGGGTTTTCTGGCTAAGCTTTGTCTGGACCATATTCCTCTGTCTTTTCATGGTGATAGAAGTGGTCGCTGGTAGGTGCCACCTGTGTCAGCTGGGAGAACAAAGTCCCTTCCTGCCTGTTGGTCTCCTTGCCCTTTTCTGGGGCGTGAACTGGTTTCTCGCACACCAGGAGGGAGTCAATGGGATAATCCCCTGAGCTGCATTGTGCAGGGCCACCCTCAGGCTAGCCTATAGCTCTGCGGGGGTTTGCAGTCTCGCCGGGTGCATTCTGGTCCTCTTGGTGTCTTCCAGACCTTGTTCTGGGTTCTGTGGCCCTTCCCGGTTAGCTGCGCATCCGCCGGGAGGAGATTCTGTGTGGCTGCTGTGGGCGGGGCCGCTCTCCCGCTGTACCGCAGCTGGGGCGGATCTGCCGGACCCTTTGCAGCCCTGGCCAAGGGGAACAAATGGCAGGCTGCTGATCTCTGTGGGAGGCTTCGGCGGGCTGCTTTACCCTGCAGCCAGTTAGGGGTTCGAAATTCCTCAAGATTCCCAGGCTACTGGGCTGAGTGCACTGGGACGATTTTGTTCCGCTGTTGGGCCCTTGTCTCTAAGACTTTTAAAAAAGCGCCCGCTTTTCTTTTGTCTGCAGGGGAGCCGGCTGAGGGGACGCGCTCACAGTCCCTGTCTTGGATCCTGCCCTTCTGTTTCTCTAATATCCAGTACACCACGCGATGTGTGTCAGTGCTCCTGGCGCAGATCACCACGGCTGGTTATTTGGCAGGCCCGTGCCTCCACTCCCTCCCGGCTCTGATTCGTTTCCTCCCACTGGTGCGCTGGGGTTGGGGAGTGCTCGGGTCCCACCCGGTCCCGGCTTTGTATCTTACCTGCTTCATGAGGTGCTGAGTTCTCTCAGATATATCTGTAGCCTGGCTGTTGTACTGTATCTTCTGGTCTCTCTTTTAGGAATAGTTGTATTTGTTGTATTTTCACAAATATATATGGTTTTGGGAGGAGATTTCCGCCGCCCTGCTCACGCCGCCATCTTCCGAGAAGTCCTGTTCCCAGAATCTTAAGAGGGGGATGTGTAGCATTCCCAGCTCCCCAGAAGCATTTCTTCTCTACACCCTACAAATACACCCTTTTTCTAAGATGCAGACTGTGTAGTCTAGGAGGGCTGTTGAAAATACTAATTTTCTGGAAGACTTCATGCTGCCCCTGTCTTAGCTCAGCCCCCCTGGAAAGCAGATCTGGAAGCTAACGGGTGATGCTTCTCGGGAAGTCAGAGCGAAGAAGAAGGAGGGAGGAGGGAGGCATAGGGAGCGAGCTTGTATTATACTGGCCAGTGCCGTGAAGGTCAGGGGCCCAGCTGGTCGCACAGAGGCACACCTGGTGGGAACTTCTGCAGACGGGCTGCATTAAGTAACAGAGCTTCAGAGCAGTCTTGGGTGTGAGGGAATGAGGGAATCTGTCCAGTCAGCTCTACCCACTTCCCTTTCCCTCAGTGGCAGTTTGCCATGTACCCTGCTGGATGACACCACCCCAGGCGCCGCCATAGGCATAGTGGCATACTTGTGGCATGCTGCTTCACCCCCACGTGTGGGAGGAGACAGGTGGGCACAGGACAGACAGCCAAGGAAGGCTGGGACCCACGAAGCTCCAGGCTTCTCCCCCTGCAGTGAGCCAGCAGGCCCAGAGGCGGGGGCAGGCTCCAAGGTGGCCTTGAGAGACCTTAGGACTTGCCGGATGCCTGCAGGCCGCCGCTCACCTCCCGTTCTTTCCCCAGTGGGCGTCCTGAGGCCCTTGGAGCTCAGCAAAGGCTTGGTTTACTTGAGGCCCCTGCTATGTAAATGTGGTCCATCAAATTTTGACAAAGTGTCAGGCCTGAATCAGTTACAAGCAGCTGGCCACCTCTGCCCAGTGACACCGGAGGACCAGGCTGAACAGGGTCCCAACCAGCCGGTGTTTATTGGTGCGTTGCGTGCTCCCTTTCAAGATGTAAATGAGTAATTGGCATTACAATCAACACACACAGTGGAAACTGCCAGTGTAAATGATGTAAATGACCGGGATGACTAACTTCCCTTCCACGTTGGACCCCTTTGAGAGGCTGGTTGTGAACAGACTCAGTTGAGTCCAGGGCATCCTGAGGGGTGGGCTTGTCCAGCTTGCACACCAGAATGAAAAGTGGTTTTGTGGGGGCCTTTTGAGTTTTCTCTACTGTTATGGTTTTAACTTCCCCATGGTTAGGGCTCATGTAATTTTCCTCCTCTCTACTATAAGTTGCTGGTGGGCTAGTAAAGATGCGGTTTCATGCTGACATTTGGAGGAAACAGTTCACATCCAAGGACAAGAACATCTCCCAGCTACAGAGCCGGTCAAAGCCGGGCCCTTCTCGGGAACGCCTTCCTGGAATCAGCCCTTCAACTGGGTTCATGACAGCACCTCTCCTTCTGCACCTGCTGTGGGAGCTGCTCAGACTGGTGCACGCGGAGCAGCAGAGCCACAGGGAAGCCTCTGGGCCGAGGAGGGGAGCTCTGGCGGCGCGGCCCAGCACCAGAGGAAAGGTGTATCAGAAGAGACACCACACTCTGCTCTTTCTTCCAGTGTAATTTCCTTTTGGCAAACACCCTTTCTCCTTCATGCCCGTTATGGGAACTAAATTGTTGGCCATGAGTGGGAATAAACCAGGACAATAATGTGGGCGCCTTCCAGGGAGAGAAGCATGTTGGGAACTCCGCATACTGTCTGGTTAGCTTTGTTCCACGTTCAGGAAGGGATTTGGCAGAATAAACAAATGCCAGAACACCTCCCCTCTGCCCACTGAAAGCCTGTGAGTCCTAAAATCCCATGTCAGAGGCCTTTGGAAGGATACTTAGAGACACAGCCCCTCTAACTGTGTAACAGGCCTACCTGTCTGCCCCATGCTGAGTGACGCGAGAGCGCGGTGTGTGAGGTGGGGCGAGGCGGTCGGCTGGGGAGACCCCGTCATCTCCATGTGCCCTTTTCTGACAAGATGACATCCTCTGGGGGACAGAAAGCACAACCCAGAGCCTCGGGGTCAGCCCCCCTTGGAGAACCAGAAGCTTCCCGCTGGGGACTGACCTCAATCACCTGATGTTTGCTGGTCCTTCATTCTTTTCCGAAACTACCTTTAGACTCAAAGCATTATCATTTCATAAAAGGTCAGCAAAACTTAATGTAGAGAAGGCCCGTTCCATGGCAGGCTCTCTGCTAGATGCCCTACAGCCAGGACTGCTTTCTGACAACTTCACCTGCCTCTGATTATCCCTAACCTGGGGATGAGAGAAGAGTGGCTTACAGAGCTGAGAAACTGAGTATCTTGTCTGAGGCCAGACACCCAGTACGAAAGGAACTAGAAGGAAGTGAGAACAGATCCAGTGTGTGTCTTTGTAACGGACGTTGTGGCGCCCGGGCAGTGGCCCCAGCTGTGGGATGTCGGCGGTGGCTGATGGCGCACTGTGACTCACCCCAGACTTGCTGCTGGCCACAGAGGGTGGCCTTGTCAAGGCTGTAACCCTTGCCGGGAGGCAGCCTACAGGCACAGACCCCCAGGTGCCGCACAGGGCCTTGGCGGCAGCCAGAAGGGCCCAGGTGGGCCGGGCCTCGGTGGCGCCCCCTCTCAGCCCCCCTCTCTGCCCGGCCTGGCCCCTGAATGCGTGCAGCCGCCCTCAGGGCACGCCCAGGGCACTGCCTACACATCTCCATCCACTGCTGTTCTCTGGAGTCTGACCTATGACAGGAAACACATGAACACAGACGAACAAAAACGTAATGATTTAAATGCCAGGACTCAGAGAAAACAAGGTAAACGAAGAAGCCGGCCCCCATCGAGTGCAGTGGCTCTGATATTCTACATGGGGTCATCCACAGGGACACTTTTTCTTCAGGTGGGATTTCACACAACACAGGATTTTACTCCTTTGAACAGAACGAATGCTAAGGAGTCTGTCTCCCATCCCACCCTCGTCCACCTGCTTCGAAGGAGTCAGCTGGCCATGGTCGCCCAGCCTTTGCTAGATTAGGACTCAGGGCTGAATCCACAATATTGTCTGTGAAATGCAGCCAAGGTCATCCCAAACTTCCAATCTGGTTAAAGGAAACACACATTTGTGGCACATACTATGTGCAAGAAAGTAGTAACTCAGAAATGCTAGGTTCCCTCATTCCAATTTTGGAGTTAATGGTATATAACTATTATCTTTAAACATAAAATAAACCAACTCAGTATCATGGAGGCGAACATTACCTACACTCTATTTTGACTGCATCATGCTTGCTTCTACTTGTCTTAACCAAGTAGAGTCTTTTATCCGGCCTCTTGAACCTGCTGTAGTTCACACAGCTTCCAGCCACACACCTTCCCTCTCCTTCTACCATCCTGTGCTCGTTTGAATTTAAATTTTGCCATCTTACATGATAAATTCTTTATTTTCCCTGAAAGGGAAATAAAGCTTCTAGTGTGCCTGCCAGAGTTCCGGCGATCTTTTTCCCTCAACTAGCTTAGTTTACAGATGGGGGTTTGGGGAACTGTGAGATGCGGCTGCAGAAGGGGAGACGTCTGCCTCCAGGGTCCTGATTCACACCGAGCACACAGACGCCCCACCCCATCGGGGGGCCGAGGGCCCATGGCCCTGGGTGCACGGATGGCTTAACATTGCTGGGCTGGCCAGAGGGGAACGGACTCCCAGCTGTCACCCTCTGGGCACGTGAGATGTACGGTTATGTAACACCATATTTTTTAATACAACTGACAGTCTGTCTTGAGATTTAAGTGTTTTTTGACAGTTTTTATGCACCAGCTAATTCAAAGCTCTTAACATATGCCAGTTAAAAAGAGCCAGGTACTAAAACATCCAGCGTAGAGACTGAATATGGTTCAGCTGCGCCCCAGGCAGGCGAGCAGGCTGCCACGAACAATTCTGTCCTCCAGATGGAAATCAGCTGTAGCGTCTCTCTGTGACCTGTGCAAACCATTTCTAGGTGAGGTGGTGGGAGATGCCATGTGGCTCCTCAGGGGACAGCTGTCCCAGCCAGCTCAGGTCTTCCACATGGTTGTTTGCTCTGGGGAATGTTCTGTTGCATTCAGGTGGAGAACTCAGGGTTTGGAAAGACCTTGAAGTTTCTGATGGATGCTCAGGGCAGTCCCTGTGCTTCCTCGGGCCTGGAGTCTGTTAGTATAATAGCTGTCCCTCTATTCTCTGCTGCATGCCTCCCCTTCGCCCCTACCTATCTGCACCCCAAAAACGAGGACAAATGCCTGAATTTTTCCAATGCTAACTCCTTGGTTTTTAAGGGCTAAGGCCCATGCATTCTCTGTAACACAAAGAGCAATATTTCTCATGGATGTAAAGAAATAATCCTCATCAACCTTACCCAAGGATGATGAAGGGATGTTCATGTTAGCACTAGACACACAGCAAAAGACAAAGGATCTTTATGCATACAAAGCACCTTGTTCAAAGCATTCGAGCCGCATAGGGTGGAAGATATATAAGCCTTTGCTTTTATTGTTTTCTGAGACTGTGTGGGGCAAGGTGTAGATCTGATATGTTTCAAACATCTGGTACATTCTGCTCTTGAGGATACAGAACAATGTTGTCCAACAGCAATTTAATACATTCTGCAAATACGAGTTCACACGTGTGCAATTTAGGATTTTCTAGTAGCCACATTTCAAAAGTAAAAAGAAACAGATGACTATTTTAGCAATGTATTTATTTAACTCACATCCAAAATATTGTATTCAATTAATGGGGAATTTTATCTTCTTTCGCTTTGGTGTGAAGGCTTTGAAAACCAGTGTGAGCACATCTCGGCACAGACCAGGTGTGTTTTGAGCCCTTAACACATGGAGCAAGCCCAGTTCTAAACTGTGGGCCACTACAATGTTCCAATGATGAAAAATAACATTAATGACTCTGGAAAATACTTCTAGAAACTGGATAATGACCAAAGGGCTGTGGGGAATGTGCCAGGTTCTCCTTTTTTTTACCCCTGTCCATCCCAACACATTTCATACAACCGTTCAGGGTCCCCTTCACGGTGATAAGCATCAGACGCAAAGTGTCAAAAAGCAGACCTATCAAAAAATGACTAGATTACCTAGATGGAAAAGTGAACTCCATGTCACCGGGTTATCTGAGCAGAGTCTGAACAATTACTTGCAGTGATTCAGCACAAAGGGGCTGAATAGCATAAGCCAGTGTCCTTGGGGGTGACAGCCGGGGGTTTAGGGCCAACAGGCTGGGTTTGAGTCTCATCTCGGCTGCTTGTGTGGTGATGCTCAGTTCCTCATTTTCGAGCCTCAATTCCTTCAGTAGTAAAATAGGAATAACTACTCCATAAAATGTTATGTGAAATAAATGCAAGACTATCTGTAGCTCTCACCACAATATTCAAAAGGATGATTATGATTAATACAGCATAAGAAAACGGTGGATGCATATTTAGCACTAAAGGCAGATTATAGAGACTGTTCAGCATTTAAGACACTGTTCATCACGTGTTCTCAAATTTCTACAGCTGTGTCGGCCTGTGACGGCGCAGGGCAAGCCCATCAGCTCACAGTGCGACACAACGGTTTACATCAAACTTGTTTCATTTTATAGGAGAAGAAAGAACTTTCTCTGGGTGTTGAGGGTTTGTTTGTTTGTCTAACATACCAAACGCTTTCTGCATCTTATCTTAAAAAGAGTGAGGATTTGGGGGTCGGGGAAGTCCCGGTCACACGGCTCCTCTGCAGGATAGGTGAGGCGTGAATCCAGACCCCTCGACTTTACTCGTGTGTTCCCCGTTCGGTAGTGCCCAGATTTGACTCTTACTTCTCTGGGGTTTTCAGTCGGTGGTAGAAACTGGTGGAAATAACACCCCAGCCCGTCCCAACATGCCACGTGCCGGCTCCTTGCCTGACTAGTAGGACGCTGTCCCTGGGTGCTGCCGTCCGCCCCGATCGGAGGTCAAGGTGCCTGCAGGTCAGGCTGCCAGGACTTTGTGTTCTGCTTGTGCCTCTGGAATGTTCACCCTTTGAGGAGCTCCCAGCTGATGTGCAAAACCCGAAACTGGGGACACGTGGGATCCACCATGTTCTTCTAGACATTTCTCTCAGGAATCCCACGTGTTTCACAGACGTTCTCCGGGCAGAGCGGCCGCAGCCCCGGAGGTGGAGCCTCCTGCACGCCTCTCCCAGGAGCAGGCGCATGCCTTGACTGGGGGCCGTGGCAGTGGGGGCCGGGCAGGAGAGCGGGGTGCAGGGGAAGCACAGAAAAACGGGTTCCTGAGAGCCGCCCTTATGGACAGTCGTTCATGATTAGTGACTTCAGTGCCTTTAGGACGGGTCTGTTGTGAAAGGAAACAGAAGTCCCTGGCGGCTGCTCTGGGGCCTTTTGTTAGTGGGGGTCTGGCCTCTGAGCCTTGCAGAGAGGTGTCCAGTACGAACGTCCACGCTCTTGCCCAGCTTTCAGAGTGCTCAAAATCCCCGGTGCTGATCACTGGACAGAGAGGATTAATCCAGCTCAAACTGCGTATGTATTTCTTATCTAAAAGGTACTCAGTTAGGTTTAAACAAACTCCGTGTTTCCCCTAGGCGTTCTCATTTCAAAATGTTTCTACAGATGGTGCACAATTACCCTGCAGGTCGAAGGTGAGAGAGATGCTGGCATCGCAATGGCGAGCTTGCTCTCTGGGTGCTCTCTGCACACACAGCCCCTCCTGGGACAAGCAGTACAGGAGCCCATGGGCACCACTAGTCATTCCTAGTCACAGTCAGGCATCTCGGATCCTCACCATACATGCCATCGTGGGTGAGGTCGAGCAGTCCAGGCCTTGCAGACCTCGGCCCAGGGAGCTGAGACTCAGAGAGACGCGGACTGGGAATTGGCTGGCCTCGCACCTGCCTGCATCTGCTCAGGTCCACCATCTCCTCAGAAGCGGGGCTGGAGACAAGTTGACAGACAGGAGGTCCAGACGCTTGGGGTGTAGTACCCTGCTTGGCAAGGGACAGTGTAAAGTGGTGTAGTGATTCAGCACAAGACAGCGATTTTTAAAACTGCTATGTTAGAGGAGGCCGACTTGGAGAGGGGAGGTGGGGTTGGTCTCACCATATCGTAAGTTAGGAAATAACTCATCTTTTTCAGTAAAAAGAAATTGTAAAGTATATTCTTGCAGAAATAAAAATGAAAAACTATACACACACACACACACACACACACACACACACTTCCGAGGCAGATGCCAGGCCCCGCTCCAAAGCCATGTCAACGCCCCTCTTGAGCCTCTGTCAGCCTGACTCCAGACCACTTTCCTCCTCCTCACTCTCCTCCCCACTCAGTCTGTTCTTTAGTCGGTTGCTTCTTGGCACAGCTTCTGCTCGAGCCCAGAGAGCCTGCTCTTTCTCCTCTACCCCCGCCCCTTCTTTTCTTTTCTTTAAAAACTTCTTTTTTGGTGTTTTCTTCTGGGCTCCGCAGTGACTCTGAGAGCTGCCCAGGGCACAGCAAACCCTCGAGCCCACCCCACGCGCGCCCATCAGGCCCTCACACCACACGTGAGGAGTGGCTAGAGGGGAGCCCCCCCCGCCTCCCTATGGGCCTCTGGCCCAGGCCCTCCGTCGCTCAGAGCAGTCCTCCAAGGTGCTCGGGAGAACCAGGTTTTGGGGGCCTGGAGAGCTGAGGTTACTGTAACCCTGATTTATAGAACTCCACTACATTTTACAGGACCCTTTTTAACTGGTTTTGTCACAGTATGTTTCAAGCTGTGGAAAATGGAAAATAAATTTGCACTAGCCAGGCAGCCACATAGAAACGAAGATGGTTGTTTTGTGTACAGTTGAGCAGGTTTTGTGCCAACGAGGAGCAGGTGGCTAAGAGCCCCGCAGCTGCTCGGCACCTCTTTGCCCTCGTTCTCTTGTCTGGGGGCTGGGGTGGATTTAGCTGGCATTCGTGTGTCCACCAATGTGTCAGCCTTTGGAAGGATGTTCCACATTGGAACACATTCATAAGCGTGCTTCAGGTTGGGAGTGTCCAGAACAAAAAGCTGAGGTCAATTCCTTTAACAAACTGAGGGTTACTTGCGCAGATGAGCCCTTGGGCCTAAGGCACAGTCGAGGTCAGGCTGCTTGCTCCTGTTGAGAACCTACACCTTCTGCCTCTTCAGGAGACACCTGTGAAGCCTGAACCCACCAGGTCTCTGGGTAAAACTTGAAACAAGGTTCTTTCCTTCTCACTCACTCAGGAGTGTTTTTCAAAGTCATAGGATTTATGAATACAATTTAAATCTCCATTGTGTACAAAATTTTTTAACTAGTCATGCTAATTTTAGGAATCAAAAATAAAGGAATTAGCACCCCCGTGAGCAAAGACTGATGGGAAAAATCACTGGGGGTAGAAGAGGAGAGGTGTGAACTGCAATGATTCCACCTGGCTACCGGCAAGAAAAAATGTTCAAGCCCCCCTGTGTGCAGCTGGGGGAAGTCAGTTCAGTCGCTTCTGCAGGTTCTCTGCTGAGTCCTTCTGAAAATACCCTGAATGCACAGGTGACAAATACCATCAGCAGAGAGGGAACAGAGGCTGTGGCCATGCCTACACGATGCCAGATGCTTGGATAAAAACTGGAACCACTGGACCGGTGCCTCAGTGGCTTTCAAACACATAGCTCTGTGGCCTGTAAAGGGAAACCAGAGTTCTCAGATTTCATTCCGATATTTATCATTGGCAGCTGAAGTCGATGGTTAGATAAATACATATTTTCCCTACAGAAAAAGAAGTTTAAAAGTTATACATGCAATAGGTAACTCAAGAGAAGTGAATTACAGAGAAAGTACCCCAAAATAAACAGTTCAATCATGGTGCTAGGGTCACCTATGTGTCCTTTGATAACAAACACATAAAAACACACAGGCACCAACTTTTAAAAAATCCAGTTGAGCCAGTTTCCGTCTCTACCTATACTTATATGGTATTGTAGGCGGTACTATCTGAGTTTTACTCTTCCACAAGCTAGATAACTCTTACGAGAATAAAACTTTGAGAGGGACGCAATTTCTTTGCAAATCTGCAAACCATTTCTCCATCTATTACATGAAATACTGTCACTATGGTTTCAGTTACACACAGAGTATTTTTAAAGGTGCTGCTCAAGTCCAGTGTTCTCTGAGTTTGTTATTTTAGTGATCATAAGGTTGCTGAAATAAAAGGTAATTCATGTGCCAAAAAAGTACCAGCTTTAGTTTCTAAAATACATTTAATATTTTTTCAGCAGAATTGAAAATTTTATCCAAAGAACACAGGAATACTAATCTTAAATTAATGGATCCAGAAATCAAGATAATAAGAATAAGTATTTTGTGCTTGGTGCCATAATAGTGCCAACAGACTTACCTTAATATATATTAATTAGGAGATAGAGAAATGAGGGAATACATTTAAAGTGAAGAGCCATTTTATAGTTGGCTTATTTGAAATGGGCTTTTGATGATTTCTAAAACATTTTCTAAAATAAATGGAAAAGAAAATGTTCAAACAATTATCATTAAACTAAAAGCTGCTTTCAGGCGGCACATAGTGTATTAATGACCTTGCCCAGTGTTCTCCAGAAGTTCTCCATATTCATAGACCCAGAGCGGCGTGGATGCACTTAGCACCCAAATCTCGCTACCTTATTGGCTGTTCTTGCTACAGGAGAACTCCCCCTCCTATTTCCTCAGTTTTTAAATGCAGCTGCTTCTAGGTGATATACACATGAAACAGCATTCATTTCCAAGATATTAAGTGTCATAATTGAGGTCATTTTAAGATTAGGAAGAATCAGTGTTTTCAAGCCAATGCACTTGAATTATCTGTGCAAAAACATAAGTTTGCTTAAATAAGGTTGAAATTGTACAGGATTATCTATAAAGTTATAAATCACAGTGTTTGAGAAAACACTTGAAATGGGCACTGAGAAACCGTACAATTAAATAAAAATGGAAATCCTTTGAACATGTCCAGATTAGTGTTAAGGGCTTCACAGACATAGACTTCATGTTTTCACTTTAGGAGCAATAAATTATTTTGTTTATGTACATGCACTTTAAAACTCAGAAAGCCTGGCTTACAGAGCATCTATGCACATGTTCACCATGTATTTAAAGACAGATTTTAATGAGCCATGGCTAGAAATGTATAAAGGTTTGCATGTCAACAGCAGTTCCATCACAGAAAATTCTTCCCTTTCTCTAGTTCATTTCTAAAAATATGAAATGTTCAGAGAGTGTAGAGGCTAAATGGGAAGATGCGCTTTGGATAAACACATACAGATTTTGAAAGTGGGCTTTCGTTTTCCCCCTTTTCTTTCTTTCTTTTTTCTTCTTTACTTTTGTTTTCTTTCTTCCTTCTTCCTATTGAGAATGAGGAAAACGAGATTTGTGTGGAAGTGAAGCTGCACAAATTGAGATGCAGGCTGCTCTGTCCCTGACTGTGCCACGTGCCCCTGCCACCTGCGGGCAGTGAGACCGTCCCCAGCACATTGGCCGGGTCAGATAAACTGTGAAGATCACTGTCTATCTGTCAAAACTTCGAAATACCAAGCTCTGTAACTTGAACAAGGAAATACGAAGTGGTTGCAAACCATGTGTTAGAGAAAACACAAAAAATGACAATCAGAAGGAGAGAAAGGGAGAGGGAAGAAAGGAGGTCTAAGATGAGGATGGAAATGGGGACAAGTGATTTAGGGGAGGACAAAGGAGACTAAGCTAAAAATCAGGATTGTACGTTTCGGGTAAAAGAATCTAACATAAACTTAGTTTTGGAAGCAGAGTAAACATCTCAAGTAGGCCCTCGGACCCCAGTTCTGCAGGCTTTTCTGCCGCCACGCAAAAGTGTGTTTTTCAAGAAAACTGGCTGCAGCACTTGCCACGCCTGCGAATCCAGGAGAAGTAAGGCCGCATCTGGAGGGGCTCCCCACCCAGCCGCGCTCCGCACCCTCTCCCTGCCTGCCCACGGCCCTGCACCGATCCAGATGGAATCCATCTCGTTCAAGGGCACAGACCAGGAGGAACGGGGGCTGCTCTGTTTTAACGGCATGCCACAGGAAAGTTTAATTTCCAATTGATAGGTTACAAATCAGATAAATATCGCTTCTAATGAAAGCAGCTTTGAACCGCTGGAAATGTTATCTACAGGCGTCTGGGGTTTATCAAAAGTCAAATGTAGCTCTAATCACATCAACATTCTAATCACAGGCAAACAATAAAAGCTTTAAGAAATGATCGTGCGGCTTTTATTACTATTGACAGTCGCAGAGGTACATTCATTTTGGGAGGTAATTGTCAGAGGACTTTCTCCAGAAAGACTTGTTTGTATAATTAAGTGTGTGTTATGCAAGCTTATCTGCTGATCGGCTCCCCTAGTGCCTCAGAACACAGAAGCAATTAAAAAAGAGGGGCCCAGGGAGGCAGTTTTTCAGTAGTTCATTTGTGAGGCCTAACAAAATAAAGCCCTAATGTGCTCTGAAAACCAGAATGGACCCAAGTGAGGGATGCGATCCACCAGGAAATAAACGGATGAAACGGTAGAGGTGAGTTGGGAACCCTTCATGATCAGCGATTTAAGAACAGGAAAAAATTAGAATGGACTGTGCATGTTTTCATTTGGAGTAGAAGTTAGGAGGCAGGATTTTTCTCTCTGTTCAAAATATCGTTCAATGGAATGGAGTATTCCAACCTAAAAATACATGTGCTGAGAATGAGACAAAATGGAAAATAACAATAAACAGCTGAAGGGACCCCCAGCACCACTGGTTTTATTATTTTACTGTGGGGGATTATGTAACAAATCCCCCAAAGTGCCTAATTTAAAGAGTGTAAAGGTTTGATGACATCTTTCCAAATCTGCCTATAGCCACACATGCTTTTCTGTCCAAACAAGCAACAAAGGCCAACTTACATTTGCTGCCCTGAGCATGTTTTTTCATTTTTTTTTAGGCTAGGGCACCTGAAACATGTTTTTTAAAAAACACTTCCATCTTATTTTTAATGGCAAACTGTCTGCATTGTAACTGGACCAGAGAGGAAAAAATAAACCTCTCCAACTATGAACTATTTTTGTGCCATAAAGAATCACTCAACTCTAAGAAGGAAAAACCCTAATTTAAAAAATATCATTATTATATTGAAAGGTGTTGGACTGGATTTAATTCTTTCCATTCCTAAATATTGGCCTCAGTTCAGTTTCCATTTCATTCAAGGCAATTAAAAATGTGGCAACTCCCTGATCAATTTTTTACCCTTAAACAGGGTCAGTTCTGAAGTTGTCACATTTTAATGGGTTCAGAGTCAGTCTATGCAAGAGACAATCAAATGTTTGCTTTTAAAAGCCCTATAAAAAGTAAGAGCTTTTAGCCTTTTGAATGCATTAATAAAAGGCTAATGACATCATGACCAAGACCGCATTTGGAGGTTCCCCAAAACTCCAAATGACTGTTGTGAAAAGAAAACAGAATTTTAATCAAATGATCTGTTATTTTAATGGCCACTTACAAAACAGGAGATTTATTGAGAAGCATAAAGTTTGTTTGCATGAGTGAAGGAAAAGCTTTTAAGAATTACCTTCTTCTGGGTTTTCCCCCCCAGTTCCTTGCAACATAATACTACCAAATATTTGTGAATTGTGACTCAAGTCTGCAGTCTGATTTCTAGCAGAAAATAAAAGGCAGGCTGGAGAGAAAAAAGTGGTGCCAATTTGTCTGCCCAAGCTCTGATTATTGAATGCAGGATTTTTTTTTTTTTTCCAAGGGAGAAGGATTTGGTGGGAATGTTTCTCCTTCAGGGTGAGATATCTGATATCCATCCCGAGGCCAATCATAAGGCCAAACTTTCATGTAAAACAGCACAAAGGAAAAAAATAAGTCTTTGGGTAAAATTCTCAACTAAATTTGCAGCAGATCTCCAGTTTCTCCTGGGCAATTATGGCTCTTTTTACCATTTCTGACTCCAAAACACATAGATTTTTTGAAAAGCTATTTCTGATAACTTGAGAGCCTTCGACCTCCCACCCACCCTCCCCCAGCTCTTCTTCCTCTCTGGCACTTCTGTTCCTTATTTCTGTCTCTTCTGCCTCGAAGTGCCACCCAGTGACCCCTGGTGCTGATTAAAGTTTCTCGGGTGACCCCTGAATGCATTTTATTTCACTGGCTGGTCATAAAACCTGCTTCAACTGTGGGCTTCCCCATGCTCCTGCCTCTTCTGCAGAGAGCCCACAGACAGGCCAACTTCAGGCAGGGCAAACATGAACGGGCACCCCAGGAAGGGCCGAGGGGGCTGGAGTACAGCTTGAACACGTGCGAGCTGCCTGGCAGGGTGGGAGTAATGAGTCCTAGTGAAGAGAGACGCCCACAAGGTTCTGGAGGGAATCAGCTTGACACCAGTGCAGGTGGGACATGGAGAAGTAGAGCATAAAGAGGGGGAAATAATTAAAACCCTTTGGTGTTTTGTTCTCTTCCTTTTCTAAAATGATGTCACAATACTGAAATAGTTTACAAGGTGAAAGCTAGGCATAAGGCACCTTGAAAACAACATGCTCCTAAGACGAATCCCAGGAACACATTTATTTGGGTCTGGAAAGCAGCATAAGGTGGCTGGAAGCCTTGGCATAGTCATGTTTTACTACGTCGGGGTAAAAAATATGTATTATTATATTTACATGGTTCAGAAAGAACCAACTTACAGCGCAGCTCACCTGCTCGTTTTCCTGGGTGGCCAGGTGTTGCAGGAAGACAAAATCTATGAGAGTCACAGTCCTCCGTGCATGGAGTTGCTGTGGCCAGGATAAGACACGGTGACTTGTAGGAGAAGTCAGGGAAGTCAGCATGTGAAGGGAGAGCGATGCCATCAGGAATCAAGTCTGCCAGCGTGGGGCTTTCCCCCGCACGAGCACTGAATGTATTTGTGTGTCAAATACAATTAAGCGCTCAGAAACAAAATGTGTTTTAAATTCCATTCCTATTGGCAAAGCCTGAAAATAAGTCAGCAGGGTGGGTTCTGATCCCTGAGCGGGAGCAGGATAGTCTGGAAGGTTGCCGGGAGTCCGTCTGCTCAGTCCTGTGACTCAGAGGCTACCTGTTGCTAAGCGGGCGACATTTTAATTTATCACAATCTAATTCAGATTAATACAAATTTAATTCCAGTAAAATATAGAGACTTTGTTCCATTATGGCTCTATTCCATCCCCCATACCTAGTGCTATTATTGTGACAGACTTACATCTCTATATGTTATAAACCAGTAATACAGTGGCATAATCATTGCTATATACAATTTTATGTGTGTGTGTGTATCACTTTCTTATTTATAATGCATAAAATGGTATATAGCAATAATTACACCACTGTATTATTTTGTTTATAAACATATACATATATACATATTCGTCTGTGTGTATGTGTACCTGTGATATATATATACAAACAGGGCCTCAATATTAACCCACAGTTACCATTTCTGTTACTCTTCCTTTTTTCCTGTGGATTTAAATTCCCTCAGATGCCATTTCCTTTCAGCCTGAAAAACATTCCTTTAGTCTTTCTTATAAGGCAGGTCAGTTAATGTGAACATGAAATCCTTTCAGCTTTGGTTTACCTGAGAATATTTCCACTTGCCTTCATGTTTGGAGGATAGTTTTGCTGAATATAGAATTTCTGGCTAATAGTTCCTGTCTCTTTCTACCCATTGAACATGTCATTCATCTGCCTTCAGGTCTCCACTGTCTGTGAGCCACCGTCCCTAATCCCGCCGGTGACGCTCTGCACCTGGTGAGCGACTCGGCCCTTGGTGTTTTTAAGATTTGCCGTTTCTTTTGCCATTCAGTGGTTTATGTCTATTTGTGGATCTCCTCAAATTCTTCCTACCTGGAGTTCGTTGGGTGTCAGTGTTCTTCATGAAATTTTGGAATTTTCTGGTCATTGTTACTTCAAATATATTTTCTGGACCATCTCTCTCCTGTTCCCCCGAACTCCCACCGCACATATGCGTTGAGCTGGATGTACCCCATGCGTCTCTGAGACTGCACATTTTATTTAATCTTTTTCTTTTCTGTTCTTCAGACTGCGTGAATTGTGATGATCATTCTTCAAGTTCTTTAAATTCTGTCTTCTACTATCTCAACTCTGCTCTTGAGTCCCTCTCATTAATGTTTTCATTCCAGTTATACTCTTTAACTCCAAATTTTTCATCTGGTTCTTAAAAAAAAAATTTCTATATCCACATGCAGAATCTCTGTTGATTCATTGTTGCCATCTTTTCTCTTAATTCTTTTAAAATTCTTTAAAATTTAATTTCTCTTAATTATTTGGTTTACCTTGGTTCTTTGAATATATTTATTTATTTATTTATTTATTATTAAGGTATTATTGCTATACACTCTTATGAAGATTTAACATGAAAAAACAATGTGGTCCCCACATTTACCCACATTATCAAGTCCCCCCATACCCCAATGCAGTCACTGTCCATCAGTGCAGTAAGATGCCACAGATTCACTGTTTGCCTTCTCTGTGCTACACTGTTTTCCTCGTGACCCCCACACCATGTGTACTAAACAAAACACCCCTCAATCCCCATCTCCCTCCCTCCCCACCCGCCCTCCCACACCCCTCCCCACCACTAGTTCCTTCTTGGAGTATCTGAGTCTGCTGCTATTTTGTTC